>JAOYMU010000252.1:51526643-51539562 GCA_025802295.1 Psammodynastes pulverulentus | reverse complement strand
TACACAGTTTCACGCTTCTTAGAATTTCTAGTCTTCTTTACAGTTTGAAATGTTGACAGGGTCACTACCATTTCAGGGGAAAGACCGAAAGGAAACAATGGCACTCATTCTCAAGTGAGTAGCAAATTCCCAACTTGTATATCTATTTATAGCTATAGCTTATGTTCTTTAGCTCAGAATAAACTTTTAGGTTATATTAATTGTCTTGTAGAAAATACAAGAAATGACATTCCAAATATATCTAAAACACAGTAGCTAGTAGCCCAGGGACCACTCTTAATCAAGGAGCTAAAAACTCCAGCAATTTATCAAAAGTCAAATCCACTTTTAATTTCAATTTACAGCACGGGAACCTTTTTTAAATTATGGAAATCTTCTGGGATGTTCTCAGAGCCCAATATACTTTCCATTGTCATACCACTAGATTTAGCACTACTGCTAAATCTAAGGCACAATGTATTTTATTATGAGCTGGATGTTCAAAATACCAGTGAGGAAGTCATTCACTAGCTATATGAAGTCTTAATATTGTCAGAAATAGATAAGAAATGTGATCTAGCAGAATTATTAGACTACTGTTCCATACTTACATTTGGAAAGGAAGGAAGGATATAGGATTGTTACCTAAATTGG
Source organism: Psammodynastes pulverulentus (assembly GCA_025802295.1). Classification (NCBI taxonomy): domain Eukaryota; kingdom Metazoa; phylum Chordata; class Lepidosauria; order Squamata; family Psammodynastidae; genus Psammodynastes; species Psammodynastes pulverulentus. The sequence continues at coordinate 51,538,929 of JAOYMU010000252.1, read as the reverse complement.
GAAACAACCAGTTCCAATTCCAGTTCCTTCCATCCCTGCTCGCAATCCCTTCCCTGAGCAGTTATTTAAGCACACACCTCATTAAACAAAGTTAATCTGTTCTAGTAATCTCTCTTTGTTTACTCTTCAGCCTGCAGAGAAGATTTGTTACAGTGCCCTTCAATCCTACATTTAACTGTAAAAGGATCAAAAACTGTTTTGCAATGTAATAAAGACCTGATTGTTCCAAGTTGAATGTTGTGCTGACTGCCCAACATCTTGCATATAGATGAGATGCCAGAGTGCCACATTCAGGCTGCTGGTCGAATTCAGCATCATGCCCTTCAGGAAGAACTTAAACACAAGCACACCCAGAAACACACGCATACAAATTTAGTATAAACTGGGCCAAATTACCTATGTAAACTTCCTATCCATACAACAATATCTTCATTGTTCATAAATTTGCAATTGATTGAGTATTGCAAATGAAAACTAAAAATATGTACCGTAGAAGAAGGGCCTACATAGAATGTATGTTAAAAAATAGCATGCACAAAAATGCAGGTGAATGTCCATATAGGATTTTTATTTGGTTTGTTTTATTTGCCAAATTTTAAATAGCATGGCTGAAAGAACAAGGCACCAGAAGAGAATTTCACAAAAACAAGACAGAGAACAGTCCATTTGCTAACTCTTTCAAATAGAAAGAATTGTGACTTCGTATTTATATGACTTAGCCACAATCATAAGGAATGACAAATTATCTAAGTAAATTGCACAGAGATTTAAATTAAAATGTTTAATAAAATTATCCCCAAACCTGGTCTATAGAATGTTTAAATGTTCATTTGAGACTTCTATACATTTTGCTGATCATACACGTGTAGATTTTTAAAAAAAACAGTGCTGTTTATTCCTGCATTAAAATGTCCTATTTTTTCAGAGCCAAGCTAGGAATGCCACAGTTTTTGAGCATAGAAGCTCAGAGTTTGCTGCGAGCTCTTTTCAAGAGGAATCCATCTAACAGATTAGGTATGGGAATTTATTTTATTACTGCATAACACAGTGGCAAATTTCCCCAGTTGTTTTTTTTCTCTTTAGTTAATTATCATTTAGTCTCATATATGTGATGTAGCTGAACAGTATATGATGGAGAGCTACAAGGTAATTTCACTGTAATTAATGACGTATTTGGGACTGTTGGAAAAGATGCTACACATGAATGGAAGCACAACAGATCATCTACTGACAGATACAGAATACCTGTCAGTACCTAATCCTAGAGGCACAGAGAAGCAGGACTGCACAAATGAGCTAGATTTGTGTTTTCACATTTTTTTCCATTGTGTTCTGGTGTCTGCTGTAGAATCAGTGAAGCTTGATTTTGGCCTGAATGAGTGGGAGTTCTTTAATGCATTGTTATCTACCTAATTATGCCCAAAGGAAACGAATTTTCATAACCTATTTTTTTTGCTTCCCATGAAATCTGTTCTTGGTTGTGACATTAGATAGGAGCACAACTTCTTTTTCAAACTTTTTCTAATCATTACTGGCTACTCATAGAATAGTAAGAATAATTAAGCTAAGCAATTCTTGGTGGCTTTGTAGATAGGTGTCTGCAATGTTTATTTGTCTGATCATCCAGAAACAACATTAAAGGAGCTTTGTTATTAACCATCTTCTAGGAAGGTTCTTAACAGATTATCCTTCACTGAACAAGGAGTGAATGAAATTTGTAGAAATTCGCATTACATTTCTTTCAACAAAATAGATATCGTATAATGTTTGACTCAAAAGGTTATTTGGAGAAGAAATACAGAAGTGAGAAAAATGGATTTCTGGATGGGCAAGCAAGCTGTATGCTGCATTTTGGGTGTTTGAAATAAAAATACTATTGTATTGTTTGCAATTTCAATTTCATAAATTTGAAATGGAAATAGGAAGACAAACACGTTGCTGCATTGGACATACCTCCCACCCTGATCTTCCCATTGAAACAACTCCTAGACATAATAGATCAACTGCAAAGAAATGGAAACATTTCAAAGCTATATTAGTGGCTTTTTGTATGAATTCAAAAATACCCCTTAAAGAAGTGTGATGGTAACCAATAAAATGGTAACACTTGATCTGCTGCACCCAGTGCTAGCATTCGGATGGGGAGTTGTTATCAGGACTCTTGGCAGCTCATTTCATGACCATCTGGCTGAGCTATACATCTTCCATGTAATAATGCAGGAAATAGGAAAAAAACTGCCTTGGATTTTCTTTCCCTTTGTTGCTGCTTAACTCTGAAAGTTTTTGCTAGAAATAGCAGTACAAAAGAGAAGAAAGATGCATATTTAGGTGGAAGATATATAGCTGTAATGTGTTTTAGATACATTCGTTTGCATTTCTGACATTATTTATAAACTGCGTATCTCTTAATTGCTGTGAGAAATTAAGAGAAGCACATGCTTCCTGAAACCAAGATTGAAAAAAAAACCTCAGACCTGAAAAGGTCCATGAGCAATTAACCCATCCTTTGCCTAATTGCTTCAATCCAAATGAGATAGCAATAGCAATAACGTTTAGACTTATATACAGCTTCACAGTGCTTTACAGCCCTCTCTAAGCTGTTTACAGAGTCACCATATTGCCCCCAACAATCTGGGTCCTCATTTTGCCAGCCCTGGAAGGATGGAAGGCTGAGTCAACCTTATAATAATTAATTCCCTCAGCAGTCTTGAGTACTGCCTAGCTACCTATATGCTATAATCACTTTTAAAAAAAACATTTTTTTTTATTTTTCCCTGAGGTACTGGTGGAATAATTAAAACACAAAGAGATACATATGAAAAAAATTATTGAAATTTATGATCCTAGTGCATTGTTGACAAGATTGAAAGCTGTGTTTCAAGAAATAATTCATTCTCTCTTGTCTACTATGAACTTGGATGACCAGGATACCCCAACCTTTTGGTCAACTCTATAGGGACTCTTGGAAATTTGCAAAGCTATCGAGGGTAATCTTGCAAAACAGCTGTTGGGGTTGTTCTACATTCACAAAATGTTTGCATGGGGAGCATAAAAAAGGTTTAGCAGAATGCTACCTACAACTCTCTGTAGTATCTCACTTCATCTCCATTCAGGATGTTCTCAAATATCTTTGCCTGTTTTCTGGCCAAGCAACCCTTTTCCCAGTAAGTATTTGACTGTGTCTGTTCCTTAGTATATTCTAAGAAAGCTTGTAGGACTCATTTAAAGCCCAGAGGATTCTTGAAAATAAGAATGAAAATGGATGGTAGTGGTTTGATTTGCAATACGCCTGCTTTATATTGTTTACATTTATTATAAAATCAGGAGGAACAGACGAACTGTTGCTTTGGAAACAACTTATTGTGGGGCACAGAAGACTTTATGGGTACCAGATAAGAGCTTTTACAGACAAAGTCTGTCTGAATTGTTCTAAAAGGAATTTATTTCCCAAAGTAAATTTAGAAGGGTAATCTAGCTGAAAGATTTGAGCACGCATGGAATTTTTATGCTTGTTGCTTTTTGTTCAGAATGTTTAATTATTCAAAGGCTAAAAACAGCAAAGATGCTGCCCAGAGTCACTTTTCAGAGGGAGATGGGCAGCATATAAATTCAATAAACAATTATCTCCAGTCTCTCTCAGCTTTTAAGTCTTCCTCTTCGTCCAAGAAACAGTCAGCCACACTCAAGATGCAACCAATAGGTTCTATGTGTTCAATGATTTCTCTCTAGCAGATGATGAGCAAAGACCACACGGAAGCCATTTCTGAGCACCAGTCAAACAAACGTAGAGAACATCTTTTGTCTAGTAGCTACTCATTGTCTACACAGCCACTTATTGATAGGTTTTTAACCAAGAAGCTCTTCTCCTCAAAATACAAACATTTAAAGGAAAGGAACAGTATTATGAAAGGCATAATATGCTTCCAAACAACTGCTGTGATTGTCCATTGCAATATTTTTTAAATGCCACTCAAGAAAATGGAAATTGCTTGAACAAAATGTTCAGTAGTTCACAGGCTCAGCCTGTATAAACTGTTGCATAATCCTTCTTCTACTGTAGGTGTTCTTCTCCATTAGGATAACAGATGCTACTGTTAAACATATGGCTTAGTTAAATCCAAGTGGCTTAATGATTTTTGAGCACCTGTTGCTGTTTAAAGAAAAATGCTGAATCAAAAGAATTAAACAAGCGGAAGTGAAGAAGAGAGGCATAAACAGATTGGAAGAGATTGAAGTTCTTCAAACCTCTCTTCTACTCAGAAAAGGCAGAAATCCCCAATCTGACCGTTATGGGAGTTCTAATGTACATCTGGAATTGTGCAAATTTCCTGTACTGTACTGAAGGAAATGTCTTCAATTTTCTATAAACCGCAAAACAAGTATGGTAATCACAATGTAGATGCAGTTCTGTTAAACAGCACTTAAACGGGCAGCATATGGTTTTAAAATTATGGAGTATTTTAATTTGGCTTTTGAAGAGTCTAAAATTAAATGTGTTCTTAAATATTTTAATATTTGCTTGAATATTAAAATGAAGATTAAATACATATTTGTTTATGTATTAACCAAATGAGCTGTTTGTGCTTTGAAAAGGGCAAGGCTTTGGACATTGGTGCACTCCATTTTATCCATTTTATCCCACTCCATTTTATTCATTTACTGTAAATAACTCAGCAATAGAGTAGTTAATGTCTGGAATATACTACCTAACTTTGTGGTTTCTTCCCCCAAAACTTTAACCTTAGACTGTCTACTATTGACCTCACCCCTTTCTTAAGAGGTTTGTAAGGGGTTAGGGTTAGGGTGCACCAACGTGCCTACCGTCCCCTGCCCTAATTTTTTTCTCTTGTTTGTATTCATTTTATATATTCATAATTATGTTTATACTTATTTGTATTAGCCAATGTATGCTTGACAAATAAAAAACAAACAAACAAACAAATGCAGAATGTGCTATGAGATGGTTTAAAGTAAACGTTTTATCCACTAAGCTTTGTAACTTGATGTGTGGATTTGAACTAGGCTCTCAATAGAACTAATCTCACTCTTAATTTGCCTGTTATCTTTTTAGTCTATATCAACATATTACTATATTCTCACATTCTAAGTAGTCTGTCAGTAATCCAATGATTATAATATTTGAATTTACTACTTGAAGGAAATTAACTACAATAATTCAGTGCAACAATTAATAATTCAATAATTTCAACATTCCCAAAGCCTCTGCTCTTGTTTCTGCCAACCTACTTTTCTTGATGGGGAGTTATAAAAGACAAACTCAGAAGAAACCTTGTGGCCTGACACCCTCTGTTTTTTCATTACATTGGCAGGGGCTGGCCTTGATGGAGTTGAAGAAATTAAACGCCATCCCTTTTTTGCTACCATTGACTGGAATGTAAGTAGTTTATTCAACTGATCTATTGTATAATGTGATTAATCAATCGTGCAGTTAATTTAAAAGTTCTACTGAGCAAACAGCAACCCAATTTCAGTGTTCTAAACAATGTTTCCCCATTCCAAGTACTCTAAGCAATTTAGTAGCAGCAAAAGTCTTTTCTGGGTATAATTTGACATCCTCTAGATCAGAGATCTCCAAACTTGGCAACTTTAAAACTCCCAGAATGTCCCAGCCAGCATGGGGAAATGGCTGAACATGATGGACTGAGGAATTCTGGAGAACACGAAGCTAGGGAAGGCTAAGTTACTCAGGGACACCACTAAAACTGTTTGGTGATATAGTAAAGAATAGAAAAGAGGGATTCTGCCACTAAATGGTAACTAAGGAGTGAGGACACATGGCTTTCTAAACAAACTTCATTAAATGGCAGAAAATAAGTTATAGTCTGGGTCAACAATGGAGCTAATGAAAGGGCAAGAGTACGTAATCCAGGCCTGATAGTCATAGGTAACCATATCCTGTCCCTGTCTAGTGATCTCTGCTAAGGATTTTTCATGAGAGCATCTACTCAATAGAAGTATATCATAGAATATAATGTTGCTTTTATACCGCAAGTTTTAGAAAGGATGTGGCTCTTGTGGCTGGAACGATGTAAACAATCTGAAGACAATGGACAGCTGTTCTGTCTTTCTCTTAGATTTCTGCATGGAAAGAAAAAAGACATAAGACACTGTAGACAGACAGTTTTGTTTGTTCACCTCCCCAAACTTTGGAAGCCATTTTATGAATGGCTGCTATATGGTTTCATAATGTCAGATAGGCTCCTGATCCCGAAAGGCTGTCTGTCTCTGAGATACCTTATGCAACAGTAGGCATTGTACTACTGATGTACTGTTCTGCCATGGAATATATGATGGATATAAAGTGAGTGGCACGAGACTGCAAAATATGAGTGCCTGTAGGCCAGAATGATGATGATGATGATGATAATAAATATTGAGAACTAAGTTTCCTTGTGAGGTATATTCTTATGAGACTTAATAACTAGCAATGCAGAGCTGGATATAAAAGTAGGCATGGCCCCTTTTTTATTTCACTTTCCTGTCTCTAAATGCACCTCCTCCATCCAGTAAAACTTACCAATGCTGTTGTCTGATCCAAATTGCCTCATTATATTTCCTTCCTGGAGGAAAATATGGTACAACAGTCTAGATTAGAATCTGTAATATTAAGGGCAGAGGCATCAAAATTAAGACACAGGAATGGCCCACAATCTGAATTTCTAAATCTATTCAAATTATTGATTCCTTTAAAAGTCTGTTCATGCTTGCGCAAAAGTTCATCTCATCACTTAATCGATGTGAATGTATTCAATTCAGCACATCAGAATGACTCAACAGTTCAATTTTAACTACTTTCTAATTGAACCTTCACAAATCCTGATAGAAGTGTAGTAGGGAGCAAACCAGCATTACGCTACACATTTAGGTGACACCACTTTGAAGGGAAGGGTTTCAATAATGCTTTTTAATAATGCATTTAAAAAGCAGACAATCACTTGACTTTATAATTTTCAGAATATGTACCAGCATGAGTTCTGAAACTAGTTCTAGCCATCTTATAATGATGTTTCCAGCTGCTAAAAAGACAGCTCTTCTTCATTGAATAGAAAAAGGAAAGGATTAATAAAGAAAAATGGAGCTGGTAAAGGGCTTGGTTTGTCCTGGTCACTGTTGTTATGGAAAAGGTCAGATATGACCTTATGCCTTAATCAGAAGCTTTACTTGCATTGATGAATCCCTCACAAAATTTGGCATGAGTCAATCCTAAAGAGTCAAGCTATGAATAATGATATTTTTGATTAAAGAGAAAAATTTCCTTACAATCACTGTTGGATATGTCCTAAAGTATTAAACACATTTTCATGAAATAGTTAGAAGAAATATAGTAGCTTTTTAATTGCCCTCATCATGCTGCAGCATTTCTATTATTCTGAGAAACATATTTGAGACATTGTTTGAGAATTAAAATAATCCTGTGCAATTCTCATTAGTTGAGGATTAGCTATAATGTATAAGACGGTCAACTAATTAGACAGTTCACATTTAAACAGCAAAACATGTATTATTTCCTGTAATGAAACAAATAATGTTTTGACAGTATTTCATTGAGTTATATTCTGTGCATATTACACCACAATCCATGATATATCCCCATTATATTTGTGAAACGGGTACTCAGTTTAATGGAGTTTAAGTTTAAAGACTTGGGTGTGCTATTTTTAAATCGTAAAATTGATCTGCTCATAGCATCCTCAAAAATTCCACTAGAGCTGATCAGTTAGGGTGTGCTGTAGCACTGACCCACCGACACCAGGCAGATACAAAGGGAGACAAGTCTGGGACATTCCTATCATACTTGCAGAATTCAAGTAACTCAGAAAACCAGGTGACAGCTGAGAAAAATACTATTGTGGCACTGTCTAAATGCAATTCAACTCAAAATTCCATGATCATGCCACAGATCCTTATGGAAGTTATAGACGGAACAAAGCACACAAGTAAGCCAGAAGACTTTGTGGTGGAGACTGCAGGGGTGATAGATATCTGGCCCACAGATAGCTTTGTGTACCCACAGCACTTTCACCACATCCTTTATTTTTCCTCGTCTTAGGATCTTGGGCTCCAGCATAGGATGTGAGTTATTCAATTCCATAAGGTTGTGCAGGACTTTGGTTTTGATCTCCCAAATGTGCTTGAAAGTGCAAAGGACTTCTACGGCACTTAAAAGCAGCTATAACTTTTCCTGGGATTGCAAGGCAGCAGAAATGGCCCAGCTGATGTGTGTGTATGGGTCCAAAGCAGGTTTTGGAGACAGAATTTGAAGCACTGTACAACCCTAATATTTAATAAAACCCTGCTTTTGCTACATCTGGGGGAAAAAATTTAAGGAATTTTTTAAGGAAGAATGGAGGTTTTGTCCAGCTTGATGACAGAAACAGTTTATGCTTAGGAAAAGGGAAATCTTTTGGAATAAAAATTGTCTTTATTTGGCATCTATTGACCAAACAATTTTGATGATACAAAAAGTCCAAATATAACATTTTAGAAGGGAATTCATCTCTGCACCTGCATATTGCAGTATGTATGTGGTGAGGGGGGTGGGTGCCTAAGTTCGTGGCAAGAGTATTGTTCATGAAAATCCTTTATTATATTAAGCATATTTTAATTGCTATGAGTCACTATCTTTCTATTTCTGGAAGGCACCTGAAGATCAGCTCAGTCTTCATAGATGTCATTAGCAGAATGCACACATTCTGGTGGGGGGGGGGAAGAGCATAAGGGTGTGGAGCCCTTGGTCTTCTCTCAGTTTTGCTGTTGCTTGCAGATGTTTTGTTACCTGACTAGATAACATCTTCAGTGCTAGAAGGGAGCAGGGTTTGCTCACTGTTTATATACAGTAGCTTGTCCTGTCGGTATTGGTGAGGGTGTTGGGGATGGTGTTAATCAACCATCAATTGACATGTAATATTTACACAGCATTCAAAAGATTCTATTAAAACATGAAAAAGGAAGCAAATAGACCAAAAGAACTTCTCACTAGCAATTAGTACCCAGCAGGAATTAACACCAGGATGAACACTATACAATCAAGCAGTAATCCTTGATGTCCTAATCAAGGAACTACTAAATCAGACAAATAGTCAAGAAGTAAAAAAAACACCCTAATCAAGGATTAAAACACCCTAAGGGGAAATCATATGCCTTCCAATACTGACAGGGCTAGCTATTGTATATAAACAGAAAGCATATCCTGCTCCCTTCCAGCGCTGAAGATATTCCCTAGTTGGGTATTGAACTGTTTGCAAGCAAACAACCAAGCTGAGAAAGCACCAAGGAGAGCACTTCAACCCTGAGGTACATACATTCTCTTCTATTGGTAGCATAAGGATGTGCTGCTGCCTTGAGTTCAGTTTCCCTATCCTGTTTAGGATGTGTGCAAAGGAACTGCCTCTCCAGAATAGCTTGCAAAAATGGAAGGTAGAGATTGCAAGCATAGGACCTGTTTCCATAGAAATATATGCCTGGAGTTCTTTGTAAACAAGTCTTGATCAATATATCCTTCCCACCCAATACATACCAGCAGGTGCAACCTTACTATTCTCATTCATTTCTATCAGGGCATTCAGGCCAGGAAATGACTATATGCTCTTTGATTTAATTGAAATGAATTTCCTTTGAGGATGATTACCAGGTGCATACCAAGGTTGTTGATATGACTGTCTCTCAAATTCTACTTTTATATAAAGCTAAAGTTGACTTACGTCAGGTGTTCTTGCCTTCATGAGGAAGGATATTGCTCAGTATGTGATTCTTAGGGACTTCCTTATTTTCTTCTGCGTTGTGTTAATTCAAATCACAGCACAGCAAGTGCTAATAGCCCCTTAAACTTGTAGTGGGCTCCTGAGCAAAGATGTTGGACGCTTAGAACAAAAAATAAAGGTTTTGTAAGGAAATGTGTGCATGAAGGCAGTATTTCAAATGCTATCCAAAACTCTTTGTCAAAGCTAATAAAACAGTTGTGATGAAAATCTTAGAGAGAAATAATGCTATTAATGCCACTTAAATATTGTTTTAAATTAAAGTTTTATTATCATTATTTTAAAATGTATGTGATATATCCTCTCCATAGATAACTGGAATAAAATTGTTTAAAGAAGCCTTGATACAGTTGAAAATCCTGATAATATGTAGTTCTGGTTGAACGTGAAGATTCTCACGTGAAAGAAAAGCAAATTAGTAAATGGTGGATTCTCAGATATTCAAAAATAACTTCCAATATAATGCTTCATCTTCTGTGCCAAACAGTTCCTCAGTTACTGAAATGTATAATTTGTATTGCACATATCAGTGTGCAAAGTGCTTAAATAAGTATCATATTTTACCATCTCTGTGTTTCTTTACATAATCAATATGTATTCATCTCAAAGTGTTGAATACAATAAATAGGCTGATCTTTGAATTAGGATTCATAAGTCTGAGCAATGGGCTCAGCCTCATACAGATAACCTATTGATATGTATGAGTTCACATTTATGTCAGGTAATAAATGAATGCATTTTATTATTTTAACAGTTAATACTGCGCCTCTGCATTATCATTTTCAAAGTACAGCCTATGAAAATGTCACTAAAGGCAGAATATGCTGAGCACACTTTGCTTCTGTGGAAACGCTCCCCTCTCCTCTGTAATGAATGAACTGTACCAATAAAAATCAGGCTCCTGTTTTTCAAATACTTTCATATGTGCAGATATATTTTGATGTGCAGTTAAACGTTCTGAAAATCACAGTCCTATATTGACACAAGAAAAATAAGTCTAGTTGATTGTCATGGAAACTTAGCCTGAGTGAGGAAAATATTGCAACCTCGTACTTTCCGTTGTGTGATGCTTCTCAATTTCTCCCTTCCCCTGTATTAAACATGAAACATATTTCCCGTAGTCAGAATGCAGTGAGCATAGAAAGCACTCTTCTTGATTTCTGTTCCTTTAAGCAGCTTTCTGCCTTAAAAACTATTATTTTAATTTATTTGTTTTATTTTAATTTATTGCTTATTAATTATTTGGCTTACGGCTATTTTCTAACTCAAGGGTCCCTTGTGGCAAGAGAATTAACTGCTGTTTTGCTTTGCTCTTATATAGAAACTGTACAGAAGAGAAATCAAACCACCCTTTAAACCTGCAGTGGGTCGACCAGAGGACACTTTCCATTTTGATCCTGAATTCACATCACGGACCCCAACAGGTACTTACCAAGAAAACATATCAGTAGATCTGCCATTATTTTTATATTTATTTTTAAAAACTTTCAAGCAAAACTATCCAAATTATATTTAAAGTTTAAGAATTACTTACCATTCCCTCCCTCCCTTCCTTTGATTTGTATAACCACTCATCTCAAATGGGTGGGTTAATGTTACCTCTGGATGGCTTACAACTTTCAAATAACAAAAATATTTAAAAACATAAGACTCACAACAGTCAAGAATTATAAAGCACAAACAACAATCAATATAAGCAGGATACAGGTCCCTTCATGCATCGAGGCCCCAAACACAGGCATAGAACCACGTCTCCAGGGCTTTCTAGGAGGCCAAAAGGCACAACACCATCTCCAGAGAGATAATATTCCAGATGCTATAATAGGAAAGGCTGCCTTCCTAGGTGGTCAGCTTGACACTCCTTGGCAGACAAAACGCAGAGCATGCCCCTTCTCCCTCACTAGATAGGATGGGTAGAAACAATACAGTATTAATCCTTTGGAAGTGATTGTTATGACTTGATGATACCATTATACCAAATACTATTATATTTCCAAATTTGCTGCCGCTTCCAGAAGAATCTATTATCTTGTACTCACATAGACTCACTGTTGGAATTTTATGATGTGGCTCAATTAGAGTATTAGAATTACTACTGTGCAATATTTGCCACAGTTTCTTCCTAGTGTTTCTGGGTAGCACTTGGAGAGGTCCTTCTGGAAGGACTCTCCACACTCTCTAGGGCAGGGATGTCCAAAATTGTCAACTTTAAGACTTGTGGACTTCAACTCCCAGAATTCCCCAGCCAGCATAGCTGGCTGGACATCCCTGGTATAGACCGAAAAAAGCCACAATAAAGTATCCATGCTAAAAAACAACAACAACCAGTCAACTAGAAGTAACCTTTGTGATTCCAAACATTTTCTGATTGTTCCTTTATTTAATGATCAAATAAACTTAAATAAATCTGCAATTTTATTTCTGGTTGACTGTCCCAAAGGTGCTTTTTCAAGAGGCAACTGGACTTTCTGGTTTTTCTTTGAAGATGTTTCGCTTCTCATCCAAGA
>JAOYMU010000252.1:51484705-51497745 GCA_025802295.1 Psammodynastes pulverulentus | reverse complement strand
CCTTTCGCCGAGGTGGCGCTCAAATAGAGGTGGCGTTCAAATAGAGGTGGCGTTCAAATAGAGGTTTTACGGTAATTCAAAAAGAAAGCAGAGGAAATCATAAGAGAATCAAAACTGAGCAATTCTCTATGAATTTTTAAATAACTGAGAAGCTATATATGATTAATTCATGACAGTTATATCGGTGACTTTGGCTAAAACGTCTAATTGTACTGATAATGGTATAAACTGTAGACAGAACAATCAACTCTAGCTTAGACTTCTCTGCAATTGGTTTACTATTTGTAGAAATGCATAAATAACCAGAAACAAGAGAATCTGTTCATTTCTAAATTTAAAAGTTTCTTCAAATATTTTTCATTTTAAAAAAGCTTTCCAAACTTTAGTACAAAAATCCATTTTCTTTTGAGCATCATTTTGGTCATACTGGTGAAATTCAAAGAATTAAGGGCTTCATGACGGACATTATGGCATATAGTGAAGTCATGGGAAGCAAATATTTTTCTAGAGCCCCCATGACAAATTTTCTGGTGCAATGTAGTAAGCTATTATCTTCCTGTTCCGATTTTGTCTGAACCTAGCAGTGATTTCTCAAAAACTATGTTGTCAAGTAGAAAACATTTAAAACCACCATAATCGAGACAGAGGTATTGTTTTAGTAGAAGCTACTTTCTCATCTGTAGTTTTGAGCAATACACTTGAAATTCGCTATTTTAACTCCTAATATATGGAAAGACCTATTCTTGGGGGAGGGGGCGAATTCTGTCCTAGATTTGTTTAGGAAACAAACCGAATATCAAATAGTTACTGTACGAATTATTGTATGATGCTTCCAGTTTGGAAATACTATCTTTAGTTTTGGTAATGTGAAAAATATAATCCTTCAAAAGATGCAGAAACGGACAACTCAAATGATCTTAATTTGAGCCTGAAGTATTTTTCCTAGGAAGGAAGGCTAAAACAAGAAGGGACTCCGTGTTTGACCAGCAATTGTTCTGGGTCATCCAAGAGCACTGCAGAAGGTGGACCAGGCTTCCCAAAATACAATACGACGTTAAAAGCACCATTTGAAGAGCTGGAGTTTAATTATTTCATATCGAAACCTGAACGAGGAGAGTGCTCCTTTTACTACTGGCAACCCGGAACTCAGCCACCAACGGCCGAAGAAGAAATGAACTCAGCTCCGCCTCCCGCTCATAACCACTCATCTTGCCCTTGACCGGCAAACTGAAGGTGGGGGAGGGTGCCTCGTGTAGCGATACGTCAGGCTATCGCAACCGACCAATAAGAGGCCATCCGATCCCTGCCCGCAGCCAACAGAAACGCGGCTTGAGAACCGGCGTCGTCCGTGCTTTACGGCAAACCTCCTTTCCTTCCCCGCCCTTGAACGAGTCAATTGAAAGTGGGGAGGGGGGAGGGAGAAGGGAGAACCGGCGCCTATCGACGGTGGGGGTTGCTATGGAAACGCGAGCGCTATCGTAAGGCAGGGGCCGGGTCGGTCGTGAAAAGGAGGCTCGTTCCCGACCGCGGAGAAGGTTGTCATTGTTAGCCGCGTCGGCGGTGCCTCCGAAAGCTCGGCTGCCTTCTCCTGTCGTTCGCCATGGCGGCGGCCCTGGCCCGGAAAGCCGCGGACTATGTGCGCAGCAAGGAGTTCAGGGATTACCTCATGAGGTAAGGGAGAGGGCGGTTCGTCGCTTTTGGCCCGCTTGCTGCCCTGCACCGAAGGTGGAAGACCCTCCCGAGGACTTCAGGTGCAGCGCTTCACCCGGCTTTGCTATATCTAACGCTGTAGCCCCGTGATTTTCTGGCGGTCCTTCCGTCCAAGCTCCTTGTCATTTGGAAACGCGTCAAGGTCATTTGCCCGCCCCGAGTTGGGCTTCCGACGATGCTCCCTGTCGAACCGAAATGCTCCGTCTTCCTGCTTTGGATCGGCAGGAAACTCCGTTGACATCATAAAAAGATTATTGTGAGCCTCCTGGAGTCACTGTGTATGACGTGGGCGGCCCTAGAAGTCCTGTAAAAATAATAATAAAATCTGCCTGGGTCAAGGACTGGGATGAATACGAAGGCCGGGTTTATATCCAGAAGAAAAATGCCGGGTTTGCGTCCCAGAGAAGCACAAGTAGGGGGAAGGGTTTGGCACCTATATTTGGGTGCTTGCAATGACAAGCTTTGGAAAAGACCCGGATGCTGGGAAAGATTGAAGGTAAAAGGAAAAGGATGTGATTAGTTAGATAGGGTCATCCACATAATGAACATGGATTTGGGCAAATTTTGGGAGACAGTGGAGGTCAGAAGGGGGGCTAGCAGTCGGACCCCACCTAGTGACAGAAAAACATAATTTCCCTTGCAGAGGATTGGGACAAGCCACAAGGATTACACCAGGATTGTAATTCTCAGGAAGCAAAGAATGGCTTCATCACACACAAGAGTTGTCTTCTTGAAATATTTGTCCGGCCCTCTTAATATGAAAAGCCAGGAGGCGCAAGCCAGTTTGTGACACGATCCATCTTTGGTGCATAGGCTGTAGTTTTTAAAATGTGCTTATTAGGCTTCCCAACTGAGAAATGCTCTCAAGGGATTTCAAAAATAGAAAAGCAAAACCAACAGCATAGGTGAAAAGAATGCCTCTCCCCGGGCAATACATGAAGATTGTTTTGAAAATGAGTTTGAGGGAAGGTAGGAATTGTTTGAAGGACAAGACTCCTGCTCTTTTAAGCAATTTGATACAAGCGTGGCAAGATGATAGACGGTGCATCTGCTAAATGCTTTATTAAGTCTGTATGATTGCTTGGATTAAATATTTTGTAAACCCTGGGATATGCTTCTGAATAAACTTGCAGTGTATTATGTTGTGATTTGTTGCTGTTGTGCAGCTCTGTTACTATTTATATATTTCTTAGGAACTGACAGTTTCTGTTTTGAGAATACACAAGACATTGAAATAAATTGATTTTTGTTTTCCATATCAATTGATTTTTATATGCAAAAATAACATTACTGAAAAAATATAACTATTTTTAATTTCAGAACTATAGTCACTTGGAGTAGGATTCGCTCTTTGTATGAATACATTTGCTTATGTACAGAAAGTTAACCATCTATCTAGTACTGGGTTTGTTGAAAAGTCAAATATAAATGGTTGCTAACTTGAACAAACATAAGTTAATTACTAACAAGAAAACTGCAACTTGTCTTTGATCTTATTTCAAGAATTAAAAATAAACTTTCTAAATAGACAGAATGCTAAATAATACCAAATCATTCATTTACAATACCAAATTTCCAAGTGCCTCTCAAATAATAGATCATGAGAGTGACCTATAATCCCTGTCAAATAATGATTGTGCCACTTCTTGATTGTGAAGGGGAATTAAGGTTTCTGGAAAGCCATTATAATTTGTCATATTGCTGTTAAAAGGCATTATTAACAAGCAATATCAGTTTCATGAATTGAGTAAGCATGTGAAATTCCTTTCAAAGTTTTTCCTAGTTGATGGCTATACTAATTGAAGGAGCAGAAGTGCCAATATGTTAAGCCTTGCAACAGAGCTTTCTAAGATTAAGGTTTAATATGCTAGTGCAATAAAGTAACTGATAATTACACCTGCAATAAGTATACAAATAAAAATTTAGTTCAGTGGCGCTTTCTCAAAAGTAAATAGGGATAGTATTACCTAAGAATCTTCCTGTTGAATCTGTCCAAGACTTTGAGATGTTCATTACTTGGGAGATTGAGCAAATCTGAAGTGAAGAAATCTTGCAATACTTGCATGACCACTAAATTATTGTTTTGAAAAAGAAAGGCATTTAACGCAGAGTATGGTATGTTCTTAACTAAAAAAAACCTTACAGTTTTAAAAGCTGTACATTGGTGTAAGATCATTGCTTTGTTTATTGAGAAATATATGTAATTGAATTGGCAATTCTTTACTGCTAAAAACTTTAAAATTAAAACATTTGTTCTATTAGTTATGATATAATTATGTTTCAAGCATGTATAAGTAAGATTTTGAGGAAAAATGTTGATGTCCATGTGGATAATTATGCATAAGTGCCATTTAAAAATTGTTCTGTTATTAAAATACTGCCAATATAATGTAACAGAATTTTTATTTCAGCTTTTGTTTTACATATTTTTATGTTTTATGTTTTCATATATCTTAAAATATTTAAAAAACAAGTAACAAATTTACATTATTATATATGAAGGTTAAAATCTGCATGACACTTTATTCTAGTACATTGGTAATAGTTTAAGGATGGAATTTGACAGTATCTTGTATAGGTAGGAAAGTTTTCCAGCTTCGGTAAGGGAACCCTGCCAAATTTCCATGGCTTTTGTATCCAGCTGCAATGCTCAGAACTTATTCAGAGACTTTGCAAAAAATCCATTAAACTTTAGAAGCAATTTGGGCCATATATTAAGATTGCAGGGTATTCAGAAAAGTGAAACCTATATATACTACAACAGGAAACTTTTAACAGTTAATATTAGGCCTCTATTACATGAACATAACATGAGAATCTTTGATTATTTACTTTTTTTTAAACATTCCTTGTACAAGTTGCTTCTGTCTGAGCATGTCTGATGTAGTGGTGGTTTTGCCAATCTAACTCTTTCAGCAGGGATATCATATGATCCCTGTCATCAGTTTGCAGGTCACATTTTCCCCAGTTTTTCTTTTAATTTGTTTCAGGGCACAACTAATGAACTTTTTGTTCAAGGTGCTGGCTAATGATTTTCATACATTTATGGGATCCACTATATTTATATCAATATCTGTATGCATGCAATATCCCCATCCCATCAGGCCCCAAAATTCGTAATATTGAAAAGCAGAGATGAATAGTCATGCTTAATTGGTAAATCAGATATGTGTGAGTGTAACCGAGCCATTTTTAAACCCAAAAATGGCACAGACAGTATGTTTCTAAATTATATCAACATTATGGAATGTTGGTAAATTAAAAATATTTAATCAATATTTCTATGGTTCTTCTCATTCTTATTTATTTTAGCATTACTATTTTACTAATCTAAAGATACAGAGAACATAATTTGTATTATGTGACGTGGTAGAAATTCAGTTAAACAATAAATCTCAAATTATGTGGTAAGAGGATAATTATATTTATCAAATGGGAAAGCTATATAGGTATGGTATATAGCAATTAGCATTAAATAGGATAAACTATATCTCAGCCATACCTATTGTATCTAAATTGATTAAGCTTGGAAGTATCAAATGTTGGGGTTTTTTCTTCCCCAGTTCCAGTTTATTGCACTAGATACCATGCTATGCTGGAATATTTTATAATCCTCTATTTATGTAATTGGGGATGGTTGTGATGACAGTAAAATTGAGTCCAGAGTGCAGAGGATATAAAATCTAAAATTTCTATGCTTTTTCCTTCAGCATCAACTCAATCCACTAAATCAGTTTAGTTACAATTTTGTACTACAGCATCTGATAAATAGGTCCTACAGCTCAGGACCTGGATAAATAACAGCACTTTCTCCCATATGTACTTATCTGCCAATTAAGATTAGGGAAAGTATTCTTAAAGAAGTACATTTATCAGAGGTACACAGATCTGGGTGGTACAAATCTCACATATTTATATAGGCATTTGCCTAAAACTGGTGCTTTCAGTCTGATCTACTGCTGTCCTTTTTTTAAAGAATTTTAACGTGGTATAATTTTGTCATTGTTAACAGTTTTAAATGAATTGTATTTTTAACTGCTTTTAGTAATAAAGTGGGCTAGATACATGCAAATAAAAACAAATATTTATACATGGAATTCTATTTCATGGAGGCTATTGCCTTTTTTTCTCTTTCACATCTCCCCTTAAATGATGAACCATTATGGCTGCTCATCAAACAGTACGGTAAGGTATTATTTCTGCTTTATTTCAGCCACTTATAATTGTGCCAGTCATAATATTCTTTAGGTTCAAGTGCAGCTGTTCCCCAGGATAAGTTCTTTTCATTTATAGTACAACAAAATTATTTCCAATTAATAGATATCCTGGGAAATGCCCCAAAATAAAACTTGAAATTTTGACAGAAGGCTTCCCAAGTCATTTTTTTTCTGAAAAAGAAAAAATTCTATATGGCTACTCCTTTCATAATACCTTCATTTAAAAGGGAGAGTGTATTTAATTAACTCATTAGTCTAATTGATGACAGTAGTTTGCTATGTGTGTAAATTATAAACCTGTGGAAATGTGTTCAGTAAAGTTCCTTCAAGTTAGTCTGTACCACATGTTTGTACTTGCTATCTTGGATCAAGAGAAGTTAGTATGTTTATGGGAACACAAATGCTAAATTGATCAAGTCAGCATTCAGACTTATAGCTACTGCCAATCAGTCATATCCCGGAAGTACATGTGTATTTATACCATTTATTTACATACTACCTCTATTCTAAGATTTCTAAGGATCTACCCCGTCAGTTGAACGTTTTGCATATCTAGTCCTCCAAGGAAAAAAGCTAGAGAAAAAGAGCAATAGGAAAGCAAATGTCTCCATTACAAAATTGAATTATCAACAATTGACAACACAGAACTTCTAGACGCTAAGGTTATGGTAGTCAAACTATGCTTACTCTTGGCTGCTTAGCCAATGGAGAAGAAGCTAGTAATGCCATGAAGGCTTTCCAATTCTCGTCTGGTATAATGGCTTATGGGATGTTTGGTACTTACATGTTTTTTGGGAATTGCAAAGTCTGTGATATTATATACATGCTTTAGATTAAGGAACAAAATGTGTCCTTAGCCCCTGCTTCCAAATGGGACTGCATTAATCAGAGACAACAATCATCTAGTCCTGTTTTGTTTTTTTTAATCTGATTTAAAATATTTTTGAGCTGGCAAAAGGGAAAGTTCTTTTTCTTATTGTGTGCCTATATTATAGCACTTCTGGGGACCTGTTGCCAACTGGGGACTTCCCATTGCTGCCATCAGCGATATGAAGAAATCACCAGAAATCATCAGTGGCCGAATGACCTTTGGCAAGTGGCGAAATTAACTTCAGTTTTAAACAGTATTTTTTTAAATTGCTAACAAACTACCTAGATGTGCAGAACTAGCAATGTTTATGGATTGATTAGTCTTACAGTCTTATCAGAGAAAATAAAGGTAAAATATAAGATCTGTTTCCAAGATAAAATAGATAAAGAAAATATAATACTAATGAATACTTAGCTAAATTGTCTATTAATTTAGCATTTCTACTAACAATGCATACATTAGAGACTAGGAAGAAATATCACAGTGTGCAATTTAGGTCCCAGTGGACTGTTCTTTCAAGTAAGGATTTCAAATACCTAAACCCAAAATGGATGTTCAGTTGACAATCAAACAAACATGAGCAAAATCTTTATTGGCTGGAGCGTTGCACATACATATATCCTCTCATGATATGGCCAATGATAGCAGTGCCCATATTTGGCCACCGAATCCAACAGCTCAAAATTTCCTCTAGAATAGGTTTCTTAGGCATTGCTTCAAATTCATTGACAGGTATTTTTTTGAAAGTATTTTTATTCTTAGCCAGCCAATTTAAAGATCTATTTTTGCCAAAAACTTTATGTCTGTTTGGGTACTGATGCCATATCTAGTACTCCCTGTTTAAAATTTTTACTTTGCCTGGAAGGCAGTGGAGAGTAAATATTGGATAATAAAACCATATGCTGTAAAATAACTGTGCTAAGTCAGCTTACCCAGGAGGTGGGCTGACCCATACTTATTTGTTCTAAACATATTTTGGGTAGCCTATCAGAATCCATTGAGCGGATCCTTTGCCAGTAGATAAGAACTTTTAATAGTTGAGTGGCTGTGTATCGAACGGATACGTATTTCTGCTTTGAGCGCTAGCATTTTCTTGTCTGTTGCCAATATGCTTCTTATAAAACAGATTGGAAATTGAAGTGGTTTTTGTAAGACCCACAGTTTAGTTGATAGGTCAGCACTGAGATTATTTTTGCCCTAATTACTTTCATTATGGGGGCCAAGGTCCCTGATTAACTGCAATTAAGCTATTCATTAATATTTTGATACTTGTCTCAGACCTCAAATGATTTGCCTGTGATCCCGTGTTGGTAAAAGCCACTCCTAAATAGGTGAAAAAAATCATCCTTTTCAATGTACTCCACATCTAGCTGCCAGTTATATTTCACACTTTTTTTGCTAAATACTTTAGCAAAAAGTATTACTTTAGATTTGGTTTTATTGATGTTTAGAGAATTAAGATCACAGTAGGTATTTAGCTTTTGCAACAGTCTTCTCAAACTTACTTGAGAATGCTCCGTGACAACCATATTGTCAGCATATGAAAGGATATTAATACATTTATCATGGATTTTTGGCATATAAGTGTCTGAAGTATATACGAATACTGGAATATAATTGACATAGAGGTTAAAAAGCATTACGGTTCGAATACAGCCCTATCTAATATCTTATGGGTAGTTATACTGTGAATTACAGAATTAGTTGCACCTGTACACGCTTTCGAGTGGGTGTTTGAGTAGAGGGTCTAGGAGTAAAAGTCTAAGTTCCATGTTTAAGATGACCAATTTATTTCACAGCATGTTTTCATTTAAGGAATCAAACTACACACAGGTCTATAAAAGCAGTGAACAATTTATTGTCTTTAATTACTTGTCATCATGTAAAACAACACAATTGTCTGTTGTGGAGCACTCTGGTCTAAATCCAGCTTATTTGTCCACTAAGAGACAAATTTTCCATTACACAGTTCTTTACCTCCTAAAATGTGGATGTTACGTTTGTACATCAAGGAGGCCCATTGTGAGCCTTTCATATTTCTTTTGGGTGCCAGGGTGGTTCATTTATAAAATACAGTAGTTCTCACTCCTCAGAGACTCCTTAAAGGATAACACCTGTTATAGTTTTAGCTTTTATTAATAATGTTTTAAGATAGTAAATATATGTAAAATGAGATTCTTTGGGTATGCAATAACACCGTACTTGCAGAACTAAAAGTGAATGTTGCTCTAAATCTAAGAACATGAAGTAATTTAATCTTTAACTTTGTTTTTACAGCACTTTCTTGCTATTCTTTGACTTTTATGAGGTTTGCATATAAGGTACAACCCAGGAACTGGTTGTTGTTTGCTTGTCACTTCACTAATGAATTTGCACAACTTATTCAAGGAGGAAGGTTGATCAAACATAAGTGAGTATAGTGTGATCATTTCTTTTACATTAAAGGTATAAATAAAACTTTCAAATATTTTAATATTTCTTACATGCTCTGGACTCTAACTTGTATGTCAATGAATTAATCCTTTTCTTCCATTTTTATTCCTCCTGACAGTATGAAAAAAAAATAATTGAATATATGATTAATAGAGAAAAATTGAAAAGGTGCTGCTCTTCACAGAATATAAACAAAAAAGGACTTTGTCATCATCTTTTTTTTTTTTTTTTTTGCATCACCACCATCATGGAAATATTTATAGCAGCACTCAGTATCATTTGTTAAATTTCTAAGCTTCCCTTTTACAAAGTACTCACAGCTGTTCAAAAATTAGATCACTTTCCTGCCTTAAAGTATTTTTTAATATTTACAAAATTATTCAACTCAAATATGTACTAACTTTTCTGAAATAAAAAAATTAATTTAAGAAAAACAAGAAAATGCATAATTGTTTAATAAAACGTGATTTTTAAACAATGTTGGTTATTTTGCAGTCAGATGTACAAATGTATTGAAACTCTGATTCTGCCTCCTTAAGTGCATTGGAGCAAAGTAAAATATTCAAGAGCATCTTTCTTTAAAAATTACAAAGTCAAGATTTCTTATCGATTCTCCATATAAGCAATTGAAAATGGATTCCTCAATTAACTCTTGTGAGGCTAACAGTTTAAATATGTCTGCTAATGTGTATATTTGACACTTGTTGCTAAAATTATTTTGCCAAGAAATAAAAAAGGCAGTGAAGTGCCAATTTACGAGCGAATTCCAACAAACTGTATCCTGATTCATACTTACTGTATATTTGACATCAGAATACAAAATTGACACAGCTTAATTTTGTAAACCCCAATTACATGATTTGGTAAAATATATCATTTTATCTTTGTATGTAAGCATTCTGCAAATGATACATTCAGTGCCCAGATGTTTTATAAGCACACGTACCTGTAAGCAAAGTAGGTACAGTACTACATCCCATTGGGATGTAAGTAGCATCTCCCTTAAGAGCCCAATTGAACACTTTTGTTTGTAACAAAATAAGTAGTACGATTCTATTTTTGCATTCATCTGCAGATGCCATATTTTGAACACCAAGAAAAGCAGCATATAGGAATGAATACTTTTGAAAGATTATTGGTTAAATTTGACCTTTTTGTTGTGATTTTTATCAACAATTGTAAGGAACTATATATAGATTGTCTTTAATAATGTTATTTCACTTCAACTTTGGGGCAGTAAACCTTCCCTATGGGGAGAAATTACAACATGAATGTTCTAATGGCAATAAACCACTTTGAAACAATTTATCGTTTTAATGGTGTCAATTTAGAAAATGGTAGTTCTTAAAGTAGAACTTCTTAAAAATGAGATCTATTTTCCTTTCTCAATACAATGTTTCAATTTTCAGGCCAACATAAAAGAGAAAATAGACATGTATTTTCTTTTGTTCTATTATTTACTTATGATGATGTGGGTTCTGTTGGTTAATAGAAAAGAGTATGGGTGTAAAAATAGTAAGCTATTACTATTCCCTAGACTTTATCAGAATTTTCAGGATAATTAAATCTTGTTTTTAATAATGGAGGTCTGCACATATTTCTCTGTAAAAAGAAAAGACAGGTAATCAGAATTCTCTTCACAAAATTGAGGCTTCAAAAATAATCTATTAATTCACTATAGGCATCCTTAGATCAAATTCCAGCATATATACTAAAAACCTTAGCATCATTAGACTATGGCAAAAGTACATTTTAACTGCATTTTAACATATACAATATATTAGTTGCTACTTTTATATACTTTTAAGGAAAATAACAAAGAGAATTGATTCTAGATATTTGACTATGTAAAAATGAGGTGATTTCTGAATTACAGAAAACTAGCTCCTGGGATGTAGTTTGGTTGTACAGAAATTTTGTTCAGTGTTATTATACAGATAATTAAATGAACACACCCCCAAATATATTTATGGACCAATTTACTTTACAAGATGTTGTTCTGACCAAGGCTTCCTGAGACAGTAACAAACACAAGATTAGTCCCCCAAAAATATTTTTATTTCAACAGCTGTGAATTATGTTCATTCACAGACCGTAATGAGTCCCAAATAGTTTGTAATAGTCTGACAAGTCTGCCACAATCTTTCGGGATAAGGCTGATAAACACCCACCTTTATCTCCCTTGAAAGGCTGCCAATGACCTAATTGCCAATTAGCTGTGCAAGGCCAAAGAGAGCACCAAGGCAACATGGAGCTTCAGAGATTAACCCAACTAGAACAAACAAAGTTGCTTCTTGCAAAGGCTAATGTCCCTTTGCTCCTCCTTTTATGTCTTATGGGAGGGGCCAATCATCTCCAAGCCTTGCTCCTGAGTCGCCCCTTTTGTCTTAACTGTTCTTGCCTTCTGGCAGTTCTGCGCATGCATACACTGGGAACAGGCTCCCCCTGTTTCTCTGCTTCACTGCTGTCAAATTCTGGAGGCTCTGGAGTCAGTAAATAACTCCCAGATGGCCCTGGCCCCATCTCTATGTCCGACGCAGAGCTCTTGTTCGAGCCTTCCCCAGACTCTTGGACTGGCCATTGTTCCTCCCCAGCCTCCTCGCCATCCAACTCTGCCACCTGGACCACAACAGATGTTGAGACTATTCCCTATATGCTGGGAAGCACAGTAGTATGTGATGGTGACTGCCTCCAGATTTTATATAGCCATGGAATGGCCTTAATATAAAAATCTAATTTCCTGAAAAAAAGTTGTTCATAATGTGATTTTTGTTTCCTCCTATTAATGCTAAGGGGTCACAAAAATAGGTGAATTTATCAAACTTTACTCCTTCTTAAAAAGAACACACAAACAAAGCTGCATGTATATCTTCTTCCCCTATGGTAGGGGTGTTAAACTCCCATTGACCTGGCAGTGTCGCATGATGTATCAGGACTTTTTTCCCCTTTGCTAAACCAGGCGTGGGCATGGCCAGCGCATAACACATCCCAGCTGTGAGTTTGACAGCCCTGCCCTGTGGATAAAGTTCTTGGTATACTGATTGCATTTGTGACATACCAGAAAAATATACTCAAGACTAACCAGCTCTATCTCGCCAATGAGGAAAGCTACATATGGAATGGGTGTAACTATGGCTTTTTCATCTAAAAAAAAAAGGTATTGTATGAATTCTCAATTATCTAACTCCATCATGGCAGAGAGATCAATATCTAGAGCTCCGTGATGATGGATTGGAAAATTTGAAGAGAAATTAAAAAGTAAATAGTAAAATATATAAATCAAGGCCTGACAGGAAAAAGGGAAACCAATAGGAAGGAAAGGGATGCCATAAATCCCAATGAAATTGCCAAATATTGTGAAATGCATTTAGGAAATCAAAGATACAGGTTTAATTATGAATGAAAAAGACTGATGGTATATAAAAATTAGCCAGTTTTGCATAGTGGTTAAGGCATCAGGCTAGAAACAGGGAGACCATGGGTTCTAATCCCATCATGGCCAAAAAAGCTAACTAGGTAACCTTGGGCCAGTCACAGTCTCCAAAACCTAGGAAGAATATTAGGGCAAACCACTTTTGGGGGGAAAAGTGCCTAGAAAGCTGCAATCCTAGATATTGACTTAAAGGCACAAAAATAAAAATTAGAAATTATGAATTGATATTACTGCAATCAGTGACTCATAATCTTGGCAATTTTAAGAAAACAAGATTGAGAAATGTTGATCTAGATCAGGGGTGGGCAAACTTGTCAGCTTTAAGACTTGTGGACTTCAACTCCCAGAGTTCCCCAGCTTCTGGCTGGGGAACTCT
>JAOYMU010000252.1:51426386-51443831 GCA_025802295.1 Psammodynastes pulverulentus | reverse complement strand
AAATAATCACACAATTAAAGTTTTAAGATAATATCTTTTAAGTGGCGGTTGTGAATCTGCACTCAACAATGTGTAAGTGGATCTGAAATATATTTTATAGAACATGAGTTTTACTTTTCTTTAATAAAACAGTGGATTTTGCAGAATACAGTTTCTAACAAAGAGATAAAATAGTTTGTTCTAGTTCTTTCTTTTTACTTCCATCTACCCTATTTTGCAGGCATATTTAGTTTATTGACACTACAAACTCTATCTCAGTTAATGTTTCCTTAATATTAGTTAGAAAAATTAATTGGAAGACACAGCTTTTGTTTTTAATACACTACATTCTCAAAAATTTAAAGGAAAAAACCCAGACAAACTGGTCTGAAGTACTGTTTTGGAGTTCATCTGATGTTCAAGTATGCCACTGTGAATCACAGAAGGGTTGGGAAAATAAACTTTGGAGAAGTTAACTATATTTGTTGTCCAACAAATAAGTCCAAAGAAGAAAACAAACAAACAAACAAACAAACAAGTATAAATACACACACACATACACACACACACATTTTAGTATTCTGATATGGCTCTATCTGATTGTGGGGTGAGGAATTAAACAGAGAGGGATCTAAATAAATAAATCTTCTTTTTCAGAAGATTTCTTCCTTCGGATTTCTCATTCTGGTCCTATAAAAAAGCAAGACACCTTCTGTATTAAGACTCAAAATATCAGACTGACCCTCAAGCCAATGTTAAAGTAGAGATTGTTGTCTTATTAGCATGCTATTAATATGTGCATGAAATATAGTCTGTGTCTCAACCCAAATACACACATTGGAAAATCAAAGGGAAATCCTTCACACCTTTTGCTGGCTTCATCCTGAATTTTTTTTCCCTCTGAACAACTTCCTTAAGAGAATTTCCTCTTCTAAAGAACAGTTCTCCATATTTAACAAACAAATCCATCAATGAATTCTCTTTACGACCATATGACTCATGAAGAAACTCCTTTAATTTTGTTTGCTTAATTAAAGTTAATACGCAGAGAAAAATAACTGAAACAACATTTAGCATTCCAGACTTGTTTCAAAAAATAACCAGAGGACATCATTTTAAAAATAAAATTTCACATTACGAAATAGTGTTTTGCTCCAATAAAAGGATACACTTCAATTACTTGTTGTAGAAATCTAAATGAATATGCAAGAATCAGGCTGCCCAATATCAAAGGCCCACAGTCTTTGAACTTCAAAGAAAATTTGTCTTGTCAATTTATGCCAATATGCTTGTGTTTTAAATTTTCCTTTGTACTCTAATGGTTCACCTTTTCTTTCTGTTAATAGTCCTTATGTAAGCTAACTCGTGGGGATTCAGTGTATGTATAGCATGAATTAAATTGTATTTTTTAAGAAAGAAGTTTTTGCAAATATTGTGCAGCAAACTGACAATAAACACTGAACTCACAGTATAGAAATCAAAATGAATGTTTATCAATGTGCCATTGTATTTGAGGCAACTATTAGAAAGAAAAGAAGAAGAGTTTTCAGTTATGAACTAGTGGCAGTCCTTGACTTACAACCACAAAAGGGGCCAAAATTTCTGCTGCTAGGCAAGACATTTGTTAAGTGAATTTTGCCCCATTTTACGATGTTTCTTACCATAGTTGTTAAGTGAGTCATTGCAGTTGTTAAGTTAGTAACACGGTTCTTAAATGAATCTGGCTTCCCCATTGACTTTGCTTGTCAGAATGTTGCAAAAGGTAATCACATGATCCCAGGACACTGTAACCATCATAAATATGAGCCAGTTCCCAAGCATCTGAATTTTAATCACGTGATCATGGGGATGCTACAACAATCATAAGTGTGAAAAACGGTCATACATCATTTTTCCAGTGCCGTAGAATGTTGAATGGTCACTAAATGGACTGTAGTACGTTGAGAACTATTTGTATTATGCAATTGCTTGCTGTGTAGCCTTTACTCAATTTTACTGCGATACCCCCAGTGTATGTAGAGGCCACTATATTAGGAAGGACTGCAAAACTTGTAACCAAATCAGCTTCCTTATTAATGTCAAAAGCTTTCCTTTTCACTTGTATGTAGGATTGCTTCCCTGCCCTTCGAGACTTCTGACACTCCACTATTCCACATATAGTGAAACTGGACACGTAGCCTTCACAAATGGATGGCTCACCTTAATTTTCAGAATGTCAATGTAGCTTCGCATTTGGGGAAGCTATAAACTTATTTATATAGAACTGTGGACAACAGAAAACATTTTAAAGCCCATAGACTTCAGATAACATCAATCATTTGTAGCAAAGTTTAGCTGATATGAATGGAATAGATTTTGGGGGAATAATTATTGAAATGCTTAAAATAAACCTACCATTTCTTTTATGCTGAGCTAAAGCATAGAGTGAGAGTCAGTTTGGTATATAGTAGTTAAGGCACAAGGCTAGAAAATGAGAGACTGAATTCTAGCCCCAACATAGACACAAAGCCAGTGGGTGACTTTAAGCCAGTCACTTTCTCTCAGTCCTAGGATGGGAGCAATGGCAAACCACTTCTGAAAAACCTCCTCAATAAAACTGCAGAGCCTTATTCAGGCAATCTCTGAGAATTGGACATGACTGAAAAAAATAAAAAACAAAAGTAGGATTGTAAATCTCCTACTGGTCCATTACAGTCTCTGACTTTAACTTCAAAGGTGAAAGAAATCTAGCTCTAGATTGCAGCTCTGGAATATTAATCCAGCTGAGATTTGGGTCTTTGCAACAGAAATCAAATCATGTTTAAATTCAGAAGGGGTTTTTAAATAGATAATTATACTTCTGTTTCCATTTTTAACTTTGCTTGACTGTTGCTTGTTTTAATTCTTTTATAATGTCTAACTTCATTATTATGATCCAACCTTAAATTGTCTACAGTATGGAAGACCAGGATAGAAGTATTGTTAATAATAACTGTGATAAGTATAGTTCTTCCCTGCTAGTTTATCACATAAAATTATCTGGGTCCACACATTACACAAAGACTTAATTATGGTTCCTTTAAGTATGTTTTATTGGATAAACCCCAGGTGCCTAGGTTTGTGCCTATTAAGTCAACACCAGGCAAATCACATTACAGTACTGGATCCCATCTTTCATGCTTTGCGGTATGTCCATTTCTGTGATTTCACAATTTAAGATTTTAAAGTAAATTTTCATACAACCCCACAAAGTTGTATGTCTATTCAGATGCATATATCTAAGAGACCCTTACACTAAGTTCAGATCTAGACAGATTTTGGAGGATTGAAACTATCTTTCCACTAAAGAGAAGGATCTGTTTTTGTAATTATTTTAAAATGATGAAGAATAGATGACAGTTGCTCAACTGGAAAGGTCCCACAGCATGAAGCTGAAAAATGGGTTAAATATGCCACTAGGAAATATTTAGGACTCTCATTGTTTGAGAATGGCATTCTGTTAGAAAGCTTATTCAATCTGCTGTCAGAAGCTATGTAAACGAAGAAAGCAAAACACTTCATAGTAATATCTATGCTGGTTTTTAAAAAAAAATATCTGTTTGTTTTGACGGAAGGAGAGGATATCTGTTGTCACAATAAAGCTGAGCTAGGTTGACCTGAAATGATAAGGAAATGCAACTGTTCTTTATATTTGAATTTCAGTAATTTTATTGCTACTATAAAGTTTTAAAGGGTGAAGATAGCTAAAAAAATCAAGCAGTAGTAAAGGGCTGTCATGTTTCCTATAAGGGCTTACTTTACGCTTTATATCTACTGTATTCTTAACAGTGACCTGCCTCAAAAGGAATTGTCTTTAATAAGAGAATAGGTGTTTCCTTTTTAATGTCACTAAATCAATGCCTAAATTTAAAGGCCACTTTAGTTATTTAAAAAAATAATTAGCATGATTTGTAAAAAAACAAGGAAGGTTATGAAATGACCAAACTGAACCAAATATTTATTTTAATAAATAGGAAGACTTGAAATAGCTAATTGCAGAATCAGTTGAAAAGATCAAGCATCTTTTCTGTGAATTGAGAAGCGTCTAGTTTTGATAGTGTTAGCGCTACTCTGATAATCGGAATTTTCATATGAAATTAAGATGGTAGTTTTTCATGTTTTTGTAACATACATATGAAATGAAATATGTGAAACACAATGTAAATATGAAGTGTATTGCTTTTATATGTATTATGCACATGAACATTTTGCAACCTAGAGTGTTTACTGGAACAGAGTATGGAAAGGCAGTATTGTTCCTTTATTGTGGTCAGAAAGATGCTGTGAATAGTAGCTTGAAAACATGATAGATTGCAAATGAAATGTCAAAAAGATACGGTTGGAAGGAGGTCTGATTCGTTCCCGTCGATCACTGTAACTGACAATGGACTGGTTGGACCAGAAGTCAGTCTCAACTCTGTTGAGTCTTTAAAGCAAAACCTGGTTTCCTGCTATATCCATGTGTGTCTTGATGAATCTCAGATTCACATAAATCTCTCCTCAGTTCCTCTGGAAGTTTCAAAATATTGGTTTTTAATTTGAATTAATCAGGTTTTTTTTCTGGTGACTAAACTTGGGGACCTGCGATTTGTTTATCTTAAACTCAGACATATTTTTTTAAGAGTGGAAGAAAGTAGGATCGAACATTTCAAATTAAACCTTGATGTTATCATCTCAACAGCCTTCATGACACTGAGAGCTGGAAAAATGGGAGAAAAGTTCCTGCCTGTAGCTGGATGCCTATTTAGTTGATGAAATCATAGTTAGATCCTGGTTTGTTCTTCATCATCATAATTAAAGTAAATTAAAATGCCTTCAGATATCACAATATATTGGCAAACTTAAACCCCAAGGTGGATGCTTTAGTATTTAGAACGACCAGAACTGGCTGTAAAAATCCAATCAATCAGTTAGCAGCAAGGAAACTAATGTTTCTATATAACTCTAATTTCTAGACAGTAGCTTGTAGTCTGAATTATGAAAATTGTGTTCCATCACCATTTGGGAACTGGGGTTAGCCTTTGAAAGAAAAAAAGGATTCTCTAAAACAAAGAATTCATCTATTTTAAAATATTGTATTAAAGAATTAATCATTGAATGTCAAATAAATAAAATAAGAGAAAGGAACTTCTACAACTTAGATGATGTTTTCTCCAAAGAGTAGATAGAAATGAATTAATTATTTTTTGGCCAGACGGTAGTTTGTGACTTCTGAGGACAAGAGACTTGAAGGGAGATTGAACAAGTCTACAAACAAATTTATAAGCCTATCAACCAGCATACAAATCGCTGAGTGAATGAAAGAGGATGCTTCCTAAGGCTGTGTTTGCGAGTCTTCGGCCAAAGCTGGGGAGTTCAGTGGGAGGGGTGGGGAGGAGCACCAGGCGGTCTTAAGAATGCCTGCTGAGTTCTAATTGGTGCCCACTGTGGTTAATGGCTTCCTGTGGCTGAATGTTTACTTGTCATTTGTTTTGAGCTTTGTTTCCCAGCTATTTGGAGAGAAATTAACCATTTTTAAAAATCTTCTTTGATAAAAGTGTACCCCTCGTCGTAAACTTCCTTTCTGCAAGCTGTCACATGATACAAAGTACTTGGAGTCTGTGTCACAGTCAAACAGCTACTGGGTAAGACACCTTTCTCCATTTAGTTTTGTGGTTGTCATTGAAGTGTTTTAGAAAATGAACAAATGCATACCCTAGGATTTTTCTTCTGGGACAGTCAAATGGTTGCTTAAGGAGTCAGCTGTGAAGAGTCCTGGCCCTCTTCCCTTTCTCCTTTACTCTCTAACAGTTCATTCTGTCCATATCACTAGCAGCCATATGAGGTAAAAGCACCTTGTCAATCTAGCTTGAAGGCTCGGTTATCCATTCCAAAAGTAACTTCTAAACTTTCTTCTAGAAGCTGTAATTTGAAAAGCAGTTCAATTTACACTGACAAACCCTGGCCATTAAAACCCATTGTTTACTCAGCTATTAATCATACTACCGGTATAAGTTTCCAATGATTACAATTTTCCTGTTCTTCTCATTAGAAATTCATGGCCTAAAGGGTTCCCATCTACACCAGCCTTAATTGCTCTGCCATATTCTGAGCATGTCCTCCTCTTTCTCCAAATTGTTAGTTAACAATTAGTAAGGTAGGCACTTACGTAATCACAAAGGAGTAATTATAAGTAATTATAAGATGCTATAATTTTACCCTGTACTAGTACTATAAAACTACTAAAATTAATCTTTAAAACAACTGTGGAATTAACAGAAGAAATAAACAAGTCTCTGGGTTTTAGGCTGATCTTCTTAGTGGTCTGTCTGTATGGAAATGTGTTGTGTTCTGAATTACAAATAGACCCTAAGTAGTCACTCACAACACTTTGTGAAAATTCATTTTTATCTTCAGGACCTGTCTCGTAATCTGCATAGCTTTAAGATCTTTCTCAAATGCAGATCTTAACTTTAGAATAGAAAAACACTCATAACCGTGAAAAACATATTTCAGTCTGGGTACTGATAGGACATAGTTGTACGACAGTATTGTTTTTCCAACAATGGGCAGCACTTATTTATAGATAGTCAACTAACAACAACGTGCAGCACTTATTTATAGATAGCCAACATTAATTTTTAGCATTTATTCAGTCATTGTGGGCATCTGGCATTTTGGATACTTCTTGAAAAGTTTACATTCTTGAAGACTGATTACTGCTTTTATTTAGCAAGTCCTGGGTTATGTGCTTGTAGGAGAAAAAGGTTAATCCTACTAGAACATTTATTTCTTAAACTTTCTGTGGCCTTGGACTGCTAAATCAACATTCAGAACCCAGAAGGACCACCCAGTTAAACCAATTCTCTCTTTTTGTGACTATGCTAGTTCACATTTTTAGAGAATAAATATTACTTCACTTTTTTGAGAATAAAATAATGATTTTGGCTGCATTTCTGTATGCCTTCTTACCCTCCTACTTTTAAAAATATCTTTCAGAACTACATTTTCTAGAAAAACAATTAATCCAAAAATTAATTTAGCACTTGAATTATTTTATATATCCCATGCCATCATAACAATTCATAGCACACATTTGCTGATGAAGAGTGTTCTTCAAAAGAAATTCCTTGAGTTTCAGGCCCCAACACAATGGTGATAGCCAACACAACGAAACCCCATTTTTAGGAACTCATCTTATTTCATATTCACTTTTCTTTTTGAAGTGTTACTGTAAGAACACAGTTCTATTCGGGATGGGGATGGGTAGATCTGTTTACTATCAGTCCTCTGAATGTTAGCACTCACCTTACTATTTATATTATCACTTGTATACTTCAGTGAACCAGTTCTCAGATCCTAATCCATGCTTGCAAACTAGCTGACTATGAGGGAGGTGGGGAAAGAGGTGACAAAGGGACTTAAATAGGAGAGGCTACAGTGGACCACTGGTGGTGGTCCATAGACCAGGTCTGAGAATCATCGAACTATATATAGTTAGTTGGGTTGATTTTATTGGGCAATAAATATGTTCTACTAATGCAATTCTAATATGATTGCAGTTGTTTTATAGCAGGATCTTTTGGAAAAATCAGATATATTAAGGAATAGCCATAGGTGTTCAATATTACTTTTAAAAAGCTATGTAGTTTCTGCAGAAATCACAATGATAGTATGCTCTTGTCTCAGGCTAGAACTCCAACAACTCAAGAACTTCCATTTTCACTTGACATGCATTGTCTCATTTATAAAGACATTGGTGCTTGATAGAGTAAATCTTATATTTCATATGGATGTTCCTTAATTAATCACGCATTTTAAAGGAATGTTTTCCTTCCAGGTTACTGGATTGCAGAATGAACTAACTAAACTTGGAATCATAAAGAACCAGCAAGATTATGAAAACTTTTGGAAATTTGCTTGGGAGGATGTCCCTGGCTCAAAGATCAAGGAGAAGCTTCCTGATATAAAAGCAAGAAGCTGAGTATCTTCATAATTTCTGGAGATTAGAATAAGATTCATCTCTACAGGAAAAGCAGACACCTATTTTATTTATTCTTTTACTGGCCAATATTTTAAATAAGGAAATCACTCCCTAGAATATTTTGTGAGCATTTACAATCTTTAAAATGCAAGATTAAAGCCAAGTTAAATAAATAATAAATTAATTTGAAATGCACATAATCTCACCAGCAAAGTGGCACCTAGGAGATGAGAAATATGGGTTGGACTATAGATACTAGCAATTTCATTTGTCCAAGTCATGCCATTTTCCTTACTCTATACATAGATACAGCCATGAGGAAAGCCCTGAAATATGTTTACTTCACTCATCTTTGTCAGAATTTTCTCAAAAATTTCCCCCTCTAGATGCATGTACTTTATTTATTTTTTTATTTGATTGATTGAATCTTATGATCACTTATCTCACAATGGCAACTGTGGGCACCTAACAGCACATAAAAACAAACAAGCAGACAAACAATAATAAAGAGCAAAAAACAAGTCACCAAGAGAAAACCTGAAGAGAACAATCAACAAAATCCTTCCGTGAACCACCTAGCCTTCTAAGCCCCAAGCCCTGGAGCACATTTAGGTCTTCAACATTTCACAAAAGCTCAACATATTGAGGCTAATCTAATCTCTGCCTCTCCAGAAAGTAGGTGGTGTGACAGAAAATGCACATTTCCTAGGTCCCATTGAAAAACACAATTAGTGAAATTTGTAATAAAACTCTTGTATTATAGGAAATGTTCATCTGATAATTTTGTTTCAGCTGATGAAAATAAATTTTGTTGTGCTATTAACATCAGAGCTTCAATATTTATTTTCTCTTTTCAATCTCTAGTGTCTGCTGCTAAATCTTTACTTTTCTCTACTCCAACTGGAAACAAACGATTCCAGCAAGTTAAAAGCTTTCCAAATAACAGGCTGAAAAAAGTAAGTACATTTTAAAAATCTATTTATAACCTTTTTATTTTTAAATGCTCTTCTTTAATTTAGGAAACATGTACTTTTCAGTAACAAAACAGTTGTGAAATTGTTTTTCGACTACTTAATTCAGTTTCATACAATGAGCAGCTTTCTTCAATCTGGTCCCTTCTAATACATTGGGTCTATTAAGCCCCTGCTTAGAGAAAGCTTCAATAAACGGTGAATGAATTGTAAAACATCTATTATAAAATGTTTACTGTGAAAAAGACCCAGTGAGTCATTTGCTCTTGACTTAGTACTTCATATTTATGTACCTCTGAAATGCCACCTATTGCAACTAATTTGCTGTAGAGAGATAGTATCATCTAAAGACAGTTTTGTATAGGGATTTTTCAAAGGATATCGTTTTTGAAATAACTTAGGCAGAAATATATAAGTTTCTGAGTAAAAAATGGTGAAAGGGAATAATATACACTGTTCAGTTTTATTTAATTTTTTTAGCACAAGCAGGCCGCTCCCAATATAAACTTTTAATTAATATTACAAACAGCTCAGATGGAAAAATGCAGTAGACAAACAGTTGGGCAGAGGGTTTTTTTTTCTAAACTGATCTAAAATATAGTGGACATAGATCAGAATATAGTGGACATTCACATTTGGGTTTTATATATGTTGCCACAGCAAGGCCACATTAGCAGTAATTGATGTAGAAGTTTAAGAGCCCAATAAATAAATATTTTCATTATTAAATAGGATATATTTATCTCTTGCCCAATTCTAACACCAACTGTTTCGTTTTTATGGATTTTAGGAAGCCAGTCATGATAATACAAATCTTGAGGAGCACTGTGTTAAGGTAATACATTTTTTAAAAAATAAAATAAATTGATTCTAGAATGTAACATGAGGCTTTGTCTTCAATATGTACGTTTGTTTCACCTAGTTAAATTTGGTTTGTATAGGTAAAGGATTTGTTTTGTTCCTTTTAGACCATATTCACTTCGTTAATGTTTTTTGGGTAAGCGATTTATTTTGTGAATTGTTTTGTTCATTTTAGATCACATTGTATAAAGTAAAACAAATCTATATCTCACCTAAGGATTCCACCAATTTCTCTTGTATTATTTTCTGATATCACAGCAAATTCAAGCTTGGCTGGTATTTATAGTCAAACAATATGAGTCCTTTTCAAAAAGATGATCTGTGAATCTATTTAGCATTATATCTATGCTAAGTATAGAGTGAAATTATGTTGAGGAAAACTGAAAAAGACAATAATACAGTTGTATACATTTTTATTTATGTGCAAAAAAAAATATGGACAAATCACCATGACGAATGTGTTTACAAATAACTGGAAAAATAAAAAGCAATCTCAAAAAAGATGAGGGACTTTGAAAAATATGACAGAGCGTGAAATAATTACTTAGATATGTACATAAGCTGTTGCTGAATATGACACAGAGTTACTATATTAAAACTGTATCTCAAAATGGATGCAAAATTTAAGAGAAGTAATTTACAATGAACCAATGGGAACAACTATGGAAAAAAAAAATTAAATTTGCTCCAAGCTACAATTTAAAAGTTGTTGGAAGTTGAGCAACATATACATTTTAATTATAGTAACAATAATTATTAATAAAATAATAACAGAGCCACTCAGGATCACTCTATGAGCGAGATGGGCAGTTTTTACATTTGATAGATATATCAATAGCATGCATCAATAAATATATAGATAATAATAATACACCATCAAACATTAACATTGCCTATCCGAGGTTCTTGGAAAGGACTTGATAGGTCGATAAAAATTCCAAATTCAGTCTGAACATCTGGCTGACTGTACGATGAACCATCATGCAGATATAAAATATTCTATAGATGGTATACAACTTAATCTACAGTTGCCAAGATAGATAAAACACATAACAACAAGCATTGGAAATGCCGTAACAACTAAGGAACATGCTACCACATGTAGTGGTCATACAAAAAAACTCAAACGTGTTAGAAAGAAGTGAATCAAAAGAATCCATTTTTTAAAAATGAAACTTGAACTGAAACCACAGATATTTCTGCTAGGCATGATTCCAGAAAAACTAAGTAAAAAATACTAGTTTACCATGATACCTGTTGATCATAGCAAGAAGAAACCTAGCACAATATTGGAAAAATATATCTTGCCTACAATATCATTCTGGGAGACTAAAATTGCAGAATATATCCATAATGAAAGTTTAAGAAAATTCAGGCAAAAATGGCTCTCATTCATATACTGTATCACTGCTGACTCTGTAAAACAGTTTAGAGAGGGCTGTAAAGCTCTATAAAGCGGTATATAAGTCTAAGTGCTATTGCTATCACAGAGCAAGGCAAATTTAAATATCTGGAATACCATTTTTAGAACTTAAATAGAAACAAACATCAATCACTAATATTTGATGTAAAGTTCAAATAATTTAACTATGACCAATAGTGGGGATACAGATGGAAGGGAAAGGGGGATATAATGTAAGGTTTATAATACTGCAATATATTTTTATTTGTTACATTTTAAATATAGTAGACTTTTTTTATCATTTTGCCTTTTTTCTTCTTTTTTCTACCTACTTTACCTTGCAGTATTTGCTTTTTTTAAAAAAATCTTTGTATTTCTACAATTTAATAATCAACACATTAAAACAGATGAAGAAGAAAGGATCGAATCATCTGTTTCATTCCTGGTTCAGTAGTTTTTGGGGAATTGCCATAGGTTTTAGGTTTCTTCCTTGTGGCTATTCAATTGCATGTAAGGTCAAGGTAAGATTTGAGAAAGTTACCCTTGGCCTTTGATCAGGCAAAAGAAGGGTATGAACAAGAGAATAATTAGAAATCTTCCTTCTGCGTTCACTCATTCAATTTGATTGGCCTTAAACCACTTATGAAAGAGTTTCATGGTTGAATTGGGGGGAAAATCATTGATGCTATCTGCATGATTTGGGGAGCGCAGCTACAGAGCCTTAAGATGTCACCTCTTTTGCATCCCTCCTAGACCTAGTTTTTATAAGAACGTAGCCTGTGGTGAATTATGAGTAGTTAACAGATTGTTAAACTACTATTCAATCATTGTAATGCATTACAGGCTTAATCTTTCATATTTGTCTAGTCCAAGGTTTTCCAAAGTGGTCAATATCAACCCTCATGTTTTGGAGTCACTGAACCATTTGAATTTTTTAAAAGGAGTTGAGGACTCCTGGTCTAATCATTTTGACAAATGTATCTAATCTATCTGCATGTGGAAAGCATTTTCTATGACAATATAGGGACATCTGTCTGAGGTGACTCCATGAACTCTCATCATTCAGAATGATACCAAAATGCTTTACTTTGGGTCTGCAAGCAAAATCTTTTCAGAATATACTTTGGAAATTTTCCTGTGGATGCCTTCTAGTTGACATCTGTAATTGTTCCCAAAAGGAGGGAGGATTAGTGGAGATGTCACCAAACCGTTAGGAGGCCCTTCTTGCCTTTCATCCCGTCCCAGTCAAAGGTAGGCCACATGGACCCATGTTTGCCTGGCCTAAAATAAATATATCTTGGCTGAATCCTTATTACTGTGAGGCAGAGTGAATCAAGGGAAATTGTTCACATATATGTGAGAGAAATAAAATGGAGGAATGAAAAAGCACCTTTTCATACATTTGAATAGCCACTCTCTTTTGAAACTAAAATCAAATGCATTTCATGTTATCACCTGAGAGATAAACTCTTCAAACTAATCAACGCATTAGTGGAAATAATTAAGAGATATGAGGCAATTTATTTAAAATGATCCATCTTTATATATTAATCTATCAAGATTAACAATTTTAACTATTTTTTCTGAACTAATGATAATTAACCTACTACACTTGCAGAGTTTGAACATAGTTGATTTCTTTTCTTTTGTATAAGTAATTTTAGATAGCAGAGCAAATAATATCATACTTCCACATATTTCATATTGTATACTAGTTATATACAATATTTCAATAATTCATAATTGTGGAAAGAAGCAAGTTAGCAGAGTTTTTTTTATTTTGGAAAGGAAATGGATAAGATGGGAAATGACAAAAAATATGCCTGATAAACACACATATGAAGCATCCTTTTTTCAGAATTAAGGCACATTTTTTAAAAGAAACCCTAACTTTTAAAGATTGTTTAATGACTATGTTATTATAATTTGCTATATCTTGTCTCTTGGTATAGCCTTTCCCAGCTTTTTTGTCTGCAGAGCCTTTAAGACTAGAAATCTAGAATAACCCAGTTCATCTATTGGCTCCAACACAATTGGATAGTTTACCAGAATAGGTCAGAGTCTGAAGTATGTGTTTCCAAGAGCACCCAGTCAATATTTATGGTTAAAATTTCACAACATTGGGTAACTCTCAATTTTGATGTGTTTCTGAATCTGTTAATAGTAATCTCGGATATGCTATAGAGATACACAGTTTGATAATGATGGTGAGGATTGATTCAACTAGCCAAAATTAGGGGGGGGGCAGCTTTGTAATAACAATAATTGACTATGTAGGTGAATCAATTATTAATATAAACACTCAAATTTTAGTTTATAAATGTGACTCCCAAAAGAGAATATTTAGTTCTACGTATGATAAGAAGCATTTCTCAGGGATGCAAGAAAATTAATGGACTACAAATTTCAAAACTAAATATATATATGTAAATTTGACTTAGATTATGAAATTCATCATCCCAGTCTATGAGTTTAATGTGGACAGAGGATACATTAGATCCAGTTCACGTTTCTGTGCAGAATCTTGACAACTTTAAAAAATATATAGTGCTTGTATGACAAAGGGCTAGATGTAAACAAAAACTGTATATGGACAAATGTTATGTTTTACCTTGTGCCTATTAATAACTTCATTGTAATGTATGGTGATTCTTAATTGAACTGATGGACAGATTCTAGCAATATTGTGAGATGAAATATGGTTCCAATTGACTAGTCTATATCAGATGTAGACTTGCATGAATGTGTGTATATATATATGTGTGTGTGTATGCACACACACATGCTTATATACATATGTGCATATTGTATATACAGTTCAAGAGAGTCAATGATAAAGAGGTTGAATTAAATGTTTCCTACACACTTGCCTTATGGATATACTGCTTTGTGTGCCATCTGACCTTAGTTGTGAAGGTATCACTAATGATGTGCTAGTTCTCAAGGATGTATCAGCATGCTGCAGCTAACACCAATAGTATCGCTCACTCCAGTGCTGGCACACTTTGACTGCTTAGTGCAAAAATCTGTCACTAAAAAGATTCTGAAGGGATGAGAGACAACCTAGGAGCCTTGTTTATCTTACTGTGGAAATGCAATCCACGTGTGCTCAGAGAACAAGTGTTTTTGAAAAAGACCCAATCATGTTTCAAGGTATATTGTGTGATTTGTTTTATTCTGGCAATCACTATTGCCTTACTCACTGGCATTTCTTTCATGGTTTTGAGTGAGAATGTTGGATTAGTGCCAGATTGTGATTTGAAAATGCTGCAATGCGTTTTGCAACCATGGTAAATCCAGATAAGATAGAGATTGGGTTTGGATTTTTCCTTCTGAAAGAGCAGAGTTTCAATCTTGAGCTGATGTGCTTCTTGATCCTAAACAATCAGGTTCTTTATGGGTTGCCAAGGACCAGAGAGACAATAATAATAAATAAATAAATAAATAAATAGTACAATTTTATACCCCAGAGTCATGCACTTATTCATAAATCAATCAGATCCTGCAATATTTATTCATGATTTGGTTTCAACATGATAGTAGAATGCTGCAATATGCGCTATTAAAAATAAGAGTATCCAGAAGTTTTGTTGGGTAAAAATTGCAGTAGTAAGGCTGCTCACTCATGCATAGTATAGTAATCAAATCATGCCTGAAATGAAACTGCATTGGTGGTCAATTGTCTCTAGCAATTGTCTCCTAGTCTCCGGTATTTTAATCTTTTAAAATAGCACGTGGTTTGGGGTAGAATATCCAGGGTTTCTTATGAGAAACCTCTTTAGCTTTCTCCTTTTATTTAATTTTTTAGAAGGATGTAGATCATGATTTTTTTTAAAAAATATTTTAACAGGGACGTTAACAGTTTATTAATTAGCTTTCAGATGTTTGCTGTTCTTTTGGCTAACAAACTTCATTCTTCAACGGAAAGATGCAATACAAGCATAGTAAAGATGTTTTTCTATTCTGAAAAAAAGACTGGTGAGATCTTATACGAATTTCTTGAGCATTCTCTTTCGTTCCCCAGGCTTCCATTCTGAACTACTTCAGTTGCTTTCGCTGTCTTGTTTTCATCCCTTAATTCTGTTTATCTCCATTTTCTTTTTTTCAACTTTAATTCTTCCTTCCTACCCCTAAAAAAATTCTAGCTAAAGGTGTTGTTTTTTTTTAACTTATTTAACTCTTTGCTTCAGATTTTCTTCAGCTCCAAACTTGGCTTCAGCT
The DNA here is from genome assembly GCA_025802295.1 of Psammodynastes pulverulentus. NCBI lineage: Eukaryota > Metazoa > Chordata > Lepidosauria > Squamata > Psammodynastidae > Psammodynastes > Psammodynastes pulverulentus. The sequence goes on along the minus strand of JAOYMU010000252.1, from coordinate 51,428,416 downwards.
TCTTATGTGTTCATGACTTCCAGCAAGCACGATTGTGGTTCGGTCCAGTCTGAGTTTGAGAAATTTCAAATTGTTCCTAAACTGAGTGGGGAGCAAATTTCTTTTATTTTTCTTATGTTTCTTAATACCTCCTCTTGCTCTTCCTCAAGCCCCAAATCTCTGCTACTTTTCTGTACCTGCTGAAAATATTGCTTCATCACTCCCATTATTTGAAAGGATTCTTTGTGGCCTATAGTTTGCAGTTTGCTTTTCTTCTTGCCATTTGTTTCTGGAAACCTGGTTTGCTCACCAGCTTTTTACACTTCTTCCCAACCTGTTTTTCCACTATTGAGTGTTCCCAAAATCTCTGTTCCTCATTGCCTTACCAACTTTTTCATCTGTTGGTTTATCAAAATCATTTGTTTTTGAAAATACATTAAATGCAGAGACCCTTTGTCTCTGGTTGTCTGGCTTCCTTTATTAGATGTTCAAAACTAATAGAGAATAATTTTCATTTTCTGTTGCTGAAATCCTCATTTAGGGGTTTTAGAACTTGGGCATTTCATACCTTGATTATAATATTCTTAAGTTTCCTATTGATAATGTATTCTGTTCTGCAGTTAACATACTTGAGGTCAAGTTTGGGCTGTTACTAGATATGTGCTTTTTGGGATTAGAATCTATAAATAGATGCACTTTGTTTAGTTCTATTTGTAAACTGTGTGAGTGAGAAGAAAAAACAGAAATTTATTGTTTACAATGGAAGTGTAAAATAGAAGTGTAAAATACATGCGCCACAGATTCAGGAAGAGTAATATGCTGTCCTCTCTTTGTTCAGCTGGGTTGTGCTTAAACTAAACAACCTGTTGTAACACAGTTGTTTGTAGTAGTAGATGTTCTGCTTGGGCAAAATCAAGGTGCAACAACTTTGTGACTTAATAGGAATCTTAGATTTGTGAACTAATGTGTTTGGAAAATAATTTCCAATTAATTTAAATTTTGCAAATGTTGCTGCTTTTTTAACAAAGTAATTTCCTTCTAGAATTTCCAAATTACAAATTTTCAAATTATGAAAACGTGTTAATGGACTGGATTAAATTAGCTACACAGCTGTAACTTTTCTGCAAGTTTGATACCAATATATTGTTTTAATACCAATTTTTGTGACATTCTTTGTGACAAGCTTATATTCACAGGTGTCACTGTTTTGAAATAATGAATCCTCCTGAAATCTTGTTTGCTTTATTCTTCCTTTCTAAGTTATGATTACGTTAGTTTGCCATGCATTCTCCAAAGGCCTGAAATATCCATTCAGTTGGCCACTGAATGAACTGTATTTACACCCATGTGCGATAGCATCATGGGATAAAAGCACTGATTCACAGGTTATATTCCTAAAGTCTAAGAGGAGAATTGAAATGCACTTCACCTCTTTCCATAAATGTATGACATGTTTATGAATCCCTTTTATTTCCTTTGTTCTTACTTCTTCGTAACATCTGCAGTTCTTGAAATACTGATGATGTTTCATTCTCAATCCTTGCAAGTCTGACTGTCATACACTTCTAAACCATCTTTCCAAAATCCTGAAAACAGAATAATGGAATTGTGTAGGAATTTTCTTCTTCGTTTGTTTTGGGAAGTTCCATTTAGCATATTCTTCAGTAACTGGAGCAGTTAATAGAGGAATAAACTAAAAGCGGGGAATCTGGTACTTCCCAGAGGTTGTGGTTCAAAGGTCAATTACTCTCACTTGAGGTGGTTGGGTTTTTTTTTTTTTTTTGAGGGTTGTGAATAACCTCTTAGCTGGAAGATCTCAGTTTAGGAAAGTTTGTTTTCAGTAAATCAACATATTTAAGTATAACTTTTATTAATGTTAACAATTTTCCTTGATGAAAAAGAAAGGCTATGGTTAATTTTAATCCTATTTTTGCTTCCATTTGTTTTGCATTTTATAAATTACTAGCAGGTACCTGTGCTTCGCTACAAAACGATGTGATTGGGCGAGTTTTTGGGGAGAGAAATAAGGGGGGGGGGAATTCTGCCTCTGC
>JAOYMU010000252.1:51394620-51406729 GCA_025802295.1 Psammodynastes pulverulentus | reverse complement strand
AATAATAATAATAATAATAATAATAATAATAATAACAACAACAACAACAACAACAACAACAACAACAACAACAATACAGAAGAGTAAGACATTATAGAAAGGCAGATATGGGTTCAGGAACTGTGGTGAACTGAGAAATAAAAAAGGTATATTTTATTGGAAATAAAAAAGGTAAAGATTACTACTCTACAGCAGGAACAAAGAAAGCAGCCATAACGGATGTCCCTTAAACAATTAAATAAAACTGTAAAAACCCAAATCAGTCTGATACTGATATCTGAAAAGATTCTAAATACTTCACAAAAAGATTGATCGGCAAGCACCTTGAAAACAAGGCAGCAATTACCAGAAGTCTGCATGGATATATCAACAATAAGGTTTATCAGATTAATCTTGATTTATTTTTTTTATTGGATAACTGCCTTATAAAATTGTTGACCAATACTATTTATGTACTGTATATTCTGATGTATTGGTTCTTAAGTTGTTTAAATAGAGGAAATATCTGTTGATGTACTAAAACCTTTTTAACATTTTTTAGGAACCCAAGCAAATAGGCAAATATTGGACAAACTGCGCTGGCAAAAAATCCTTCAACCATGAAATATATTAACTAAGTATTTGGTCATGTGAAAATATGCTAGGGATACTTTGATCAACATTATTTATGACTGTATGTGTACTCTATCCTTCTCATGCCACTCTTTCATTGTAATTCTCTAAATATTACTTTTTGATACATATTTGTTCTCACTAACTGTGAACAGTTTCACATTTTAATTGTTCTGTTGCTCTCATGGTATTGCTCAAGTCTCCAAGAGCTCCAGTACAGTTCTTTGTATTTTCCAGTAAACATATTTCAAATAAATTCCATTTTGTGCAAGCTGATACTCTAATTCACATTTTCATGAATGAAGAGGAAGACCCTTGACTGAATGTGCTTCATTGACTTTCTGCTCTTTCTGGCCAATGTATCCATATGCTAAGGATTCTCTCTCAGATATTCTTTTAGCTCTGATGTTATTGCCTTTTCCATGTCTTTGCGAGAAGTGATGAAAAATTTACCAAGTTGGCTTGGATTCATGCCTCATAAGTACCATGTGGTCTTTTTCACAGATAGTTTTTGAACAAAGAGTTGTCAGTACTCAGCAAACTGGTCAAAAGTACCATCCAGATTCAGTGGTGGGATTCTAAATTTTGTACTACTGGATCTGTGGGCGTGGCTTGGCTTGGCTTGGTGGGTGTGGCTTGGTGGGCATGGCAGGGGAAGGATACCGCAAAATCCCATTCCCTCCCCCACCCCATTAACCTGCTTTCCAGCTCCCTTCTCCTGTGCAGGGCAACAAAAGAAGACTCAGTCGATCAGCTGGGACTGAGGAGGCAGAGAATAGATGGGGGCGGGGCCAGTCAGAGGTGGTATTTGCTGGTTCCCTGAACTACTCAAAACTTCCACTACCGGTTCTCCAGAACTGGCCAGAACCTGCTGAATACCACCTCTGATCCAGATTATCTGCTTTTGTTCTCAGGTCTGCTGGGTAGCTATAGTATGTGGGAGATTGAATTGGGGCCAACTCTTTGCTCCTAGTCCTATCCCTATTCTTGGATTTTTGAAAGCTGATTGAGCTGAAAAGGACTTTCCTTCCTTTCTATGATTCATAAACGTAGGAGGAGGGGGTTTGGATCATGGATTAGACTTCTCCTGCACATATCCTTCCTGCAGCTAATTGCCTCTCCCTGCCTGGCTATTATTTCAGGATTCTAAATTAACTTTAGTCCAGCTTCCCAGAGAACTACAAAATTCTGATGCTGGCAGTCTTCTTCAGTGTGATCCCATGCATACTATAATCCCCATCGCATACAGATCTAACCATGGCAATATTAATGTTTATTTTATACTGTAATAGAACTTGCATTAATATATACGTTCCATGTCATTATCTGAATTCCTCTTGCCACCACAATCTGTTCGTCTGTAAACTTTATCGATAAATAGATTTTTCCCAGCTACAAAGAAATCAGCTAAGTTTTCTTGATTAGTTGATGGGAATGAAATCTGATGACTGGGCTGGAAGAAATATCTACTTTCTGGGAATCCCCCCCCCCCCGTATATTCTTCTGTTGTTTCTGCATTATAAAGAACACAATAACGATAAATTATTTGCCTTATTTAACAAAATAAACCAATTTAAAATTATGTAATGAACAATTATTCATTTGGCTAAGAGACCTCATTCCCACTGCTTGCAATGCAGCCTAGAAAAGTATTACATACTTGGTTAGATTATTTGTTAAAAAAATAGAAAGTATTAGAGATTACATATTTTATCTTAAAGAGTCTTAACCGCTGCTATTGGGACTGTGTTCCATTCTTTATTACTTACAATCTACTCCACTATTGTTCACTTACTATCGTCCCTTTATTGCTAATGTTTACTTTAGTATTCTATTTAAATGTTTTTTGTCTCTTTTGGGTCACTACTATCTCAATTTTCCAATAAAGGAAAAAAGTTGTTTTATATAGCTAAATGGCTATATTTGAGTATAATTATGTGTATCATTCCTTACACTCCTTGGCCAAATTAAAATCCAGCTAAAATTTGTAGACAGCAAGCTGCTGCTCTGGTTCAGTTGAATTATTGCCTTTCCAGCTTTAACTAATTGCTGCTGTTGGAAGGCAGAATCATGGAGTTGGTTTTGTTTTTTGTTTTTGTTGTTGGATTATATAACAATTTTCATACTGAGTCTTGAATATCTTACCCATGATGGTCAGATGTATTGCAGAATATTAATTCAAACTGTATAATCAAAATATATATGCAAATCTCCCAGGATGATGTGCCAATGATTAAAATAATCAGAAGCTTTGACTCACTCAGTGAAAATCTTGAATAATAAACTTTTTGCACAGCTCTTCCATTTTTTGACGCGCATAAAATGGTATTTACTAGATAGGAGTACCAATAAAACAGCATGCAATATAACATAAGAAATTTGTTAAAGGTTAAAATCCTTGTGAAAGAAAAGCTTCTCCCAGAAAGCTATTTCAGACCTTTGACTTTTCTCCTCCCTCAGCTCCCCCCCCCATCTACGTTTGCATAATCTTTCCATCAAATAAGCCTTTTAACAGCAGAGTTTGTGAGTTTATTTTTCCAAAACAACAGCAACATTGGTGCCATCAGTTTGCACTATGCACTGATAGATGCAGGAAAAGAACCCTACTTTTCTTAAACTGTCATTTATGAATATTTCTTAAGTAGCCCTTGAAAAAGAAGTCCTTCCCGAGAATACATCTGAAACCATCCCTAGATCCTAGAGATGTGTGAAGGTTTGGCAGTATATTGCCCTCCGGGTATGTTAAGTACTTTAAAACTTCCTGGCTGTTTCCTGTAATTAAAGCCTCACTTTCCCTGTTTTGGTCCCTGACTTTCCTGTTTCCACATCATCTAATTTGGTAGGTTGCCACTGTTCGAAGACTACCAAACTTTGCTCACACCCTCCTTCTCTACCACCCAGTAATCGGAAGCCAAGTTCATTTTGGCTTCATTTGGAGCAGGACAATGGAAATATATCGGTAGACAAAGACACTAAAGTATAACCCCAAAGGCATGGGTGTAAAATCATGTGATTTTCATAGACGGTGACAAAAGGGAAACTTCTTCCAACCTTCTGCTTTACATTGGTAGAAGGAGTAGTGAGTGTGACTTAACTAAAAATCTAATGCAAACCTCCGTGATAGAACAATACACCAAACAAAAATTTAGCAAAGAGCACATGTAGATAAATTGCATCAACATAATAAGCATCATCATCATCATCATCATCATCATTCAATACTTTGAAAACTGGGAGTTATTTTCCAGTTCTGGAATGCATATCGCTAATTTTAAAATTTGCAAAGATAAAGCGTGATTATTTGTAGAAGCAGCATATATTCTTCTCTTTTATCACACCACGGTTGCATTCTACTACCGTAAGTTGTTAACTGTGGGGGTGGGGGTGAGGGGAATGGACTTCTGGGGTTCTCACACTTTGAAAAAGTTCTTAGAAGTGAAATCTTTCAACTACCCACTATGATAATGAATTATTTATGTGAGGGATTTAGAGTATTATAAGAGAATTTAACTGACAACTTCCTCCTGGGTGCTATTCAAGTTCTTAACATTAATGAGGCACCCTTTGGAAAGCAAGTGAGAAGTCATTTTTGGAATGCTGATTAAAAATTGTTGCTACAACCCTAACTCATTTATCAAAACTAACAAAGAGTAATTTAAAAGAATATATGCACAATTGGGTCACGACGTCTGAAAAAATAAAGGCGATATTAAAGTTGATAGAAATGTTTTGGAGTACACGATTAAATGCTTGCAGCAACATTCATACAAAGATTAAGCTCAGATTGTTTAAAGGCAGAGAAGGGTGTAAATGGCTGGAATTCAGATACGAAGGAAGTGAGAAATGTGTGACATAGATCAGAGTTAGACTTAAGCTTCTTCACACCATGTAGGTCTTGCAGAAAGGAATATGCAACAAAGCATCTGTAACTGGGAGAACTTAGAACCAAAAGCAACCAAGTTGTTCTCTTGATTCCAAGTTCCTGGGCTTCTCCATGCCCCGCTTGCAAATAAAAATACTTAAACCTGTGGTACAGGAGCAGTAAAGTCCCAGTGTCAACGTCACTGAAGTCACTGAGAATAGCATTCTTAACAAAGTCCAAAGTATTTAAAGCAATTTAGAGCCAACTGCATGCATCATTGTGATAAACATAGGTGGAGGCTTTGTTAGAAAGAAGAGGGGGGGGCAGCTGAATTTGCTTTCCCCATAGCAAGAAGATTCTATTCTTTGCAATTGTATGCACTTTTCCTTTGAAAACACTATCTTCATAAAGTAATGAAATGAATAAGGCAGATGTGAGTTACAATATTATAACTCACATTATTATATCAGTATTCTTCAGCTCAGAAATGAAAGTATTTTGCGCAATATTTTCTATTAATCAACAGAACTTGAATCAGTACATTTTTCAGACAAGCATGGAAGTGTAATCTTTGAAATTTTACAAGGCTATTTGAAGGTATACCTGGTATTCTCTGAGAACAATGGCTTACTCCTCCGGTGTGTGCTCTGCACTGCAAAATAGGGAAATATCTGGGAAATAGGTAGAGGAATTCCTGCTAGGGTGAAATGTGGATATTTGAGTGCTTTGGAAGTTCTTGTCCTACAATCCTGTATAAATTTAGCAAGCTGTAAATCACTCCCCTTTTCAACAGTTTAAAAAGCAATTTTATTAGAAACCATGCAACCGTTAATAAATAAATAAATAAATATACACACACACACACACACACACACACACACACACACACACACACATAATAAACAGTTACATGTGGCCCTTTGAGGGCAACCATTACGCTGATGTGGCCCTTGGTGAAAATGAGTTTGACATCCCTGTATTAAGTGAACTACAGATAACTGTAGCTTGTGCACATTATTTCTGGTCCTATTTCTTTTCCTTCTGTCTGACCACCTTTACCAGGCATTTTATTCACTTCAACAGATCATCCTAAGTTCCTTCACCCATGAATGAAGGTGAATATGCATGTCCCAAGATAATGCTGCAGGATCCAAACTGGGTTTGTCACGGGGACCAAAGGTTTACTCTTCTGAGCTTTCAGATTTGTGCTGGAGCCCATCCTCAGGGAACTTCTCTGTAGCAGAGTGTGTGCTTTGGACTATTCTGTGTGTGGTGTTTATAGGGTGCCTGTTGTGTGTGGCTTTTTAATTGTTTAGCACGAGTCTGGAAGCTCAGAAGACTAAGCCTCTGGTCCTGGTGACTGACATAGATTAGATCCTTCAGCCAATCCTTATAGGACAGGGGTGTCAAACTCAAGGCCCATGGGGTGCTTAAATCTGGCCCATGGAGCTGGCCTGGAAATAGCAAAGGTGCCTCTGGCAGCCAAAATGGGGCGTGGGGGCCACTCAAGCCCCGTTTTGGCTGGCAAAGTGCTGCAGGAGGCTGTCTAGGCTGAAAATGGGGTGTGGGGGGGCACGCACAGGTGCTGCAGGAAACGTCCATCCCGTCTCCACTCCCCTCAGCCAGCCCACAGAGCAGAAGTACAATGCCAATCCGGCCCTCGAGGAAATCCAGTTTGACACCCCTATTATAGGAGATACCTTTAAGTCTCTGTGTCATATTTACCACAGTCCTCAGTATTCTTCGGGAAATGAGGATCCCAGAATTATACATATATAGTAGATAGACCTTGACTTACAACCGTAACTGGGACCAAAATTTCCGTTACTAAGCAAGGCAGTTGTTACTTGAGTTAAGCCTGATTCTATGACCTTTTTTGCCACGGTCGTTAAGTGAATCACTGCAGTTAAATAAATCCAGCTTTCCCCATTGACTTTGCTTGTCAGAAGCCATCTGGGAAGGTTGCAAGGGCTAGTCATAAGACCCTGGGATGCTGCGACCAATATTGTAAATTCATGCTGGTTGCCAAGCGCCCACATTTTGATCATGTGACAGTAGGGATGCTGCAATGGTGGTAAGTACAAGGATTTGTTGTAAGCCACTTTTTTCAGTGTCATAACGTTGAATGGTCACTAAATGAATGTCAGTTGAGGATTACCTGTAGTTATTAAAGTCCCATCCAAGGAATAAGGAATTGGTGCATCTTTGATCAAGTACTGTACTTCTGATGCAACTTTTCTTAACCTTGGCAACTTTTAAGATGTGTGGTCTTCAATTTGCTGGCTGGGGAATTCTGGGAGTTGAAGTCCACCCATCTTCAACTTGCCAACTTTGAAAAAAAAAACTGCACTAAAGTTAGCATGGACATCCCAAAATGCTGCCCCTGGTCCTTCGGAAGATCTCTTCTGGTTTCCTAAAGATCTTCAGTAATGGGGCAGAAGTAAGAAGCGAAGTTCAAATCCAACCTATAGAAGTCATAAAACAACAGAGTTGGAAGGGACCTTGGAGGTCATCTAGTCCAAACCCTTGCTTGAACAGATAGCCTCTACCTAGGATCAAACTCACAGCCTCCTGATTGTGAGGCAAGAGCTCTACCTCTAGGCCACCACATAGCAATGCATAAAAGGGAGCACTGGCAACTTAGATCAAAATTTCACTTAGGACTTGTTTTCCCCATAGCAGGTAAGAGACAGAAAGAACGGAGCTTCTCCAATGAGGCTCTATAACAGGGGTGTCAAACTCAAGGCCTGAGGGCCGGATCTGGCCTGTGGGGTGCTTAGATCTAGCCTACAGGGCCACCCTGGAAACAGTGAAGGACCGGCCTGCAGTGCCTCTGCCAATGAAAATGGAGCTCAGCAGAGCCGTGTGATAGAGGCTGCTGCAGCTGAAAACAGAGCTTGCGTGGGCCTCCCAAACTCTGTTTTCACTGGCAGAGGGTTGCAGGAAGCCGTTGCACATGAAAACGGAGCTCGGGAGCCTGTTTTCGCTGGGAGAGTGTTCAGGCCACCACAGGCGCCCCCAACACAAGTGATGTCAAGCTGGCCATGCCCACCCTGGCCACGCCCACCCCAAGGTCATACATAACCTGCATGCGGCCCTTAATGAAATCGAGTTTGACATCCCTGCTCTATAGCAACTATTACCAAGGACACCTTTTACCTTTGAACATGAAGGTTCCATATTATCATCAGAGCTAATTCCTTTTATTGTAAACCATTTGGGAATATCCACTTGCATATTATTCTCCAGCCAAAAGAATAAACCCACCATCAAAAAGGATGTCTCATATTTCATATTTAACTTGTGGTCAACAAAGACAAGAGCCGGTCTGGTGTAATCGTTAAGGTACCAGGCTTCAAACTGGGAAACGATGAGCTCTACTCCCACTTTAAGCACAAAGGCAACTGAGTGACCTCGGGCCAGTCATTCCCTTTTAGCCCTAGAAAGAAAACAGTGGCAAACCACTCTGAAATCTTGCCAGAAAAACCTGCACGAACTTGTCCAGGCAGTCACCAGGAGCCAACATTTACTCAACATTTACATTATCAGGGTTCCAAGTTCCAAGATGGCTCCAGGGTTGACAGCTACACACACACACACACACACACACACACACACACACACACACACACCTTTCATACATATTACTGCCAATGCTAGTCTCTCTCACTCTGTACTTGTGTCTTAGTTTTTCGTTCTCAGATGAAGAACGTTGTTTTTCCCTGTTACATTCCATCATCTTTATTTCAATCCAGTGCTCAAATCTGTTTAGATGTTTTTGAATCCTCCCTCTTTTCTCTAAGGCATTAGCCACAGCTGACAGCTTTGTGTCATTTGCAAACTCGATAAGCATCTCCTCAGCATCTTCGTCCAAGCCATGGATAAAAACGTTGAACACCACAGAGCCTAGGAAAGAGTTCTATGGCGTTCCCCTCAAACCTCTCTCCAAGCTGGAGCCATTAGGAAGCATTTTTGTGGTATGGTTATTCAGCCAGCGGTGAGTTCATCTAACACAGTATCATTTAGCCCATATTTTATCATTTTATGAAAGGAGAATATCATGAGGCATTCAATAAAAAATGTTAATACACTATGTCTAGATGATTCTTTTGATCTACTAAACTACAAACTTTATCAAAGAAGGAGTTGAGGTTATGATGGTGGGTTGTCCCATTCTGTATTGATAGTCTGCCAATTCATTTGTGACAAATTCATACTGAGCCTATTCATTGTCACATGTCTATCCAAATCTTCAGAAACACCATCAGTAAAGGAACCAGCAGTCAAGAAAGATGATGATGATGATGATGATGATGATGATGGATTTATTTATTTATTTATTTATTTATTTATTTATTTATTTATTTGTCAAGCATATATGAGAAAAACAAGTACAGGTATGAACATAACATAAAAACATTTAAGTATAAACAAGTATGAATAAAAAGGACATTAGGACAGGGACAGTATGCACGTTGGTGCGCTTATGCACGCCCCTTACAGACCTCTCAGGAATGGGGTCAACAGTAGACAGTCTAAGGTTAAAGTTTTTGGGGACTGGGGAAGAAACCAGAGTCAGGTAGTGCATTCCAGGCATTTACAACACTGTTGCTGAAGTCTTATTTCCTGCAATGAAGTTTGGATCGGTTTATTTTGAGTTTGAATCTGTAATGTGCTCGCGTATTGTTATGGTTGAAGCTGAAGTAGTCATTGACAGGTAGGACATTGTAGTAGATAATTTTATGTACTACACTTAGGTCAGACTGAAGATATCTAAGCCCAAGATTTCAAGTCTGGTGGTATAAGGTATTCTGTTGCAAACAGAAGAGTGGAGAACTCGACTTGTGAAACATCTCTGAACTCTCTCAATTGTATTAATGTCCGATATGTGGTGTGGGTTCCAGACATGATTCCAGAAATGAATGCTATAGTTCATATTGTACATCCAACACTGGAACTTTAAAGGCTTGTTTGTAGCAGCTAGAAAAATATTCACTGGTTAATGAGGAGGGAAAAAGCTCTCCCTGCAATCTTAGTGGCTGTTTTTTTCCCCCTTTCCACCAATTAGGAGCTTCCTAAGCATCTATACAAAAACACTTGAAAAAGTTTCCTGAGGATTTGAAGTGTAATGTTTTGAACAGGCATTGTTTTGAATATGATGTAGGAGCTTGCTGTGACAATGGAATGACTAACAGATTGAAGTGTATTTCAGATAAGTTCTTTACCAAGAACTTCTCTTAAAAGATCAAGTTTTTAGCTTGGGTATGCTTCAGTCCCAACAGGGCAAACAAATAAATAAGTGTGGGAAACAAATAAATTTCTAGTATCCTTTGTGCTTATACAGCACTTCCAGCTGTTGTTATGCCTACTGGCTTTTTATATCCATTGGCTATATTTTCAGAGTTAGCTGCAGCTCCACTATTTCATCTAACATTTCCCTCCATTACTATCAGTTCTCTTTGCAGAGAATATTAATTCTATTATTCCTAATAATGTGTGTGTGCATTTTTACCAATGTTTAGTTAAAGCTCATAATAAAAACTGCATGCAGGCTACAATGCTTGATGTGCAAATTTCCCCTGAAGATGCATTAGTAGACAGGAATACACAAGCATCGTTCCACTCTGCGGGAAAATTGCAGGAAATCAATTTTTACTATTTATAAAAGCTCTCCGTCAATTCCCACTTTGTTGTATCAGTATGTGCTTTTAGTTACTACTGGTGGGATTCTTGGCTCTTCTCTCCCCAACATTGGTCAAATGTTCCCCATGGCATTCTACTACAGATGATCACATCTGCCCATTAGTGGTTTTCCTTTAGTTTGCCCTGTATGGCCAGTACGGTGAATGTCTTTGCACTCATTTTGGGGGGGAGAAAGTTTGAAAGGACCTGTTGAACTTTTGATATTCTGGGCTTGAAACCACTTAATGTCCAATGAAAAGTTAGGGGACAAGTAGAAAAGATGCACAACTTTTTTTTTAATGGTAGACTTTTCTAAACAAAAAAAAAAAGATTTGGAGGTCACTACAAGTTTTCTATGTCTGTTTGAAATGCTTCACTCTCCTATGACACTCTTACACACATACACACACATACACATATACATCAACCAGTGGTGGGGTTCAAATTTTTTTACTACTGGTTCTGTGGGCATGGCTTGGTGGGCGTGGTGTGGCTTGGTGGGCATGGCTTGGTGGGCGTGGCAGGGGGAAGAATATTGTAAAATCTCCATTCCCACCCCACCTCAGGGAAAGGATACTGTAAAATCCCCATTCCCACCCCACTCCTGGGGGAAGGTTACCACTGGTTCTCCAAACTATTCAAAATTTCCGGTAACGGTTCTCCAGAACTGGTCAGAACCTGCTGAATACAACCTCTGGAGCCAAGATAAATATGATCTGGTGTCTAAAGTTATGCTGAAGCCAAAAGAAAGCATCAAAGTAATCACCTTTATTTTAAATCAGTTTCCATCATCCATAGGCAACCTTGATAAAACTTATTTTTTGCATGTGAACTGTAATAAAATGGATATGAGATAGAAATAGAGTTCCATTCATACTATGTAATCTGTGTATGTAGGAATTATCCAAGGAACCTTGAATTGCTACTCAAAAGATAAACCACAAATGCCATATTTTTCAATAACCTGGGTATTCATTGAAAGAGCATTAAAATCTGACAAATTTGAGGTGTTTCCATTCCACTTTATACCTTAGTATAAAGTTCAATAAATGAAATGGAGCTTGCCAATGAGATGAGTCAAGGTCTGCAGTTAGGGAGTGTTTATAAACTTGCCCAAAGTAACACAGCATTTCAAATTCTGATAGTAATATAACAAAAAAAAAATGGGGAAATTATAAGCAATAAGATTTTTTAAATTGAGCTGAATGTTTTAAGTCTTGCTTAAAAAAATGGAAACTGAGATTGAAGGATATAATCTGAGGCAGTAGAATCTGCAGAACAAATACTGAGTTTAAATGTAATGACCCTTTGAATGAGACTATTTGAAAAAACTAAAATGTTAACAGTTTATTCCTCCTATTGGGTCTTCTTGGCTTTTATTTACCTTGTTCCTGACTGGCATATTACAAGTAATTTTGAGATTACAATTTCATCATTTTATAAAATAGCAAATATATACTTTGCCAAGTAAATTAATAGGCTCTTAGCCAAAAACAATATAAAATAAAGAGCCATTTAATTTTCATCAGCTAACAAACGGCAAGCTATCATTCTACTGTTTTATCTGATTATTGCAGCAATTTCAATGACAGAATTATTTAATTCTGTGTAGAGCTGATGAAAAAGCATTTGTAATTGTAGGTAAGTGACCTAAAATCCTTTAAATCTGAAATTGATTATTCAGCCCTAGCAAATGCATAACCCTTTTGAGTATGTTCAAGTGAAATAAAAAGAATCAATTCAGTTCAGTAAATCAATTCAAAGTTTATTTCAATCAAAGACAATGTAAAACAAAACAATCAATGAACTCTTTATAAATAAAAGAGGAAGAGGAAGGTCAGATATGAAATACGAGCTAGAAAGTTGGAATATTATGTTACTTTACTTTATTTCAGACTTCTATACCGCCCCATCTCCGTAGACTCGGGGCGGTTTACAACAAAATAGAAAATA
>JAOYMU010000252.1:51367419-51383048 GCA_025802295.1 Psammodynastes pulverulentus | reverse complement strand
AGGAGAGGGGAGGAAAGTCATGTGTCTAGAAAGGAGTGGGTCAACAACATCAAGAGTTCACATGATGGCTAATATGGGAAATCGGGTCAGAAAACAGAGGCAGCAATTATTATTATTATTATTTTACTTCTGAATGCTTGGCTACAATATTTCCCAGAGCAAACAGAAATTCCTGATGAAAGCATTCAGTTTTTGTGTTTCATGCTTTTTCTTAGAGTAGGAGTTTTTACTTAAATTAAGATATAAATGCCGAAGTATAGTTGCCAAAGTAGAAGTTATGCTTTTCATGCAACTACAGAACCAGAAATACATAACCACACTGATATCCAGATGGTAGTAGGCAATCCCTCATTGCAACCTCATCCCCATATCTACCATGTAATTTGGTACTTTATCACCACTTGGCGGCAGCGTGGTCTTCTTTATAGCAAGGGTCCCCAACCCCCGGCCCGTGGCCTAGTACCGGGCTATGGCCTATTCAGAAACAGGATGCATGAACAACAGGCCAGCGCACATGCACACATGCACAGGTCAAGAGGTGCACACATGTGCATACACCCCAGCCCACTGCTCGCAAGGCCAGTTCTCCTCTCCCTCCCCCCAGCTGGGCCACCAAGCTGCAAATGTTGGGGACCGCTGCTTTATAGTAAAGCGTTCTGGACAATTTGGAAGTGCTACATATCCCATTTAAAAATATGCCTTCAAAAGGGAGAAGAATCAGTAAGAAATCTAGAAACCAGCTGTGGCTCATGCAAAGCTGATATAACTGCAATTCCTTACTACCAAATCCTAGTTGATGATACTGGACATGCATGCATAACTAAGAAATCAGATAATCAGATTATTTTAATCCCTTACTCTATTTTGCTGTCCCATAAACAAAATAACAACAATAATAACCACTTCCTGCACTGCCACCTGCCAGCACAGCTTGTATTCTTGAGAATTTCTGATATGGAGAATTACTACAACTGTATCCTTGCTTCATTATTATGGAGAAGACTCTTATCCTCCTAGCTGGGTGCAGGACTCTCACCATCATCCACAGGGTCGCGGAAGGAGCCCGAGCGGATCATGCCCTTGGGTCGGTCTGCCAAGGAGAGGGTGCTGCCCATGGGGGAGGCGTTGTAGAGCTCGAAGGTGGAGTCATGAGTGGGAATGCTGTTAGAACGGGTGATCCTTGGGGTGTTGGCTGCCGTGGGACTCACTGCAGGAGAAGGGGGCAGGGAGAAGAGGGGAGTCAGAGCAGCTCAAAGCTAGGGATGGGGTCTAGGAAGCAGGGAGCACTATATATGGGGCTAGCAGCCAGGATCAAGGTGGGGAAAAATAAGGATAAGTTAAATGTGCATCACACCTTGCATAAGATCTTTTATCTGCACCTGTTAGTTGCATCAGTTTTACTAGTTTGACTTGGGTTGTTACAGTGATTTGGGAGAATATTTGACTTTCAGGCCTATTTAAATGTGAAATAATTTTCAATGACAGATTGAAAGCCCACTGACAGATAGTACAGACTACTCAGTACTTGTTAATAAATTCCCATTTAAAAAACTTTAAAAGAATAAATTTATTGCATCAACCATAAAATTGCAAAGGTAAAAAATAAACGGTATTTTTGTATTAAACGGGAGAGACAAAGAAGATCAACAATAAATAATACTTGTACAAAGGAACCTAAGCCTATTATGTAGAATATTTCATTATCATTCTTTAAATCTTATTACCTTTATCCCTAATTGGAGAACTGAATTTGCTCAAATTTCTCAGAAGGCTGATTTATATGGCACCAACTCTGATTTTTCTTTGCTAGAAAAATGAGATCGGTCTCAGTTTGTCCCGTTGGGAAGATCTGAGAGCGTGCGATCTTTTAGGCACGAATGGTATGAGAAATGCAGAAGCGCTTATCAAGCGTGAAGTACAGCTTATATA
The DNA here is from genome assembly GCA_025802295.1 of Psammodynastes pulverulentus. Lineage (NCBI taxonomy): Eukaryota > Metazoa > Chordata > Lepidosauria > Squamata > Psammodynastidae > Psammodynastes > Psammodynastes pulverulentus. Next base: position 51,381,119 of record JAOYMU010000252.1, on the reverse strand, counting down.
GTGGCCTCTACCAAACAATCGCGAAGTCTTTTTGAAGATAAATTTAAGTGGGAATCATTTACCTATCTTCTTTAGGAATAGGTCCCTCTGAAATCAACAGGGCTGACGTCAGAGTAGGCCCGTCTAGACTTCTCTTGTTCGCCGGGATAGGCTAGATAAGAAACTCCTTAGCGCTTCCCTTGGTAAACATCGTGACGTGCACCTATGTGATATTTACAACAATAGCTACAAACGCGCAGTTACTCTGAAACGAAGTTCCCTTGACGTCCTAAGTTCACTGACTGTGTTTTATTCAAGCCAGTCATCTGAAACACGAATTGGTTCACGCTCATCTTTTAGCTCCTACAAGCGGGGGCTAAAAGATGAACGTGGGAACAAGGTGGGCTGGTTTGTAGTGTCGCGCGAACTCGGGTTTATAACCACAAAAGCAACCCTGGGGATTCTTTCTCAAAAATAAAAGTTAACTTCGGAGGACGATTGGGCGTCCTCCGAAGCCGTGGCTTAGTTTCAGCCGCAACAGTCCCAAAAGAGGAATCCGGGGGAACTGTAGGATCGCCGCCGCCGCCGCCGTTTCGGTTCTTAGTAGGGGCGACTTTATTACCTTGCGGTGGGAACCTCTGACCAGAAGGCAGGGGGTGGTGGTGGAGGGAGAGGTGACAATGGACAGGAAATGGTTTGCTTGGGCTTCTGGAAGAACAATAAAGATCTCGTTAAACGGGAGCAGCGTCGGACCAAAACAGAAGCGACTCCCAGTTCAAACGCCCTGCAATAGGTCGGCCTTCTCAGCATCTTCTAAAATGCTTGTCCTAAAGACCATCGGCCGCTCTTATTATGAGGCCAGCATTTTGGCACCGAATCCGCTTTATTCCCGAAAGGAGACCAGTTTAGCATTGTAACCTTGCTAATTCTCCCATCTAAATTCATTCTGGAGTTAAATTCCACTGAGGACAGGATTTTTGCAGACAATAATATGCCCGGGACCCTTGTCCTCCTATCCTATATAGCTCACTCTTCTTTTGACCGTGTGAACTCTTTAAAAAAATGATATACAAAAGCTCAATTCTTTCTTTTTGGGATGATCAGTTTTACAGACAAGGCCTTTATGCCATTGTTTGAGTTTTTGCAAAATAACTCAGCAATGAGTAAGGAATATCAAGATATGATACATAAGGCCAATGGAAAAACCAGACAATTTAAAATTCTGATAACTTAGAGAACCACATAAAAGATACCATTATTTACATAAGCCTAAGAGTTAAAAACATTCTGAAACTGAAAAGGGAAAAATTAAAATAACATCCAATCAAATATTGCCAGAGGCATTTCTGAAACTGCAGCACTAACAGCAATGTCTAGACATAATTCTCAGAAGGAAGTTCCAAAAAGTGGCCCATCTCTAATAAATCCTTCTTTCACATCCCACCAGCTTGAATGTCCCACCACATCCCACCAGTCTCAGGAAAGCTTAAACGTGTGTGAGCAATTATGAGATTTTAAATTGTAATACCTTTAAAAAAGACAAAAAAATTGCTGTGAAATAGGTATGGAAACAAATATGTAGGTTGCACAATTGATATAATAGCAGAATGGCATGACTTGGTGCTTAGCACCCATAAGCATTTGGGCAACCACACTTAGCACTAGCTGGAAGTTTCTGAATCATCTTCAAAGGCACTCATTCTGATTACTCCATTTTCACACCCAGGCATCTCCATTTTACTTGGATGAAACTGCAGCTTGTTTGCTCTCATCCATCCCCAATTTGCTTCTGGACATCTGTTCAAAAAGCCCACAGCCTCCCTGGGATTACGCAAAGCATAGATGACCCTGTGGAATTTGCTATCATCAGATGTGGTGATGACCACCAATTAGGAGAGTTTTTAAAAGGAACTGGACAACTGCAAAGGAAGTATTGATGTCTGTTTTCTAGCCCTTGGATTCACAGGCAGACAACCTTGAACACCAGCTGCTAAGGAGCAAAATTTGGAGGAGAAATATTACTCTTTTCTCCAAGTCTGTGTGTTTCCTTAACGCATCTTGTTTACAACAGTAAGACGTAGAATGTTGGCTAGATTACCAATTTACGTCTTACGTTTTTAAATAGATTGCAATAGCTACCTTTTTTTCCGCCTTATATAGTTGTTAAAAGCATATGAAATGAAATGTGACAGAATCATATGATACCTCAAAAGAGAGTTCCCAAACCCTACTGATTCCATTTTCCCTGAAAAGGACTGGAATTATCATAACATTATATCCTCCAGACCATTAAAGTCATTTATCAAGATCTGTAAGACTGTCTCTATCCTTTATCTGAGTTAGCTGACTGAAATGTCTCTAAACAGCTTGGATTTCAGATGCTAGCATCAACTCCACAACCTTCCATCCTTGACTTCAGATTTATGTTGGGTTCCTTATGTTTTCCAGCATAAGTTAAATTATATGCAGTAAGAGCACATTGACATGCCACTTGTTGAAATAATTAAAAAGATATTGACATATCTCTTTGATCCCAAGGCTCTGTCAACTTTCTTGCCCTGTTGCCTGTCATACAGACTTGAAGTTCAGAGCACACTTCGAAGTTATTCAACTTACAGCAATTATTTATTCCAATTGTGGAGAACACACATATCTTAGTTGTCCAATCTGTTTCAAAGTATAAAACAACAAGGAAAAGAATGTTGGAGGAAGTAATCTTAATCCTGACTATGTCCCCCATAAAAACTAGAAAGTGCTGAGATGTAGGGCCTATCCAACATCCAGATCCATAAAGCTACAAAACTCTGCTTAACTGGAACATATCATTCAACCATATATTTCTAGAGATTGATACCTAGTTTTTCTTTCAAAATTGGAGCCTACTGTATCATCTCTTTCTCTCCACACATTTGTACTTGGTTTTTAAAACCAAGGTTTAATTGGTTTTTATTTATAATTACAGTTGTTTGGAAGAGGGAGGTGTTTTTGTATTATGGAAAGAGAAGAATCTTTCACTGTTGCAGTTTGTTTTAATTTCATTAGGGTTTTAGCACTAAAGGGACCAAAAACCCTCTCTCTTACACATTTAAAATATGTGAAGATTCCTGTTAATACATCATTAAAAGGCTCTCAAAAATTGGACACAAAGTATTTCTCACTTGGTCTCTTTTGATAAATGGACAGCATGTTTAAAGTGGATTCTTGGCAGTAAATAACCATTTTTGCTCATGCCACAGTTGCAGCTCATTTTACATCAAAGTTCCACTGATCTGAACAACCTTGATATGCAAATAGGTGAGTTTATAAGATCCAGGCACTGAAGACCAAAGTTTGGGGTGATGGATCCATAGCTATTAACGTTATCGTGGTATATACCCCTACCCACAAGGGTTTGATCCAAACCATCCGGCTCTTTGCAGGAGTAGTAAGACATATCTTTGGATGGGTAAATGGCGCTACTGGAATAAGCAAAGGGAATGCGGAGCGCCTACCAGTTATGGCTCTTACTGACCTGGGCCATTTCCTTCTTTGGCTGCTGAAACTGCAGCCCGGTCGGCTTTGATAGAGGTGCAAACATTTGGAGGCAGATTTACATAAAATAGCTGCGTTTAATCCCACTGGCTGCAATTAACATCACAGGCTTTCCCTGGGCTCCGTTCTGATATGGCCGCAGGGAGCCAATCAGGTGGGCGGGACAGGCACATCAAAGAGACTGTCCTCCAATCAGGTGAGCCCCCTACTGGCATTGTGATGTCACAAGGATATTTATACCAGGGTCGTAATTGCTCCCCCGTTTAACTAGTTTCGTTTCAAGTGGTGTGGACCAGAGAGGTCAAGTGGAATTAACCCTTCTGCCCCCAAACTGCAGTCCTGTCCCACGCCCCACCGTCTACTTTTAAGGTGCTTTTGACCTCCCTCACTACAGCTTTGTGGGGCTTCCTCTGACAATTTTTCCAAGGCGGAGAGCTTCTGGGTACCAAAAGACTGGAGAAGGATCTTGGTATTAAAGGGGGTTTGGTGGGTGGCCAGTTGAGATGGGTTCTCCAACCACGGACAGCTCTGGAAAGAGTCTGCAGTATCAAGTGGATCATCTGCTGAGCGCCGTGGAGAACGAGCTACAGGCTGGCAGAGAAAAGGGGGATCCTACCGAGAGGGAGCTGCGAGTCACTCTGGAGGAAAGCGAACTGTGGTTGCGCTTCAAAGAACTCACCAACGAGATGATTGTCACCAAAAATGGCAGGTAGGAGGAAAGAGAAAGACAGAAATGTATTGATGCTTTCGGGTTGCTTCCAAGGGATACTTTCCTCCTTCCTGCTTTGCTTTCTCCTATGTTCATTCATTTGTTGCCCTGGACTTCAGGAAATCAGTCACCCAAAGGCATTGGAAGCCTTCTGCTCCCAATTGCTAATACAGGAAAATCCCTCAATGATTTTTCCCAAGTCCCATTCTTTTATTGGGATATATCCTCTTAATGTCTCCCTTTCGTCCCTTGACCATTAGCACCCCTTCTCAGTCTCTTCTACATTCTGTCCACTAGTCATCCTGCAGCCTCTGGTCAGTAGAATTTCAGTTCTAAACATCTTTCCAATCAGTCTTTTTTGAAGATTACCTTCCATTCCATGATTAATTTGAACTGCCATGATGTCTCCATTTAAAAAAAAATTCTAGCCTGTTTATGAAAGCTTGCAATCACAACAAATGGTAGACTACTAAAAAAAAGGAAGCTATAACTCAAATTCTCCCTTTTTGTAATATAAGTCTGTGAACCTATGCCTCTAATATGCAAGTGAATTTCCCCAAAGTGGAGAGGACTCTCCCAAATCAAAGAGGGGATCAAAGTGCATCCCTCAAAATGACTTAATCAGAATTTACTTCCACAACCTGAGAACAAAGAATGGCTTTGGTGGTCATACTCTACAGGGGTACCTTTTTCAGCATTTGCATCTCATTCCTAAAACTGCTTATTCCTAAGAGACAAAAAGATAGAATCCATAATAAGATACCCTCACTTGTCATTTGGCCAAGAAAGAGCCTCCTTCCAAATTATTGCTATTCACTAGTTATGTGCCACGGATTTCAAAGCAGGGTGAGATAAGAATCCCCCTCCCCGTTTATAAATACAACAACTAACCGCCGGGTCTTCCCAATATGTGTTCATTTGGGAATCCAATCCAAGAAGTTCATCGTCTGAGCTTCTATGTACTGGTAGATTCAAAGCAGCTGCAAAGCGGGCTGCAAACTGAAGCGGGTTTTCCTTTACGTTGGACTCCAGAGAGCATCAAAGGCACGGCGAGGCCTCCTCGACTCGGGGCGGAGGAGGTTCTTTCTGCCTTTTGGGCAGAAAAGGCCTTCGACGCCAGCCGCCTAGGCCTGGCCCGAGAGGCCGCGCCGCCGGTGTCTTCTCCTGCCTCTCCTCGCTCCTTGCGTCTCTTCCCTGCAGGCGAATGTTCCCCGTGTTGAAGGCCAGCGTGTCCGGGCTCGACCCCAACGCCATGTACTCCTTCCTGCTGGACTTTGTGGCTGCAGACAATCACCGCTGGAAGTACGTAAACGGCGAATGGGTGCCGGGCGGCAAGCCTGAGCCGCAGGCCCCGAGCTGCGTCTACATCCACCCGGATTCGCCCAATTTTGGCGCCCATTGGATGAAGGCGCCCGTGTCCTTCAGCAAGGTCAAGCTCACCAATAAGCTCAACGGGGGAGGCCAGGTGAGGGGAGAGCGCGCGTGGAAAAGGAAGTGAACTATTCCTGCGGGCAGGAGTGGGCACCCAAAAATTCACGGGCTAAGAAGGTGCAAGGTGCTTGGGGAGAGGGCCGCAGGTCCAAAGGATTAGGTTGCTGCAGAAGAAACGAAGGGCGAATGTGTAGCGCATGATGTAAGTGCCTTCTAAAAACACCTTTGATGCCAGTCCTGTGGGTTTGGGAAAGTTGCTTTTCTTAAGGTTTCAGCCACCTTTTATTTTTCAGTTTAGGAATCTGGAAAATACTTTACAGAGCTCCCTCCTTGCGGTCTTGTTAATCCTTTTGGCCGCTTTCAGTGTCCCCTTCCCGGCCTTGCATGGGAAAACATCCTAGAAGCATCCTAGGAAACCAAGTTTAGCAGCTGTATTATTCTGTGTAATGTGATGTGTGGCCTAAAGGAGATTCGGAGATATGTGTTTTGTTCTTGAGTCCTGGGTTCTGTAGCCTGAATTTATAGACACTCTTGCAAATCTGGGTACTTGCCTAAAAAGCCAGTGCTTTTCCATATAGTCCTGTGGATCTGAAATGGATTGCTATATTTTCATCTGGAACCCCAAGATAGATTCATGCTTACAATATGTGCATGTGCAATTTGCAAGAGGGTAATGCTGTCTGGTTAAGCAGAAAAAGAAATCCAAAGCTAGTATTACAAGTTTGAAAAAAATGAGACATTGAACATATTTTAGTATGGCATACACTATAAACAAATATGTCCATCAGAGGTGTTAAGTATTATTCATTAGCCAGTATAGAATATTGAATTGACTGTTGAAGTGAATTGTCATCCAAGAAAGCTTTAAATGTTCTTAAGCTTCTGTATGTGTTACTTAAACTGTGTTGCTCAATTTTTGAGACAATGTATAATTTTAAGAATATTTAAAACCTGGATTCAGGTGTGTTAGGAACATAAACAGTATGCAGCAACAGTGAACAATAAGAATTTGGAGAAGGGGTGTCAAAAGATAATGTACTGGCAATGTGTGTTTGTATCTGTCTCTTAGAATGAAATACAGTCTCAGCTATTTGTATGTTTGGGACCCAGAGAATTGGCATCTACAAAACTCACTTTTGTAAATGCACATATATATATTTTTTAAAAACTTATTATTTTATTCTAAAACAACCGGGACAGTGATTTGTAAGGAAAATTGGAGTATATCCTGATTTAACCAATTTGGAGGCAGGTACCTAGAAACCACTTGGTATTCTAGTTCTATAATTAAGAGTGACATAGACTGCCCTCTGCAATTCATTGTATTTAAAACCAATGATTTCTAATTATTTTGTTTATTATTTTTCATGGAAATTTAGAATGTTTTTTTTGAGCAACCAAATATCTTGCACCAGTCCTGAATCCTGGAACTGTTAATATGTCATCCTAATTGCTATCAAATTAAATTTTGGATTAGAGTCTTGGGGGGGTCTGTGTGGCAGTGTAACGACAAGATCACACAGCACAAACTTTCTTGGGCACTCCATAAGAAAAAAAGGCATGGCTCCAAAATATTTTAACAAAATTGACTCCTGTTCTGGATTGGAGGGATGTTCTATTTAACTTGTATTTTTATAGGACAAAATTAGCCGCAGAGGAAACTTCTGTGGTGTTTTCCTACACAGTTTTAATATTAATGCAGAAAATGGATGCAATGGTTGGGTGCCAAAATCTGGTGCTGCATATTTCTGTCAACATTTTGGATGGGTTAACACCTAGGGTGTTATCCCGAGATAAGTATAAAGACAATTTGGGGAAAGTGATGTGTGACATGCACCTTTCTCAGCATATTTGCAAGCCACATAAAGACTAACCAAAGTGATAATTTGAGGCCAGTTTACTAAGAGTTTGGGGGTAATATGGCAATATATAATAATGGCAGCAACAGAATATATGATTGCTGAGAAAATCTTAATGATAATTTTATTAATAAGTTTGTGCACAGAAAAAAACTAGTTGCAGGACCAACAGCTAGTAAAATTTTGGAAATGTCAAAGCAAGTTTTCATTGACAATTCACATTCACTTATTGTGATCATAGGGCATGTTAATAGCTATTTTTCTGTTCATTGTTCTTTCTTCATAAAGACGTGTCAGGCATGAAAAGTTAATCATGTGAAACTGTTATTTAAATATTTCAATGGCTAATACCTGCATTTTTTAAGAGAGAAAGATGACAGGTTAGCATCCAATCTGGCAACAAGAAAGTTTCAATCAATTTGCAGATACATTTTTCAAATCACTTACAGTAGCATGTTGATCACTGATATTAGAAAGGTTTAGTTGTATATTGTAGTACAAATATACATTTTCAACCTGGTTCTCAACGGTATTTCTGATATCATAATATATATTAGTGAAATTGTTAAATAGTAAAATGAAATGCCTAACTAGTAACGTGTGTAGTTTGTATGATGTTTGTTCCAGTAGTGGGCAGGAATATGCTATGTACTTTGCTAGTTAAAAATCAAAGTTAAATGTTATAGTTTTAATTACAGAGGAACCATTCCCTTCTTTTAATCAAGACTATACATTATTATTGTTCTCCAGTTATTTATTATTATTAGCACCAGCTAACTATGCATTTTAGTAGCTGAAGTTTCTTATAAAAGAAAAAAAAATGAGATAAGTTAAAACACCAGGGTATTAACCAGGAGACTGAATTCTAATTCTGCCTTAGACATGAAAGCTGGCTGGGTGAATTTGGGCTAGTCACTTTCTCTCAGCCCAATTCACTTCTCAGGGTTGTTATGGAAAGGAAATAGGAAGAGGAAAGAGTATTAGGTGTGTTGCTGCCTTCAGTTACTTATAAAAATAATAAATGCAGGGTAAAAAAAATCTTTAAAAAGAATCCTGTAGGGTGTGATAGACACCAAACATGATCCCAAAGTGCCTTGGTTGGTTATATTTTGTTGTTGTTGTTAAAAAATCTTTGGTTCTGATGAGATTCCAAAGCTAATATTTCCTTTATTGAGTGAATGTTTTTGCATTTATGCTATGACAGTTATTAAGGAACTCAGCTAAAAAAGAAGTTTCCCCTTATTTACTAGGAAAATGTATTACTTAAGCTGTCTGCGCACACAAACATGGATCAGTTTTATGGGTATTTTGTACTATAGTTAGCTTATAAAATCTTGCAGTGGTAGTTGTTATTGGTAATATTGGTTATGTGTAGGTAATAATTTGCTTTCTGAGAAATGAATAAAGCTCCGTGCATGGAACTCTTTCATTTCTCCCTCTATAATGAAAGATGAAAATCAAATTATAAACATTTAATTAGAATTTGGCAAAATATAGTTATCAATGTTGAAAAAATTCAAGATAATAAATAAATTTTAAATGATTTAGTACCTTGGTTTATTTCAAAACTATTAATGATGCTTTCCTACCTTGGATAAAATTGAAAAGTAAGCGTAGATATAATGTTCCCGTTTTGATTGTCCATCTGGAAAGACAAAAGGTAAAATAGCCATTGACGTTTGGACTCTTACTTTTTTTTTTTTTAGTTTTAAGTCAGCAAATTTGTTCTTATTAAAAAGCAAAAATCATTGCTATAGTTGATGTTGCAGTCTCAGAATGGTGTTTATCACTCTTTCAGTGCTTGTTTCTGTTGTTCTTTACACCAACAGATCATGTTGAACTCCTTGCACAAGTATGAGCCTAGGATTCACATAGTGAGAGTTGGTGGCCCTCAGCGAATGATCACCAGCCATTCCTTCCCAGAGACACAGTTTATAGCTGTGACCGCTTACCAGAACGAAGAGGTAGGCATAAAGTGTGGAAGAGCCTGCATGGATTGCTCTCCTTCAAAGTAGTAAAGGGACATGGAGTGAGAAGGGGGGTGTTAAAATTAGGGGTATGCTGACTGTTTACAAGAATTTTAAAAGATGCTACAAAGGAGATGCAGTAATTGTTCACTTCCAGTGAGTACTTAAAGAAATGGAATTGCTGGAAAGTAGGAGAAAAGTCTTAAGCATAAAAAGAATTTAGCAATGAAGTAAGATAGATACAATTCCATGTTACTGGTTTATTTTGGCCATTTAAATAAAATCCTACTCTTGTTATACTTGCAGGAGAATATCAAGTGATCTTTTCAACGAACAGCATCCTGCTCTTTGAGTAAAAAAAAAAAGAGGTCTTCTGATATTTTTACTTGTTTGGAAAATGTTTCAGCTAACCTCAAGATGTTATCAGTAATCACCTCTTTATTTTGTTTATATTACTAAGCACGCTTCAATGGCAACTTAACACCACTGGATTAAATGGAATTGATTTCCAAGGAGATTTATACAGGACCAGGATCTGAGAAATAATGGGCTTATTCAATGATTCTGATGAAAAGATAATGAAGGTGTATTGATTCTCAATACATGTTATCATAATCATTTAATGTAGAAAATAGTTGTATTATGCAAATCATTTTTTAAAAATTACTTTGAATCCAAACAGCCTTGATTATTGATAGCACTAAGCAATTTATCATAATATACAAAGTGAACGATTGTTTAAAACCTGCATTTTTAAATATAGTACTGAATTGTTCTAATCATCGAATATATAAATATCAATGAAGTAATAGAAGACCTACCATAGATATTGGTAGATATTGAACTCTTATTCTTCGTCATATTGTGACTGTTCTTTAAATTTTTTTGTACAACACTTTTTTTCTATCTGCTGTTTTGTGTCTGCATTAGCTTCTTATATTTATTATTGCTCACTTTGATTCCGTCAAAACACATAGAGGGTTCAGCATTGATTATACAGTAATTCATTATGCTTTAATAGATTCTGAATGAATGTTTAGGTCCTCCAGAGAGAGAAATAAAGTTCCTGCCTGTAAACACAACTTCCATGTTGAAGCCTACATGATGAATTGTATTGAGGTTAAGGGCTTATGCTAAATTCGTTAAGTGCTACTGATTACCAACTAATTTTTAAAACTCATATTAATGTACAGCATGCTAAAATCTAGCAAGATCAAGTGGTTTATATTCTGTTAATTGTTTATAATTGCTTCAAAGTTTTTAGGGTGGGTCTATATTTCATTAAAAAATGGGCAAAACTATGATATAAATCCTTTGCATTTAAATTCTCCATGCTGAAACAATAGCTCATTTCTTAATAAAATAATCATTTGTTCTTCCAATATATTATCCCCTCTTTGTACCCGGAACCTGACACTTTTTATAACTGTTTTTAGTGTATCCTCCCTCCACTCTACGTCCCTTTTATGTACTTCCTTAATAGGATAATAAAACCAGGCATCTTAGTAAGGCAAAGAGGGGACATTGTAGAGGATTTCAAAGCCTGCTCTTGCAGTCTTAGTAGTTTTAATAATTTCATTCTGGGCTTTTTCCCACCAGAATGAATTGCAAAAACCTTAGTGGAATTAGCAGTAATGCTGCTGAATTATCTTTTCAATTAACAATAAAATAATTAATTACAATTACATTTGAATTTTAAATATTTTCTTCATTTTTTGTAGATAACAGCATTAAAGATAAAATATAACCCTTTTGCAAAAGCTTTCCTTGATGCAAAAGAAAGGTGAGAGCTGTTGTTTGCTTTTAATTACGTTTACAGACTGCATTTCATTAGGCTGTTTAATATTTTGGCTAACAAATTGTGTTTCTTTGACAGAAGTGATCACAAAGACATGATGGATGAAGTGGGAGACAGTCAACAATCACAATATTCACAATGTATGTCTAAACTCTCTTCAGAAAGTTATATTTTTGTTATACCATTGCCATATGGAAAACTCTCAAAGCAGTTTTGTTCCAGTATCACTTCCATTCTGTTATGTAGTTAAGGACATTATTCATTAACATAAAATGCATGAATATATATTTCATAAAATATAATCTTTGCCAACAATTTGTATCTTTTAGAAGGCTGTCTTTTAAAAAAAAAAGTGTGCTGCAATATACTTCAGCCTGAGAAGTGGTATTATAATTTTACATTCCCGATGCTAGGGACTATAAATATTGTAATGTTCTTGACTTATTTCTCTCACTGAACATTGAGAACAAAAAAAAAATTATCAGAGACAAAAGAATGTGCTTTTTACTTTGGGAGATTCTGCATTCCTGGATCTCTAGATATTTTGAGGCAATGCTTTTCAGTCTTGGCAACGTTAAGCTGGGGGACTTCAATTCCCAGAATTCCCCAGTCAGTACATAGCTTGAAGTTGCTAAAGGTTGAGAAGCATTGTTTTAGCTATCAGATGATTAAGCAGTGAAATGTATTCTGATTTTCATGGACTCATAGTAGTTGAATGTATGTTTTGAATGCAGCAGGTCCTGGTTCAATTACTGTCATTTTCAAGTAGAATTTGAAAAATTCCTGCTAACTTAGGAAAACCACCATAACCAGTGCTGAAAATACCACATGATGTGAACTAAAAGTGTGAGTTGGAATTGTAGAAACTCGCCCTCTGCTGTTTTCCTCATGTGCACTTCAAAAAATAGGTTTTTATACTTAAAAATGTAAAAAAGCTATTTTCTTAAAGCACCTGAAATATTAACCATAGAACAAGATCATTTTCTGTGTCTCTCATATTGAATTAAGTGGGATAAGAAAAAAGCTGGTGTAATTTTTTTCTGATTACCTCCCAGATTAGGATATAGCAATAAGAGATGTGAGGTTACAAAAATCTTATGTTCATGACTTCAGATTATTCCTGATGGTACTTTTGTTTTGAGTTTTCTTGCTTTAATGTGTAGGAATGCTGTTGTCACAATGTTTCACCCATTGGACACCATTGATCAGCAGAGATGGGTAAATACGTGTAATGCCACCACAACAAAGCTATTTATAGCCACAAGTTACTGGGGGAGACAAGAAGAGCTTGAAATCCATTTTTATTGTTTCAATGTGAGTTAAAAATAGGTGTAACATTCCAGGATTGATATATGCAAGCAAGCTGCTGTCATCTTGGACAAATAATCCTGCTATATATTGATGAAATGATATTATTCATATTTTTACAGTAGGTGGTTGGCTAATTCCTGGAACAGGGACTCTTTGTCCTCCTGCCAGTCCTCATTCTCAATTTGGCACATCTCTGTCACTCTCTCCTGCTCACAGTTGTGAAAGGTATTCATCATTAAGAAATCACCGTCCTGCGCCTTATCCAAATCCATACACCCATAGAACCAATTCTCCAAGTAAGTACTTTATACTTTCTTCCGGTTTTTTGATGTCATAAGATACTAACTGATCTCAGTCTGAATATACATCCGAGGTGTGGAATCCGTGACCCTCTAGTCTTAAACTACAAATCTCACTGTCCCCCATTGTAGACTATTATATTTGGAGCCATGAAAGTTGTAATTCAGCAACATCTGTAGAACCAGTTAGTTCCGTTTTGGGTGATAAAGGCTAGATCAAAATCTGATTTAATGTGGTGTAGCAGTTAAAATGCTGGATTAGCAGTAGAAGAGTCATGTTCTAACGCTAATGAAAGCTATCTGGCTACTTTGGGCCAGTCATCCTCTTTTAGCTTTAGATTGAGAGGTTGGAAAACATTTATACAAACTGCTTTTGACCAGCATGTAGATTATGGTGCAATCTTCAATCCTGCAATGGATTAGTTCAAGATGAGGTAGGTAGATGATGATGATAGATGGTATAGTGATGATGATGATAGATATAGATATATGTGGGGTCCTTGGTGCTCTCTGAGCTTCCTTTTTTTCTTGCAGATTCTGCTTTCCAAAATGGAAACAGGCAGGGTAAAAGATTCATATAGGAAATGGCAAGGCTTTTGATTTTCAGACACAATTCATCATTCCATAAAGTCTAGATAATGTTTTCAATTACAACATGCAGTCAGTTTCATTAGCAGTTCTAAAGAGCCTAGGTGTCTAATAAGGCCTAAAATTTCCAAGTAGGTGATAGTAAGAAAGTTGAATCTGAGGTAGATCTAAACTACATACTTGGTTTTGAGTCATTTGGCAATAGCAATAGCACTTAGACTTATATAC
>JAOYMU010000252.1:51291108-51302726 GCA_025802295.1 Psammodynastes pulverulentus | reverse complement strand
CAAATTGTGGGGGCAATATGCTGATTCTGTAAACTGCTTAGAGAGAGCTGTAAAGCACTATAAAGTGGTATATAAGTCTAAGTGCTATTGCTATTGTTATTGCTAACCTGAGGAGGTTCAAGCCCCTTCTAACTAAATGAACAGGGGGTGTCGCTTTGGCATGAAGCAAGCTGTACCTCTTTTGTACATGTTTACATACAAAACATATACTACTTATGAAAGGCACGGAGGTTACATTGTGATGGTACAATAGCAATAACAATAGCACTTAGAGTTATATACTGCTCCATAGTGCTTTACCATACTCTCTGAGTGGTAGAGTCAGCATATTGCCCCAATAATCTGGGTCCTCATTTTACCAGTCTTGGAAAGATGGAAGGCTGAGTCAACCTTGAGCCAGTCAGGATTGAACTCCAGGCTGATGGTAAAGATGGCCTGCAATACCGCATTCTATCCACTGAGGCACCAGGGCTCTTTTGTTGCTGAGATGAAAGTTTTGGTGATGTGAATGTCTCTACAGTAAATCTTATAAAGAGGATAAATTTATAGATGAGGAACAACAAACATACAATGAAGGAAACAGACTCTAGGTACTTAGAACAATAAGAAAGAAAAAGAGGAAAAATTCCAGATATTGAGTTTTTAAAAATGGTGAGAAATTACCAAACACTGGCTTTTCCGCACCTAAGTACTTCTTTATATAGTCATCCAAAAACTTATTGCACCTAGCTGCTGAAAATAATACTTAAAAAAATACTTTGACATTGGTATGCTTTAGACAATAGAATTGCTATATATAGATATATGAAACACCTTTTATATACCCAGGACATTTTATATCTGATTTTGTTTAATTTAGAGAAATAATCATTATAAATTCTGCTAGAATTTTTTAAATGACAATAATCCAACTCTGTTGCAGTTGTCTCCCTGATTTAAGCATGCATCCATGACAGATGACCTTTTTCCACAGGTATCAAGGTATGATGGCCATGTGTACTCATTGGACATTTTGAACCAAGAAGAATCCTTATAAAGGAAATGGCACTTTGACATACAGTCAGTCTTTATGGCAAATTTATGTACAGAACTAGCAAATGGATAAGAACAATATATAATGCAACCTTCAATGAAATGTATCAGAATGGGCTCTGAAGATAACCTGAGAATGTTTTTTTTTAATAATTTCATTTGGAATACCAAATTAAAAATAACCAAATAAATAATATCTGAACTTGTTGGCAATAAGGATAGGGAAAAGCATGTGATGGGAAAAAATTATCTACATCAATATACGTAGTCCATATTATAGCCTGAAAATATTTACCTCTTTAAAATGTACAATTTTTATTAGAGTAACATGTAATTGTTATATTTTGAAAGAATTACGTACTGTCCTTCTACAGTCAAACCAATGCTCAGAATAGCATATGCCAATTATAAAAACAGAGATAACAAATAAAGTAACGTTAACAACAGCTGAGAAAACAGTAGCCAATAAAACCAATTCAATGCAATGAGATCTGTCATTAAATTTTCAGGCAAACAAATGGCTGTTCTAGATAAATCCTACATAATCTAGAAGTAGAATCTAGGCACAGAAGATACCAAACAGATCTTTTGATGAAGAAAGAGGTAGAATGGAAATGAAATAAAGTCTTTCTGGGTAAAGTCATGTAGGGCTTTACAATGGATCACCAGATCCTTCAAATTATATCCAGAAATGAATTGTAATCAAGTCGGTTCCTGAATAATGGCTGTAATATGTGTTTGTGTTTGTATTTTATTTTATATTCATGTACACTGAAGAAGGTATTTAATTTCGTTGTACGAGGTACAATGACAATAAAGTGAACTAACTAACTAACTAATATGTTTTTTGACAACTGAGCTTCCATTAATATCCTATCTCATTTATTTTTGGATAAGCCTTGCTTGTGCTGATTGAAGGTTATGTGGTTTGTTGTCCAACTGATTAGAAGAACATCAAGTTATAGGTTTTAGAGGAAATAAAGCTTATAGAGACTTTGTAAGGAAATTTCACGAGTTGTTCTTTAATAGTAATTTCAGCTCGAAATTTATGCAACTTTCTGGATACCTTTGTACTCCATTTTCTTGTCATAGTTTACATTAGTAGCAGCACTATAAGGGAAAGATTAAGAAGTGTATGTTTTAAGGCATGTCAAGTTGACTTCTGATGATTCCATGGATGTACATTATCAAGAAGTGGTTTGCCACAGATTTTGCAGGAATTATTTGCAATCTTTTTGTCTAGCCTACAGAACCAGTATTCTTGGAGGCCTCTCCCATCCAAGTACTAAGCAAGCTTGACCACTGGAGAATAGCTGATTCTTTAACATCCACTGTTTTAGGTGTACAATTGTTGAAGGCCTAAGGAGATCCTATAGAAATCCTTTTATTAATCACATTAATTTATGCAATTTATGGTAGGAAAGAATTGAATAAGCCCTGAAGCCTGTGGTAGACACCATCACTAAACCAATGGGTATGCTTTTAAAGCAAAATTAAACAAGATCTTAAATATATTTGCATTTAATGTACAAGGAGATATACGTATGTGGGTGTGTCTGTGTGTGCATGCTATGAAAACTGCTGGGTGGAATGTTATCAAGATAATACTATAGTATATTAAAGGGAAATAAAGGGAATGTTGCCTTTTTCTTTAGTCCTCAAAGTCTTAAAAATCATTCAGATTTCTCTCTTATTTGAGAGGAAAAGATCAGGATCAATGAGAGATTTCTTCTCAGTGCAATATAACAGCTTCAAAGAAAAGGTTTTTTTTAAAGTCAAGATTATGGGTGGAGAAGAAATCAGCTGCTATTTATGAATTAGCTGCTGCTATATAGAAAAAGTACATGTACTCTAGATACAATGAGTTATTTAATGCTGTGTTCAGATGGCTCTAACATTGCTCAGTAACTGATGTGAATCTAATTTGTTGGAATTCATTTTCAGATGTCCAGTGAAAATCAAAGGAGATTGATTTGGCTACTTTTTTTTTCTTTTTAAAAGGCCTACTAATGTATATAGTCACAAAAAAACCCATCTACATATAAGCTAATCAATGAAATTGCAACCAAGATCCGAGGAAAAATGGATAAACTGATCCACAGCATTACAACCAAAATCTCAGGACAAATGGAATCTGTTCTGGAAAAGGACACATTTTAAGTTGTTTTTCATGTACCTGAAATTCTGTTATTGTCAGCAATAGAACTGTTCATCTCCTATCCTACTAGTAATGTTTAGCTTGACAACCATTGCCAATTTCCAGACATAGTGATTATCTACCTATTGGAAATGAGGACAGCAAACTATAAAATTTTATATTATCTTTTAAAGCCTGTAATTAAAAAACAAAACAAAAATATTTGAGCTTTGATCTGCAGATAAACCAAACTCAGTGTTGGGGAGTGTAGTTTTGACCCAGAAATTTTCATATGTAAGTATGCATGTAGTCCTCGATTTATGACCATAATTGAGCCCCAAATTTCTGTGGCTAAACAAGACAGTTGTTAAGTGAGTTTAGTCCCATTTTACAACCTTTCGTGCCATACTAAAACAGTTGTTAAAGTGAATCTGGCTTCCCTGTTGACTTTGCTTGTCAGAAGGTTGCAAAAAGAGATCATATGACCCTGGGATACTGCAACTGTCATAAATACATGCCAGTTGCCAAGCATCCAAATTTTGATCACCTGACCATGGAATACTGCAATGGTTGTAAGTGTGGAAAATGGTTATAAATAACTTTTTTCATAAAAAACTTTTTTCATAAATTTAGTTGGTCACTAAACAAATGGTTATAAGTCAAGGACTACTTGCACGTGGTAACCACCACTCTTTTTTGTTTGCCATAATTTCTGAATCATTCAGAAGCTGTCCAATGATTGGGGAAAAGAGAAACAAAATGTCACATGCCACAAGGAGCTGATATGAAGAGGGGGAAATCCAATAAGTCCCAATGTGCAAACAATTTCAGTCTTGGAGAGGGAAGTAAACTTCCTGCAACAAATACCATTATAACCAAGTGGAGCACGGTTTCTTCAATATTCCTTCACGTTTCTTTCAGCGGAGCCGGATACATATTAAAATGTACAGAATCACAGAAGGTAAGGATTAGAACAGACAGTGGAGATCATCTACTCTGAGTTCAAGGAGCCAATAAAGGAGAATATATGTAGCTCCGGGTTTCAATGAGGGGTCCTTTGACCTTGGTTGTTTTCTTGCAAACATTTCATTACCCAAACTAGGTAACATCATCAGTGCTGAAAGATTTTCTGCCCAGTACCGATGATGTTACTTAATTTGGGTACTGAAAGAAAAGAACCAAGCTCAGAGATCATCAAGGACTCCTCAGATAAAGGGTCCAGAAAAATCAAGTGCTGAGAAGCCAATCAGAGGCCTAGGTTTCCCCACTCACGTGATTTCTTTTTATAACAGGAAAGCCATCCTTGTCTGTCTTTTGAGGAAGTTGTTTTTTCTTTGGTAAGACTTGCTGGAGGTGAAGTAAAGGGAAAATCTCCACTTGTCCTTGCATCTAATCCTTGTGCTGTTGGTGAATAAGTTCAGCCTTTTCAGAAAACAGTTTAATAATTCTTATATAAGTCTAAGAGCTATTGCTATTGCTATTCTTCCCTTTTTATATATTTTTTAATACCTAACTTTCTTTAGGTTTTTGACCTGGTTATATAAAATATTTAAATTCTTAATGAACTGCCGATGTTTATTCTAGGAACAAGTCTAGCCTTTAACACCTATCTCCTAATCGGACCAGACTAGAGATTCTTTACATCTTCTCTAGAAAATTAGTGGCGAACAGGGATTTTATGGAGTAAAATGGCTACTGGCAGAATACCTGGTCAGCTGTTCCCCACGATTGTGGGGTAGGTGCAGCAAGGCGATGGGAGGGGATTATGGACATCACTTTTGGGAAACAGCAAAATCCAAGCCATCACGTCATGTGTATATATCCCTTGTTTAAAGATGCTTTGCAGAAATCAAGAACATTTTCTTTCTAAACAACTTCGCTGTGCTATAGTTTGTTTCATGCTGACATTTGATACGTTGGAACTCCAGCTTCACTCTTTTCCATTATTCTTCCTTCCATGGCACATTGGCCCACAATTTCCCTTTTATTAATGCTATGGGTCAGAGATTTTAAAAAAACCCTTCAAGTTAGACAATTTGGGTCTTGTTTCTAAGAAGCCCTGGTGAGTAGCATATACTTATTAAAATGATTATTTTTCTCCATTGAGGAAAATGTTGGCTTGCTAGAACCATCATGATGGGCTTCAGTGCATGCTGTATGTAAGAGATGGCAGTGTTGGCAACTGAAGCTGCCACCTGATTGGCTCCCATCTGTTCTTCTCTTGCAAAACAGAAGGTGAAACACAGGATGGAATATAATACAATACCTTTGCTTAAAGTGGAATTGGGAGAGAATATAGGAAAACATACTCTCAGTTACAAGTCAGTAAAGGGTTCTGCTTTTAGCAGGGCTGGAAACAGTGCTGGCGTCAACCCTTTTCCTACCTCAAGTGTAGATGGGCGGCTACAGAATTAGAAACAAATAAATAAATCATCATGAAATACATGTAATGTTGCAAGATCCAATCTGGGTCGGTCACTGGGACCAGAGATTTAGTCTTCCGAGAATGCTGGAGCCCATCCTCAGGGAACTTTTGCTTGCCATATGCGTAGTCAGGTCCAGGGTAAAAAGACTTCCTGTTCCATTCAGTGTTCTGTCACCCTCTTTTCAAAAGCTGCTAATTTTAAGAGTGATGAACCAAGTTCTTCTTTCCCTCGAAAAAAAAAAGGGGGGGAGGACCGTGTCACCAATTCATTGATAAAACGTGTTCTATTTTACATTCTAGTCCAAAATGGAATACTGTATTACAGACAGTTCAAAGAAAGGGAAGCTATTGCAAAGCTATACCTGTACTTGTCTGCAAGTAGAGATTGGACAGTCATTTGTCTGAAATGGTATAGTGTTTATTGCTTGAGCAGAGAGTTGGAATAGAAGAACCCCAAGGTCCCTTCCAATTTAGTTATTCTATGTTTTACGCAGCCTTGGGTTTGAAGAAAACTGACTTGTGTACTTCTAAAAACAGGAGAGAAAAGAGTCAAAGGCAGGGGAAAAATCGTGATGGTGCAACTGGACAGCAAGAATCCTTCTTCAAATCTTAGTGAGGGTGTTTGAAATTGTCCATTGGGAGTTCTAGTACATTAGGCTGGAAGCATTCAAAGAAAACAGATCTCATAAAAGATCACGGACATCCATACTTTGGCTTCAGAGAATCTTGCCTGGGTTTCAAGAGAAGAATTCCATCTCTGAGGCCTTTGCCAAGCTTAGATGGACCTCCTCTTTTCAACTCTAGTCTCTCTTTAACAAAGCAATGTTGAATATTTAAATCTAATACTTTTTTATGATAAAATCTACAAGCACAAATCTAGTCCATATGTTAAACTGCTGCTACATTTGCTTTTCATGCCAACAAATTTCCAAGATCCTAGTAGATCAAGTAAAAATACGTCAAGAGATGAGCCTCAACATTTATAATGGTGCAAAACTAAAATAAAAATGGGGAATTCTGATCAGTCATGCTAAAGAAATTTAAAAGGAATAGTCAATCCAAACAACACTTTTGATATTCTTTTGTATTATTATTTTATAAATATAATATAAAACTTTAACAAGTTTTCAATAGAATTATTATTGCCCTCTACTGATCCATTGAAGTACTAATTATCACTACTTGTTTAGAGCAGGGGTGTCAACCTCACATCATCATGGCAATGTCACGTGACGTATTGGGACTTCCCCTCCCTTCGCTAAATCAAGCATGGGCGCGGCCAGGACATGACGCATCCGGCCCACAGGCCTGGAGTTTGACAGACCTGGTTTAGAGTATTCTAAGATGACTTCTGAAAAATGTAACTTCAGGAGAAGCAGATTCTCCAATCTTTTGAATCAGGGATAGATAATTGTTCTTAAAAAAAATAGAAAGATTTTGAATAGTTAATGATGACAAGCTCAAACTGTTCTTTTTTCTATACTTAAATGTTAAAATAGAGTTCTCCTATAGATGGGACTCTATATTTTACAATATAGATTGTAACTGTACTTCGAGAACAGTCTTGTTTTCCAGATCTTTGCATGAACTTCAGGAGACTAGGAGCAGGACTAACAGGTATGTTTCCAGCTTGCATCTTCCAAACCCATCTTCACTAAGCATCTGATACTACTGTTCTAATCCATTGTAGAATTTGAGAAGCAACTTTCTCTTTTATATTCTTAGTAGATCAAAGGAATAAGTGAGCAGGGTCAGATGACAAAATAATATTCCATAAATTGAATAAATTGAATACAGTTAGTCTTCAACTTACACCAGTTCATTTAGTGACCATTTGAAGTTACAACACCACTGAAAAAAGTGATTTATGACCATTTTTCAACATTTACGACCATTGCAGCCTCCCCATGATCATGTGGTCAAAATTCAGATGCTTCCCAGGGTCATGTGATCCCCTTTTGCAACCTTCTGACAAGCAACGTCAATGGGGAAGCCAGGTTTACTTAACAACCATGTTACTAATTTAACAAATGCAGTGATTCACATAGCAACTATGGCAAGAAAGGTCGTAAAATGGGGCAAAACTCACTTAACAAATGTCTCACTTAGCAACAGAAATTTTGGCTCAATTATGGTCATAAATCAAGGACTACCTGTATACTCATACATTAAATATTAGATTTTCCTATGACTATTAGGAAGCTTCCAAAAGACCCAGAAAAAGGATATGAAAACCTTAGGGATGTGTCAATCTGGGCTGGCCCAATGTCAATATATCAATGAACAATATTAATATTTACCATGAACTCTAAAAAACAAGAAGTACCAGTAGTAAACAGATCAATTGCAAAATACTTTCAAAGTTTGAGTTCAGAAAAGAACAATGGTTTGTAATTGGCCAATGATTGCAATTTACATATTTATTTTTACAAGATAGAAGAATCATATTATGCATCATGGAAAACCTAACGTATAATTAAGGTGATGTCACGTTATGTATTATGGTCTTCCCAGTGTTCCTAAATCACAATTTTCAAGAGCCCTAGCCAGCATAAGGGAGCCTGAGGGACTTAATTCAGCATCATTGGAGAGCTATATATTGTATACCCATAATCTATCGTAGAGGTTGCCTAGAATAATTATGCATCATGTAACAGGCATTCTTAACCATTTTATAAAGTTTTGCCAAAGACTATCCTGCTGGGAATGATGAGAATTATAATAAAATACAACTGCAGTATTCCACTTCGGGGAAAGTTACCCTGCACTGGAATCTAGAAAGCATCTGATGCTCCAATACAGCTTTTTTCCCCTGTTCATTGTTCTGCCCTCTGCATAGTACTACATTGTTGGCATATGCTGAGGTTTGCCCTTTTCAGCCTCTGGAATAATAACCCAGATGTTCAGCAGTTATGAGAAAAAATAATGTGAGCCAATAAGGTCCACCTTTCCCCTTTCATCAAGTGAGATTACTGAATGGTGCTATTCTTTGACTCTTAGATAATTGCATAATTAGACTTGAGTTATGGAAGGTGTATTTGGTCAGGCTGTTACTATTATTTATGTATGCGTAATGGACCTGCTATGGCTAGAGAAGGAATATTTCACAGTCTGAAAGAACCATAAAAATAACACTAACAATGTGGCTCTACAATAGTGATGTCAGTTTTGAGAGGACAGCCCCTCTAAAACCCTCACAGACAAACTTTACAAGGATTATATTCTATAACAATCCCATTCCACTTTCTTCTCAGGTAAGATAGGCTACCTGTTATATGTGGTTACTGAGTTTTCCTAATATGAAGGAGAAATGCCTGGCCTCCTCATTCCGTCCAGGGAAGATTTGAATGCTGTCAGTTTTATAAGCTTTCCTTGTAAAAGGATAGAAAAAAGTGGATCTCCATTTCTTAGTTTTTCCTTTCTCTGTGGTTCTTGTGGATCGAAGAAACAAGGTGTTGAATATTGCCAAAGTGTGCAGTGAACATCAGTGTATGTAATGTATTAATAAACAGTCCAGGTTTCTGCCAAGTTACTGCTTTATGTATACATTATTTTTATTATGCCATTACTTCATACTCATTCATTACTTTACAGTGCTATATAATAAACAACACTTCACCACGGAATTGTCCAAGGCTGTCAAATATAACATCAAAATACAATTTTATTAAACAATAAGTGCTGTTCGAACTAAAAACATTGTGAAAACACAATGTTAAACTAGAGACAAAGACCAGCCCTGAATGGAAGTGCTCATAAAGGATGGCTACAATCTTGGCTGCATGTGATAAAATGAGAAAATCAGGCTAGATCTCCTAAAAAGTGGCCTTAGATGTTTCATGGATATATTAATGAGAATAATTTGATGCTGCTACTTAAAGTGGTCACCATGATATAGAAAAAGTTAGAGAAGAGCAACAAAGATGATTAGGGGCCTGGAGGCTAAATCATGAACTATTGCAGGAACTTGGTATGTCTAGTTTAATCAAAAGAAGGACTAGGGGTGACATGATAGAAGTGTTCCAATATCTCAGACGTTGCCACAGAGAAGAAGGAGGTCAATCTATTCTCCAAAGCACCTGAAGGCAGAACAAGAAGCAATGGATGGAAAATAATCAAGGAGGGAACCAACCCAGAAATTTCCTAACAGAACAATTAATCAGTAGAAGGCTTGCCTTCAGAAGTTGTGGGTGCTCCATCACTGGAGGTTTTTAAGAAGAGATTGGACAACCACTTGTCTGAAATGTTATAGTTTCCTACCTGAGCAGGGGGTTGGACTAGAAGACCTCCAAGGTCCTTTCCAACTCTTATTCTGTTAAGGTATCCGTCCAAATAGAAAGAGAACCACTATCAAATGACCCTTCTTGAGAAAAAATGCATAGCTAGCTTATAGCTTTAACCAGCCTATTATAGAAAAAAACCTAACTCTGTTTTGTGTGTCCATGTATTTTCATATCAAGGGCTTTTCATATCAAGGGTCCAGTGAAATTAGAAGGCAATGCAAATTCAGAATAAACAGTAATACATGTTTATTTCGAATTTGCATTGCCTTCTAATTTCACTGAGCCTTTGATATGAAAAGCCCCAGTAACTGATCACTTTAGAGTGGGGTGTCAAACTGGTGGCCCACGGGCTGGATGTGTCATGCGCAGGCCACTCCCACTCTAGCTCTGTAAAAGCCAAAAACATCATGATATGCCACATTATATGATCAAGTTTGACACCCATTCTGAACCTTTCTCAAGTGCTTTAATATAAAGGGGTTTTTTTTAGCCTCCATGTAAGTAAATTCTATCTTATCAAAACTTAGATGGATCAAAGAAAGGGGAGGGCGTCATAATATATGATTAAGTGATTTGTGCATCTATTTAGTCTACTGTTCAGGCACTTTGCTGAAGCTGTAAAATGAATGGGAAAGCCATATGAGAGTTTGTAAATGTAAGGCTGGATTCCCTTGGAAATAAAAGGGGTGATGGTAAAGGAAAATACTATTTATAAGGTATCTAAGTTGCCCGCATCAAGCGATTTAGTATAATGTAATGACAACTTAATATTTGGAATCAAATTTAATAAAAACAAATGCCAATAGCTACTCTGCACTCCGTTGAACTAAAATGCCAGCATATATAAACACTATATAGGCCTCTTTTTATTCTTGAGAAAATTTTGCTTATTGGTATTGCTAGAAACTGCTAGAGATTGTAAATGTGGGAGAACAACCAGGATTACCAAGGTATCATATCTGATACATTTCATCCAACTTTTGCATTTTACCAGGTTTGCAGAATTCACACTTAAGGATCAGCAGATTGCAAATTGAATGCAGAGTTTTCCAGCACAATCTGCAAAGATTTATTTTTCTCTTGTGATTTAATTATATATCCCCAAGTTAATGTTCCCATAGCAATGGTTAACACCACCACGATGCACATATGTAGTCCTATCAAGAACCATTAACTATTGTGCCACTTTTAAATGCTGGGATTCTGATACTCATTGATGGCTAAAAATGCTTACAGGTTAGTTGTTGACAATGGAAGGCATGCCTAAATGAGCCACTGCAGGATTGGCTTGCTTCACACATGATATGAGTGAAGCCATAATATGAGTTGTTCATTTTGTTTTTAGTTGGGTTCATAAAGCTGTTCATTGTGATTTGTAAATCGTAGTTTTGTAAGATGGGTTCACAATTCTCACTAAAGCAAAGTAAGATCCTATAGCTCAATTTCCATGTGAATAGCAGATCTAGTTAGTTAGTTCACTTGATTGTCATTGTACCTCGTACAACAAAATTAAATACAAAACTACAATCAAATCTACAACAACTTCATTATTATTTGGGCTGTTCCACAAAGCAACCAGGACTTCCCAGCTTTACGTTGTTGCTAATCATATTTGGCGAAAAGGCTGACACAGTTGAAACGATGCATTTCAGAACTTGGCCTAGTCCAGTGGTTCCCAAACTTTTCCGGTCCGCGGCTCACTTACGTGCTTCCGATTTCTTCCGCGGCTCCCTTAGAAAAT
>JAOYMU010000252.1:51274964-51285457 GCA_025802295.1 Psammodynastes pulverulentus | reverse complement strand
TGACTCTGTGAACTGCTTAGAGAGGGCTGTAAAAAGCACTGATAAGCGGTATATAAATCTAAAGTGCTATTGCTATTTTGTCATAATGCAGATGCCCTTCTATGTGGAGAAAGGAGGGTATTATAGAAATACTCAGATTTAACATGGTAGGAGTACCTACAAAGTCCTCCTAGCAAAGATGTAAAGATTTAGATGCCTCTTCCTGAGCCCAAATCATGCTCTTTTGCTTTTAGGCTATAAAAATAATGCACAAGAGTGGCCAGGTATGAACACCCTGCCTTTGTTAATTGCATATTAAAGGTAAAGGTAAAGATTTCCCTGTCAATCATGTCCAATTCTAGGGCACATGCTGATTTCTGTTTCTTGGCTGTGGGATCCAGCATTGTCCAAAGAAAATTTCCATGGTCATGTGGCCAACATGGCTATATGCCAAAGATACACAGAAGTGGTACCTATTAATCTAATTACTTTTGCATGCTAAGTGGGCAGAAGCTGGGGCAATTGAATGGGGTAATTGAATACATACCAATAAATTCATGTTATCTTCTACAATATTCTATCTTAGCAGCCACTTTTAACTTCAGTGACTTCAACATTAGTTCCTATACATCTTTATGTTGTATACTAATTAATCTATAATGACATATTGAATGATCAACAACCTTTCATCGTGTAATGCTTGGTCTTACACGTTAGGTTAGAGTATATTCCCTTCCCCCTCTATTGGACTTGAATTTAGCTAAGTATTAACACAGAATAACAGGGACTAATCTGTGGTTTTATATAGCTTTCCACTGTGTGGATCAATTTGTTATGTATTATGGGGTGGTCTGAAGCATCCTCTCCCTTCCCCACTCAAGCAGCTAGAAAGAATAAGCTCCTGTTGTGCATCTTGAAACTGCTTCTATATTTGATGCAATAGAAAGGATGACTCATAGATACATTTTCTTCTCCCTTTTCTCTCTTTCTGTTTATCACTGTTATTTGTTACTGAGAGTTTGCTGAAACATTGTTCCAGGTGATTTGGTTAGCCTTTGAAGGGCATGTTAACAGCCTTTATACTCATGTCTAAGAGAACTGATGGCTTGTCAGATGACCAGACATTTTGATATTGTTCAGAAAGGAGAAAAGGAGGATAATCTGTAGGTCGTTTGTAAAGGGAACATCAAGAAATCAATTTCTAAGTGTCATGCAAACAATGAAACTTTGTTCAGCAATTAAGAAAATACTGTGTCAATGGAAGGACTAGATTTAAATCTTGATTGAAAGGGATCATGGAGATTATGACAAGAAAGAGAGGCTTCTGTATATCTAATTTGTTTCCCTGGCTCATAATATATCAATACAATTAGGTTAAGAGGTAGGATTTGTAATTTCTACTGAATATATTTGGGGCTGCGTATATCCAAAGATACTTCTAAAAATGTGGAAATAAATATGTTGAAACTTATAGAAAGGGTTGAAATAGATGTTAATAGATGGCTTTAAATTCCTTTATGACAGTGGGGTAAAGTTAATATTGTTAATATAAACACTGTCTCTCATTTGATTTATGATTCTAAGGGTATTCCTAGATTAATATTGAACACATATTTTCTTTTGATTGATAAGTTATTTAAGAAAATTATTTGGGAAAGTGCAGTAACAAGGTTTTCTTTAGGTAAATTGAGATTACCAGATGAGGAAGGTGGTTTTAATTTATCTGATCTGTAAAATAACATTAAACCAATATTTTATCAGCTATCTGCTCATGGAATGAAAATATAAGGGAATATTATGAGTTGGAAAATTATTACCTATTTCCTTTGTGATCAGGGTAAGCACTTAGAGCAACATATAACAGAAAGGATATTTTATTTCTAGGAATAGGAATGGTGAGAAATCTTGTGCCATTTTGAGACATAAACTGAATTTATATAAGAAGACTCATGAATATCTAACACTTTAATAAAATTCTGTTTTGAAAATTGGTGTAAATCATTTTATTGGAAAGCTTAGGCAGAAGATGGGATTATGACTTTAAATCAACAACTATGTAATAATAGTTTCAACATTTTTCCTGACTTCAGTTGAATGTGGTCTTCCCAGTTCACAACAGTAGAGTATCTTCATCTTAAGCATGTTTTAACAAATCAATACAATCAGATGTTTTAGCTTCCTCAAATACACCTGAATTGTTTTCTTGCCTGATGGAATCTATTACAGAAATAAAATAGCAATAGCAATAACACTTAGATTTATATACCGCTTCAACATGCTTTACAGTCCACTCTTAAGTGGCTTATAGAGTCAGCATATTGCCCCCAGCAATCTGGCTCCTCATTTTACTGACCTCGGAAGGATGGAAGGTTGAGTCAACCTTCAGCTAATGAGACTCAAATTTGCTGGCCATTGGCAATCAGTAGGATATCTGCAATACTACATTCTAACCACTGCACCACCATGGTTCTTAGTGTTATAAAACCTATAACATCTCTATCAAAAGCTCAAGAATAAACACCTGGTTTTGTTGATTTGTTTGAACATGTTTAAGATGAAGACACTCCACTTGATTTAAAGTAAAGAAGATATTAAATAGAGAATAGAATAAATACAAATAGGCTTGTATACATCACAAAGCTCAACAGAGTACCGGTTACTCTAAATCTTAATCTGGGTTTTCATATACTTTGATACAGTATTCCTTCCTATGAGCAGGTACCTCCCCACAAAAATCTACTTATTCAGCATTTTTACTTGTTTTAGCTACTCCAACAGCAAATTCAATACTGAGGGTCTGTCAGGAGCTAATTCCATAGGTTTGGAATGCAAGTGATGACATCAGGTGATTAATTTGGTTCGACAGATATTTTTCCAAAATCCTGTCTTATTTTGTATGAATCCGTGCATCCACTGAAGTGAAGATTGGGATGAGACAGCATGTCTAGAAGGTCAGCAAATCTTTCTTTTGAAATGGCCTGTTTCACTTTTGATCCCTTTGCAGGGAAGAAATGCAAATTTTAAATTGGAAAGCATACTAAGAATTTTAAATTTCATGAGTAATGGGCATAATTTCCACAAATTTGAAAAAACAACAACCCCAAAGTATATAGAGTTGCTGAAATATAAAGAATTAGTACGTAATTAATTCATTAAATTCATTATATCTGCCCATTTAGAAAAAAAGTGACTTTGGGTCACTACAATCAATAAACAATCAATAAAACAACAAATATAAAGACAGCAAATATAAAGAGACAAGATTAAAAGATAAAAATTGTAAAAACAAATACACAAATCCTAGACAAAGAGAGGAAAAGTATTGGCACCTCAGCAATGGAGCCATTAAAGCTTCTCTACAGTTCCCTGGGAATCCTAGGCCTAATAACCTAACCAGGTCTTGAGGGACTTCCAGAATATCAAAATGGATGGAACTAGTCTAATACTGGAGGCCGGAGGAAGGGGGCTGGGGGAAGATGGAATAATGTTCCATGAGGAGATGTTATGATTGTACATCCTTGCCAGGCCAGATTCTGACATTCACAGATGCTCAACTATGCCCAGGACACATCTAGGGAGAAAGATGTTTCCATCCTGTAAACAGATATCAATAACCTCCCTCTTCAGGAAACGGAAGAAAACTTTTGGCCATTTAAAATCTTTGGCCACTTAAAAAACTTTGATGCGGAATTTGAGGAAGAAAGGATTGTGGATAGAGGCTGAGAAATAAAGGGACTGACTTTGTTCACAGAGCCTCAGATTAAGGTTGGATAAAATCCAGGAAGTAAAAAGCAGGAGCTCTTTGCTTCAAGGGAAAAAAAAGTGGTTAATTCTGTAGAAAGAAATGATAAGGGTTGTAAGTAGGATTCTTTCTTTTCCCATGTATTGTTCATTCAGTTGTAGCATTCTTACTACACTGGAACTTCAAACTTGTATTCCATTTTCAGTTTGGGCAGAAAAAAAAAACTTTTTAAATTTCTACAATAGTCTTCTAGTAACCTGTATATTAAAATGCATCATTTCTCACCTGACAGGCAGAAAATATTCCTGTGTAGCAGCTCAGCACCATCTTGTGGACTGCCTGAAACACTGCATTTCTTGAGTCATTTTCAGGACTTTTAAGTCGAAGTAACTGTTTGCAAATAAGGTTTGCTTTTGATTTCTGGTTAATTGATTTGTCTTCCAAATATGGGCCAGAAAGGCTGTAACTTTTAGTCCCACCCCACTTCATTAGGTGGACAGGAGGAAGTAACCTTACTGAAGTTATTTACATGTTTTACTTTTTGATCATTTGGTTGTCAGAAAGGCAGCACAGATTATGGTAGCCATGCCAGGTGAGACACCCCCTGGAAGACAGGTGAATGAATGAAGGCAGAATATGAAAATGCCACAGAAGTTGTGAAAGGAAGTTTGATATCTCCAGCCTTCCAATTTAATGGCTGCTTCAATGTAATGCAATTTTGATTCCTGGTGATGTTATGGACATAACCAGATAATTTTCCTGGGAATAATAGAGAAATGGTTGGCCGTTGCTTTCTGCTTTTCAATTTCTTAGTCCAGTCCATAATGCTCTCCCATTCAAGTACTGATCATAATCTGCAAAGGTTTGACCTGGGCTGTCATGTTAGGATGAAACCTTAAGATTAGACATTAATGCTTCTCTCAATCAAATACGTATGTGATAAATACATACATTGGCTGGAAAATTCCTGGAAGCAAATCAGTGACCAATAGGCACATAGACATAAACAACATTTACATATTGTTCAGGCAATCAAAAAGTCAAGAAGGAAACAAAAAGACTAAAATCTCTCTTCACCATCAATCAACAACCAGATGAGCAGAGATTAACACCAAGATTAACATTAGACTAACAAATAAGAAGCAAACAATGCCTCAAACAAGGAATTGCCAAACAAGCTAATGGTAGACAACAGCTCCATCAAGAAACCATCAAGTCCTCTCCCATGAACACTGACAGGCTAGTCAATAGTATGTAAAATGAGAGCAAACCCTACTCCCTACTAGTATTGATAATGCTACCTAATTTGGTATTGAAATGCCTGCAAGAAAACAACCAAGCTCAGAGAGTAAGGATCCCACAGTTTAACCCTGACCTACAAATATTCTCTTCTATTGATTTGTGATAAAGTCAAATACTTGTTTACTCATTGAAAATGTTGGATCTTATAGCTAGTGGAAATACGAATTTTTAACAGCCGTGCTGCCAATTTGAAGAATACTACAGATTACAAGTAGCCATTACTTACTTATTGCTTGTTAAGCAATGGTGTGAAGTTACAATGATGCTGAAAGAATGGACTTACAATTGATCCTCAAAGTTATGATCATATGATCATAATTTGATGCTTGGCAACCTCCACACATTTATGACAATTGCCCAGTCATGTGAATGCCATTTGCAACCTTCAGTTGGCTTCTGACATGAAAAGTCAATGGAGAAGTTGGAAGGAGGTAGCAAGTCATGGCCACGTGATGCTATGCTTAATGATTGCGGGTGAGTTGCTTAATGACTGCAGCCAGACCTGGCTTTGTAAATTGGTATGATATACTACCTGTATAACTACCTCTAATTCTTTATACATCAATTAGCGCTACTAAAAGGAATCTACTCAGTAAAATTAGTGACTTGCTGCCCCATTCTTTCAGGCTTCTGTGGACGTATAAAAAAATGGACTGCTTGAATTAACAAAAACCTGTGCAAGATTTGAAGTTCTTCCAAATCATGTTTGATTTACTAGCCTTGAAAATGTGCTTGGGAATACACTCTTAATGTCTTTTCTAGAATTTTTCTTTTGTTAATTATAGACACTTGATTGTTCTCTGTGCTCAGCAGATAGCTTTTATTATAATTGATAAAGATTGTGTAGACATTTTAAAGTGTGTTGTATTGTTCCTGAAGTCTAAAAACACACACATTTGTGTCCTATTTTATTAGGCTGCCGCAGATGGAGAGAACAAAGAAGCATTGCTCCATTAGGCTTGTTGAGAGACTGACAACCTCTGGCTACTCCTCTCCTTGACAGCTGTCATTCCAATTGGTTTTCAAAATCTTTGCAATGCAAGTCATATGAGTGTGCTTTGATATTAGCCACTCCACGTCCTTTTTCATTTTGCATCAAGTCTTTTAAATTACAGACCCAAAGAATTACTTATTCATTTGATATTGATATTTTAAAACCCATTTGAGAAGTTTCTTTAAAGTAGTGTAAAAATACTTTACATTAATTGGCTGAAAGTCAGACTGGAAAACGTAATTTGTAAAACTGGCAAACAAATTAATTTTTAAAATTCTCTTGTGGGTATGCATAAAGAATCTTTAGTCAGTGTTCCTAAGTTATAAATGTCACCAATGCTTCAATTCAAAATGTGTTGACATGGGAGTAAGATTTTCTGATTTTAATGGAACTTGCTTCTGTAAAATATGCAAGAAATTATTTCCTAAAATATTAATGTGTAGGTTGATTATCTGTTTGGAAGGGAGTTATGCTAACAGATTTCAGGACCATCTGGGGCATAAGCAAATGTCTACAGCAAAAGCTATAACTTACCTCTTACATTATTTTATTAGGTCATTTGAAAGAGATAATTGTTCTACTTCTACAGATACCAAAAACTCAGTGCAACAGTTTTTAGCTCACTCTTTAAAAGCTGTAAACTTCTTGGAAATAAACTGCTTAACTTCTTTGAAACTTTTAGGATGTTCGAGGCCTAGTTCTCATAAATGCTGTGCCCTAACAGGATTTTTGGCATCAAAACCTCTCTCCCATTATAGAACGGCAATTCATTAATGATGAAGTTCAGCTATACAGCTCTTTTCCTGTACATGTGTTCTTCTATATGCAGGTTTGTTTGTTTTTTTTGTTTTGTAGTTATAACTAATATACCAGTAAATTTGGAATTACAGTCAGCAAAGTCCCTACCTGGAATAGCACAGTCTTGACCACATTATGTGCTGCAGTATTTATGAGAGGTAGACCAGATCTAAGATTCAAAATACATTAATGAGATTATATTTTATTATTCTTTCTTTGATCAGCTCAACTTGCAATTGGGTTTGTGATCCAAATCCCAGAATCTGAGGGATCAGGCAATTCTAATCTATTTAATTTCATTGTATGAGGTAAAATGACAATAAAGTGAACTAACTAACTAAGAGAGAGCCTTATTTAGACCCACGATTTAAATACTTCTAGAAGATTTTTGTACAGTTATATACTGAAAATCTCTAATATTCTTTTGTTAATATTTGTTAGGAAATATGGCAATAGAAGATCAATACATCTAGAAATACCTTATTGGTATTTCATTTGTCAGGTTCATTTGTTTTTCTTTCTTGTCATTTTTAATGGATCATTTGTTTTAATTCTGGTTGAGACTCAGATAATGATATCTTTTTATTAAAGCTTCATGAAAGTGATTGTTCCCGTCTTCTACTTTCATAGCACTTCTGTTGCTATTCCTCTATATTTTTGAAGCTTTTTGAGATGAACCATTTGGGGGAAAAAGGCATTGGCTTCCGAATCCTTTGGTGCAGTAAAATAAAGTATTAACATCCACACTCAACTTTTTCCTTTTTCATAATAATAGAAACTAGCCATTTCTATAACAACAAATCTATCTAATTGGTAAAACCCAGAATCATTTTTTTCCACCTCAAGCATCTCAAAGTCCAGAAGTGGTTTCCAAATAGAAATAAAGGTATTTGTGTTTAGTTTCTTTAATCAAAACGATCAATTTAGCCATCTCCATCAGTTTTTGCAACCATTCATCCATTGTTGGGATTGAGGTGACCTTTCCTTTCTGTGTGTAGAGTAGTCTTGTTGCCGTCAACATAAAATTCCATTTTTTTCTTTTTCCCTTGCTTTCCCCCACTATCCACTTCCCTTTTTTTCCTTCCCTAATTTCTCTAATATTTATTTTTGTATTCTCTTTGTATGTTATGTTATAAATTAATAAAAACTATATTATACAGAGATGAACCATTTGACACAGATGAAGGCAATGGTAACTTGCCATCTTCTCTTCAGTTTCATCTACTAACCTTGGGATTAGTTAGGCTTGAATAAAACAAATACATTTTTTGCTGGTAAAGATTGATTTATATCAATACATTTTTAGCTTGAATCAAAACTGAAGATGTCGACTGAGTACAGGTTGTTCACATGGAAAATATTGTTTTCCGCATAGAAATTCTAAGCTGGCTATCACAAATAATGAAGAGAACATTATTATTTACACCTGCCTAAAAGATGGTAGCGGATACTCAGGAAGGTAGTTGTCTTCATGGCAAGTAGATGGCGGATATTCTGGACTTCAGCCTACCCCGATCCTTTGCCATTTCTCCTGCATAGTGTTGAAGTCCGAAACCTCCGGAATCACCAGCTTGCATAAGTCTTTGATGGAATATCAGTTATTATAGGAATGAGAGAATGAAATTCGTTGAAGGTCTGGGATTGGAAAGGTAATACTTTGGCAACACTGTTCAATAATGGCAATATTTTTCTCTCAAAGAAATCTTCCACCCCCAACCATTAGAATTCATTGTATTTTCTTTTTGCTGAAATCATGCCTACTTGACACGTGATGCACATTCTTCCCTTCAGGTACATGTGAAGAGATCAAATAAGCTCTTGAAGTCTAATGTGATTAGACTATTTATTATTTATTTTATTTTATTTGTCAAGCATATATGAGAAAAACAAGTATAAGTTGTTTTTAACATATAAATATAAGTATAAATGAGTACGAATTTAAAAAAAACATTAGGATAGGGACGGTAGGCACATTGATGCGCTTATGCATGCCCCTTCATATCATATAGGACAATGGGTCGCAACCTTTTCTTCACCACATATCCCCTTTAAATATCTTTTGTGACCATGGAC
This sequence comes from Psammodynastes pulverulentus, assembly GCA_025802295.1. Lineage (NCBI taxonomy): Eukaryota > Metazoa > Chordata > Lepidosauria > Squamata > Psammodynastidae > Psammodynastes > Psammodynastes pulverulentus. The sequence continues at coordinate 51,276,569 of JAOYMU010000252.1, read as the reverse complement.
CATGGCCATGAACCACCAAGACCTAACTCAAGTTTTAAATCATAACATTTCTTCAAGCCTTTGTGGGCTCCCTTTGATGACATCATGCCCCCCATGGCCCCATTTGATGACATCATGGCCCCCAACCCATTGACCATAGGTTGAGAACTACCGATTTAAGAGAATGTTTCTCATATTGTGAGCTAAGTGAAATAGGGTTCGAACAAACTTTATTTTCACAATGTAATAATTTCTGCAAGGAATTTACTTCAATGAATAAGAGCTAGTATGGGAACAGTTTCTTAAGGTAGCCTTAAGGTAGCAACAGAATTTCATTTTTAATATGTGCCAATGTGCTCACATTAAAAAATGACAATAAAGGTTATCTTATCATCTTCTCTTGTCTTCTTTCCTCTCCTCTCATCTCTTATCCTAATCTAGTCTCTTCCAAAAGTGCCAGATTTCAGGTTCCCTAATTTTAACATTATTGAAATTAAAAGATATCTCAGGATCCAAGCTACTGAAAAGCAGCTTGAAAAGAAACAGATGATATTTTCTAGCCAGAGTTCTTCTGAAGAAAGACTTTTCTCCAAAGTTTCATGCTTGCCATGAAACTACCTGCAAATGGGTTCACTTGCAAAGTTGAATAGGCAGTACTGCATTTGCAGACAGATTGTTGCAAAGACCAATGAGAAATAAGAGAACAAGGATTTTTTTTTTAAATCCCACCTAGCACTAGTTGCTGGGCAACAAGATGACATCAGCTTGGTCTATTTTTACAGCGCAAAGGTTGAAGAACATTGTAAAACCATCCGTATCTTTGACTAAAAGCAATGGCATGGGCATTGGGTTAAGGGAAGATAGTTATATGGATGCAGTTTCTTTTCAAATAAATCTAATTTCTCCTTGCATCAGGCACTGAATGCTTTTTGTGTTTAAGCAGTTTAGTTCTCTGAAACAGACTATATTTTCTCCTTATAATACCCAGGGAGGTTATTATGACTTCTGTCTTTTTTGTATCATAACAGTAAATCCTCTCTTAAGTCCAATTTGACTCCTAGTGATGATTTTCTTGGCAACAGTATAAAAGTAATTTGCTATTGCTGTCTTTGGGATTTTTTTCTTCAACTTTCCAGTTTACCTATAAATTGGGATTGTCTTATGGACTCCCTTTTAAGTTCCAATCAGACCTGATTCTGCTGAGCTTTGAAATAAACCAAGGTGATCTTACTTAAATGAGCATCTCCTATGTAAGTCATTGTATGCTGTAAGATTTAAAACATATAGCAGGGGTGTCAAACATGTCATCACGGCAGCGCCACATGACATATCGGGACTTCCTCCCCCCCTTTGCTAAACCGGGCATAGTGTGGCCAGCATGTGAGGCATCCAGCCCATGGGCTGGGAGTTTGACAGCCCTGAGATATAGGTATTTTTCTAGTGCCAATAATCATGGTTTGGGCTCATCCAATAGCTGCCACCCTTATCAGGGTAATCAGTCACTCCTGAGCTTTAATCACTTCCACTGGATTTTTTTTTGTACAAATAATTCTTGATTTTTTAAAATGTTCTATAACAGAGGTCTTCAAACTTGACAGTTTTAAGACTTGTGGACCAACTCCCAGA
>JAOYMU010000252.1:51107893-51124053 GCA_025802295.1 Psammodynastes pulverulentus | reverse complement strand
TGGATTTATATCCCGCCCCCTCTCCCGAGGGTCTCGGGGCGGGTAACAACACAATAAAAACATTTAAAATATACAGAAAATATTCTGTTCCTTCCTTAGGTATATAAGCTGATTGGTGACAAAAAGCAAGCCCCAAACCATTTATTTAGCAAATGCAATAGCACTTAGACTTATATACTGCTTCACAGTGCTTTACAGCCCTCTCTAAGGAGTTTACAGAGTCAGCATATTGACCAAAACAATCCGGGCCTTCATTTTACCCAACCTCAGAAGGATGGAAGGCTGAGTCAACCTTGAGCTGGTGAGGATCGAACTGCTGACAGTCAGCAGAATTAGCCTGCAATACTGCATTCTAACTACTGCATCATCATGGCTCTTGTATCAATGCACACTGAACCAGGGTGGCAAATTGCAGTTTGTAACCAGCATGAGCTGTCACAGACTGTAATCTGAATGAACTGTCACTGAATGAAATAACTTGAATCCTATAGTGGATTGATTCAGGCTGATTACTATGTCTGTGTACACAAGCTGCCAAATAAGACTCAGAACCAACTAATCCAGGGGTGTCAAACTCAATTTTATTCAGGGCTGTATCAGGGTTATGTTTGACCTTGGGGACCTGGAGTGGGTGTGGTCAGGGTGGGCATAGCCAGCTTGACATCACTCATGTCAGGGGCACCTGTGGTGACCCAAGTGCTTTGCCAGTGAAAACAGGCTCCCAAGCTCCATTTTCGGCTATGATGGCCTCCTGCAACCCTCTGCCAGCAAAAATGGACCACACGGCTCTCCCGAGCTTCGTTTTTGCTGGCAGAGGCACCGCAGGCTGGTCCTTCACTGTTTCCAAGGTGGCCCCGCAGGCCAGATCTAAGCACCCCGTGGGCCAGATCTGGACCCTGGGCCTTGAGTTTGACACCCCTGAACTAACCTGTTGGTGCTGTACAATATTAGTAAATGTTGCACTAAGAAACTTTTCCGTTATGTTCTGTTGAAAATATTTGTCTTGATCAAAATATAGCTATGTAATCCTTAGCATTATAATGGCCCAGTAAAGCTATGGACAAATTCATTTTTCTTTGTTCAGAGTTCTGTGCAACTATGCTAACATTCTAACCACATTATAATCTCTTCTACCTCATTTGTATAATTTAATAATTCTCTTTGAAATACTAAATTAAAGAAAATTATAAAACTATTTTTAATCATTTCAACTCAGCTTTTTATGTGGTCACTAAAGAGACTGGATAAAGTCATGCTTTATTCCCCAGAACAAACTTTTGGGGAATATTCAATCTTGAAAATCCAATGCTATCTTCAGGCTTGGAATAGCATATTTATAAAAAAGTTGAAAAAGAATAATCATGGGAAAGGGGTATTTCCTCACCCTGTTGGTAAACATCTCACAAGCTTGTGTGGGCTGTTTGTGAGAAATAAAACTCTGGGCTAATATGGATTTTGATGCTAGGCATCGGGGCTGTTCTTCAAATCTTCTATCATTATTCCAGAGATGGATATTGAGCCAGTTGCCTTTGATCTACCAATTTTGCCAATATACCTTTGTCTGCTCCCAGTACCAATTTCTGAATTTTGTTAATTAGAGAAAAATTTGAGTACAATATATAGGTTACCCATTGTGCTGGAGAAGAAGATGTGTGAATAGCATAATATCACATTTTAAGGAAGGAATTTTAGCAACAGTTAGTGCAATCTAACATTCTTAATGTTATCATAAACTCTTTACTTAAAGAAGGCAAAAGGCAATTCATGTATCAGTAGCAGCTAAAATATTCATTCCCAGGTAGAAGGTTGAAAAAGAGTTTAAGAAACTCTTAAAAGTTTTGGGAATTGATATTGTCTTATGCATTTCAGATCAAAGCTATTATCAAACAAAATTTGACTGATTATATACCATCAAGTTGGTATCAACTTTCAGTGACCACATAGATAGATTTTTTTTCAGGATGATCCATCTCCAGCCTGGTCTTCCAATGATGTATCTATTGCTACTGTAATCGAATCTATTCATCTTGCAAATGCAACTTTTGCTTCCATGGAATGTCACAAATAATTGTACACAGAATTGTACAATTCTGATTTTGTAGGTATAGACATACCACAACATCTGAATATATTTTCAAGGTCTTCATAAATACTCTATCAAGTGCTAATCTGGGGCATACAGCTTGATTGCTGGAATCCTAAGAAACAGAAGCATCTTACCACTTTAGTAAATTGGTCCCATGTTTTTATGTAGCTCCTTGGCTACAATTACTTTCATTTGCAGGTTTAATGATAACAATTCAGTAATGTCATCAATATAGTACAGATAATTGATGTTCCTCCAGTTTTAAAATCTTGCTAATCTTCTTTTAGTCCAGCTTTCCACAATATATACTGTGCCTTGTCTCTTGCATATATTATATGCTTTGTGTCATTTCTTTATTGAGGTGGAACCAATCTATTGTACCATACTGTATCATTTTGCAGCATTTTGATCTGTGTGTAGATTTTGCATGAGGACAATGAAATGGAGCAGTGGAGATGTGAGACTAAGAGAGTAAGACAGAAAACAGTACAGATAAAGGGAAGGACTGGGTTTCTGGTTTGGTGTACTGCATTTTAATTAAGCATGATGTGAGCAAACCTCTGAGTCACAATGTATTTGTTGGGTTTATAGGAAAGAATACACTTTTCATTTTATATATACCACAAACTTCTTTCTGATGCACATGAACAGTGCACATATGTTCATTTGGCAGTTTTCCTACAAAACTCAAAAGACAAAGCAACATAACCTATGGATTTGGCAACCAGTCTCAACAGCATGACAACATTATCTGTAATGCATACACAGTGCAGAGTTTTGCATTTGCAGTCTGCCTGAAATAGAAAAATACAACACATTCAGTACAATATTACATTACAACCCATGAAATTGTTAGTTTTTCACATTCTTGGTATTTTTTATTCTAGATGTACTAGACATCATGAAATATTAAAATTCATAGTACACTTATGCAAAAAACTGTGTAATTTCCTGGAATATAATCCAGTGTTTAATCCTTCGTTACAGATATATGTATGAAATGCAAAACATTTTTTTTTGTTTACCTTAGGTGTCATAGTGCTGATCATAGTGCATAATTGAAAGTCCAAAAACTCCTTCTTCCTTACATAAGTAGTGAGCTTATGGTATGAATGTGACTTTTCCTACCAATATCCAGAAAAAAATTATTTTGTATAATTCACTCAAATATCTTAATATTTACAGAAGCGCCAAATATGTCGAGTCTGGACTTCTTACTTAAAGAGAAATATGAACTGATAGGTTGATTATTTTATACTCTATATTATTAGAATGTTGGTAGACATTATTTCTGTTCAAATAATCTAAATGCTATACAAGATGTACAATTTAATATTCACTTTGTGATGTTAATGTAACTGCAGTCTAGATTTCTGAACTCAGAAAAACAGAGAAAGGTGAATTGTGATGCTAAAACTTCCTTTCATCTGAATTCTGCTATATTGAATCCAAATGAAATCATGAAATTTCTCATTTTTTTTCAAAAGGATCAAAATTAGTCTAAACTAGAACTACAAAACAATCAATGTGATTGAAAAGTTGGACAGACATATTACTCACGAGAAACAAATGTTTTAAAGACGGTGAAAGAAATATGAGCAGAACTGATTGCTCATCCAGTTTGGTTCAGGATTTACTTAATTCTTTATTAGTAAAATCCAAGAAGAAAAGTTTTACTTATTTTATTCCATATGAATACTTTTCAATGGAAATAAGTCTCAGTTCACAATCTCAGAACATAGGTAGCAATATTTGGTATAGGTAGTCCTTCAGTTGCTGTGGCCACTCTTTGAAGTGCCTTATAGGATTTTGAAATGGATCTAGAAGAGATTTGAGACATACAATAGTACTGTAAATGCAGTATAATTGTAATTCCTGGTTTCTTTAAATATACACATCCTGTGCAGCGAAGTTGTTGTTATCCCAGATTCACAGGCAGTTCATTTACAGCACATTGCATTAATTTAAGTAGAAACTTGCAAAACTTACAGTTCTGAAGGCAGGATTTCTCTAATCAAGGTTTCCTAGCTAAAACCAATTAAAAGTGTTCTTTATCATAAAAAAAATATCATAAAATATAGCCAAAAATAGCCAAAAATAGCCAAAAAAAGCACTCTTACTCTAAAAGCTCCATTTCTTAATGGAAGTGCAAATCTTTCCAGAATATATTGAATATTGTGATCCCAAATGGAAGAATAACTTAGTATCAATTTCTCGCTCTTATATGGACTGCATTTAAATTTATTGGATCTTATTGAATCTATTGTCATGGTTTGGATTAAGTGCTACAGTGATTAATTCCAATACAGTTAAAAAGAAAGACTGAAAGAGAGAAGTGTGAATTTATGAGAAAACACATCTTTAGTGCACCCTGCAGTACAAATGAAACTTCTGTTCGTACCTTTTATATGGTTTTGTCTGCAGTCTAGTGAACATTGAATCAGATAGCACCAAAATCTGAGACAAACAGGAATGCAAATTTTATATCTATGTGATTACCTGTCTATTAGAGTGGGGTGATGAAGCACTGCAACTGTTGAGTTTCATATGCTTCTACCTCTGCTTCTTATAGTCGGCATATCACATGTGAACTAATTATGATCAACATTTAAATGATAAACTTATAAAAACTAACTTTCAAACACTATTGGTAAACTACTGTCTCTTCTCACCAAAAGAAATGCTGATTTTTTTATCAGAATTCTAAGAGAACAACTCAGTAGGAAGTGCAGTTACAGTAGTTTCTAAGTATTTTTAGTCATGTTAAACTGGTTCAGACTGGATACGTTTTAAGGATCTGACAGCTACTTGACACATGTGAAGGAGTGCGCTGCATAATAAATTAGATTTACCAATTAATTGAATACTTTTATTCTTTAGTTAATGCTATAATGTAAAGGAACATGTGCAATTAAAATAGGAACGGAAAATCTTCTGTTTCAATTTTTGTTAAATATGGGAAGAAAGTGTCAGAATAATTGCACAACTTTGATTTTTTTTTAAAGAAACTGGTTCTTTTCCTATTCTCTGAAATGATTTGAAATGTATTAAGAGTATCCATTTATTTTCTTCCTTTTCCAACAGATGATTCAGCTCCTAAGAATGTCAGCAGGGTAAGTACTATAGTATTATGCCTCAGTTCTCATTAAGTGACTGCTTGTTAGTTGAGGATTGCCTATACATGCGGAAACCTTTAAGTCAGGGCTGTCAAATTCGTGGCCTGAGGGCCGGATGCGTCACATGCTGGCCATGCCCACACCCGGTTTAGCGAAGGGGGAAAAGTCCCGATACGTCACATGATGCAGCTGTGATGATGTAAGTTTGACACCCCTGCTTTAAATCAATTTAAATGTCTCTGTTGTACTTGATAATGGTTTGTATATCATTCCCAAACAAAAAACACTTTTATCCAATTTTGGGTAATTTACCCAGGTTTTGAAATTATTGATTACTTGATCTCTTTCAATATCTAAAGGCATAAAACTTCCCAAAGCTCCTGGAAGCAATTGGGGTCCCAAAAGGAGTGGCTCTGGGTTATTCATCTCTTAACTTTTAATGTGCAGAACAGTAGCAGAATTGAGATGGAAAGTAGACAACCAGGTGGTCCTTTCTCAATTCTATACTAGGAAGAAAATAATTTGTTGGATAGGGATGATGTATCCAACACTATCAGTTTCAGGATCCAATCTCGGTTAGTCACTGGGACCATAGGTTTTTCTTCTAAGCTTTTGGACTCATGCTGGAGCCCATCTTTAGAGAATATGTCTCTAGAGAGAAGTTTATTGAAGATGAGCTCCAGCACAAATCCAAAAGCTTGGAAGACAAAAACCTCTGGTGACCGACTCAGATTGGATCCTGTGACATTGTCTCAAGACACATATATTTGCCTTCATTCATGATTATCAGTTTCTTTTTACTTGTTATGGAATATAGGAATCACTACTTTAACCTATCAACATTTCCAAAGTATAATAATTATATCTTTTTTTAGACATATAGGAAGCTGCCTTAAATCAAGTAAACATTTCAGTGAGTTCAGTATAGCATTATTTACTCCGATTGACATAACCTTGTAAGAAAATTGTATTGCCTTGCTTTGCCCTCCGATGCTGAGAATTGAATCTGGAACAATTTGTATGCAGCGCATTCAACTATGACTAACTTGTACAGTTGATCTCAGTATGAAAAAAAAAGATTTAACCTGGATCTAGTCCATTGGAAATTGATATTGATAAACTGTCTGGAAAAATAGGCTCCTGTGATTCACTTTTCTCTTTTGTCTAAGCATTCAGTGTTTTCTCAACAGAACTTTTCATTTATTTTTCTCATAAAGGCCACATAATTATTTATTCATAGCATATTTTGAAATGTATCCTTATTTCCAATAGTACCAGAGTCCTGATATGGAAGGAATGGTGTATGACCTGAACAGCCATTTAGAGAAACGGATTGATGTAATAGGGAACAGTCAACTGCTCTTGTATGAATTGAGCACTATCATTCAAACAGGTAAGAAAATACGTTTCATATTTGGAACTAGAATCGATGCATCAGTTTGAGGAAGTGTCAGTTCATCATATGAACTGTGAAGCTTTATGAAATCATCATAAAGCTTCACCTAAGGGGAAAACTATTAAAAGGCCTGGAGAGTACCATAGTCAATGGTACTGAAAACTACTAAGAGATCCATGAGACCAAGGACCATTGCAGCATCCCCCGTCCTGAGGAGGTTTCCTGTGGTGCTGGACACTGCAGAAAACCTTAGGGCCAACAGGGAATGATCTTTCCATGGTGGGGGATTGACGTTAATACCCTTCAAATCCAGATCATGATGTCACTGCCCCAAGGCAAACACCAGATCTAATGTGTGACCCTTTGTGTGAGTTGGGCCATGAATAAGTTGGACCAAATTCATGGCTACTGTGGTGTTCATTATTTTTATTATTATTTATTGATTAGCCGGTAGGCCATATCAATGTACAAGGTTCGAACATGAATTACCAATAAAATCCTATACAAACAATTTAAAATATGAAATACAATAGTTATAGAATAAAATACAATAATTGAATACATAAATTTGTACAATAGAATAAAATGACATAAAATTATATTTCTGTATCACCCCTGCAATCTACCCCAATCAGACCTACATATACTGATCTCAGTCAGATCATTTTGGTCAGAAATTGTGCTGTATTAAATGTCGTTTTCAAATTCTGGCCACAAATGAGGTATGTAATGTTGTTTTAAGATGGGCCTCCCACTGGGCCATACATTTAATATATGGATCAAGGTACTTATTTCTCGCCCCCTAATACAAACAGTAATTGAACAATATATGAGTCAGATCTTCTACCTCTTCAGCTCCACAAATACGTGTACATTGATTGCATGGGATAGAATGGAATCTCCCAAATCTAACCGTTGTACTGTGGTGTTCAGGAACACCTGTCTGACTCAGATCCCAGGCCCAGAGATGAGCCTGGGGAAGTCAGACTCAGTGTCCAGAAGCACAGGCAGGGATGCAGCTGCACTGCAGGGAGGAGGTAAGTCAGCAGCAATTCCCACTGATCCCTAAGGCCCATCCTCACAAAGAGGTTCTCATGACTGGTGATATCTGGGACAAGGTTCCAGGAGGCCCATCAGAAGCTTGTGAGTAAAAAACAGTCACACACCTATCCCTGACCTGGCATTGTGGTTGATGCCACATTCATGATGCAAACCAGGTCAGCTGTCTCACCCACTATCAAATTGTACATGAGGGGACATGTGATCACCTTTTGCCATATTCTGACAAGCAAATTCAATGGGGAAGCCAGATTCACTTAACAACCATGTTACTGCCATGCTTCACTTAAAAACTTGTCAAGAAAGGTCGTAAAATAGGACAAAACTCACTTAGTAACATAAAGTTTGGGCTCAATTAGTAAGTTAAGGACTACTTGTATAATGTTTTATATTTATTGTGGATGTTTTATTATTTATAATGTTATATGAATCATGGGTGATTTTAATACTTTAATCCATCATGGGTTGAATGGAATTGATGACATACAAGTTTATGAGTCATTTGAATGAATAAAAAAGTTAAAGTGAATTAAAGATACAATAGTATATTGTTCAATCATGAAATCATTTTTATTTTCTTAATTTGGTACAAGCTGCTATACAATCTAATAGACTAATTGGAGGAATAGGGTTCTGTTACATACAGAATCACATAATAATGATAATTTGCCTGATTGGTGTAATGATGGCATTTAATAAATGCCACATATTATGTTATATTAAATTATCTGCATCAATTTATATAATTTGTGTAATTGTATAATTACATAAATGAATTGGGGTAAAGGTTTGCATACAAAGTTCAATGCATCTAGTTTTACTAAACTGAGGTTTCACTGTAATGTATATGTGTGAAAACATAAACTTAATTTTTGACATAATCAATAGTTAGTTTGCATTTATCCTTTATATGTAGGAATCAGATGGGTTTGGATGAATATTTCTGTTTTTCCTTATCATTCCATTTTAGACACCTTTCAGTGCAGTACTGATTATTAGATACTGTTGTTAAGGAATGGATGTTGTGCATTTATTCATTGAGTCTGTTTCCTGAGTGATTACATCAGAGTTAAGATTTCATTATTGATTATACTAATGAAGTAGCAATGACTTCTGGATCCAACGAAGCTGGAATTCAAAGCAGGAAATGAGCTGCAAACTATTAACAGGAAGTATAGGGCAAACATGTCTGGAGCAACAAATTTGATTGGAAAATATTTGTCTTAAGTTGCTCTAGCTCTAAGCACTTCAAATCCACTCTTTTGGATGGTACAGAATATATGACTTATACTTTTCAGTTTCTAGTGAGTAAATTATTTTAATTGGTAAAATATGTCACTTTAGCTTGCATAGATTTGAACATTTATTTTGTTTATAACAGTAACTGTTTTTCTTTAACAAACTTTGTGTGTAATTCCATTGACTACTTATTGATATTTAAGCATTGATATTGATATTCCAATTTAATGGAATATATGAATGCAGGATTTTTTTTGGTTATTTTACACAGTTCTTCATGTTTAAACCTTTATACAGAGGTTTAATATTTAAAATATATACTTGTGCTAATAGGAAAGCACTCTATTCAGAAATAGAACATACATCGTTTTTTTTAACTTTTTTAAATGCTTGTTTTGGCAGCTACGAAGGCTGATGTGTTTGCACTGTATTTCCTGGGAGAATGCAATAATGTAAGTATAAAGTTGGGAAACTGTAATTTATAGAAATAATCTTTCCAGGGTGTTTTGTGTAATATGTTGCATGAAGTTTCACAGAGGATAAGTATTCTAGGCCACTTAGTTTCATAAATGTAGTTGACGAATTAAACTATTGAAACAGTTTTCTTCTTTGTACACTTTTCAAACATCCTCTGCAATGATATCTTTTTAAAATTTACCAAATTGTCATATTAAATCAATCTGTATTGCAGATGCACCTTGTTGGAAATTTACATCTAGCCCTGGATCTAAAAGCAGCATATGCATTGTAAACACTGAGATACAGTTTTGATAGGTTATAGTTTGTAGTCTATAGTATGGCCTCTTTTAGCTCTTCTGTTATGCAAGATTTGGGATAAATCAGTCCCTGCTCAATGAAGAATCCAACTAAAGTGTCTCAATCACAAGGTTTTTTTTTTTAGCTTCTGCAGGAACAGATCTCGAGAAGGAGATTGTCTTTTGACTGAGTAATTGGCTCCATTGCCAAACGGTTGTTGATATTCTGAAGTTGTATTTAATATTTACTTGGAATCTGCTTTCCTGTAAATTTAATTCTTCTCAAATTCTCTGTCCTCTATACTGGAGCAATAGGAATGGGTTCTGTCCTTTTTTGAATGGCAATCTTTTAGTTTTTTAATTTATCAAAACAAAAATGGGTATACTACCTATGTCAATAACATATTACACTGTCAAACCAGAAACATATAGTCAACAAAAATACAAATATTTACAAATATGAAAATCCTATCACTGTTAGCACCTGTATGTGACATTCATAGCACTCAGACATCTTAAAAGTGATGAGTTATCCCGAGAAATAAGGCAAAGTATGGGGGCAGCCACCAAGAAGGATCATTGTGAGGCTCCTAACTCTTTGATTCATATAAGATGGGAAAACGTAGCAGGAATAGATTGTATCGTTCACCACAACTCCTGGTCTTCCTTATTGCTTTTGTTCCTTTTAAACGTTATTGTATACCAGCCAAGGTCCCTCTCTGAGATAGATGGGCAGTTAATAAATGTGATAGATAGATAGATAGATAGATAGATAGATAGATAGATAGATAGATAGATAGATAGACAGACAAATAGTTTTCAGAAATAGAGCTTTTCCCATCATATAATATTAATTCGTAAATTCCTATCAATAATACCCATTCTTTTAATTTTCTTTTAAAATCCATTACTATCTATTTTATATGCTTATTGATTTTTAATATTGTATTTTTCTGCAATTTAAAATTTTGAAGAATTTTGGTATATACCAACTGGTCCTCTTAGAATATTATAATTTAATCACCATTATCTTTCACATTTGCAAATGTCCATATTGAAAATAAGTGTCCATATTCCTTTTAAAAAGCTGAAGAAAGAAGACCGTGTGGATCTATGCCTCTTGTTTAGTTGACATGAGATCTTTATTTTGAAATAGATAATAAGGAAGCACAAATGCATCTTCAGGCTTTGGGTACATGGTGAATATTAGTTGATTCTTTGCACAAGACAGTGCCACCTAGAGATTTTTAGTATTTATAGAATAGAATTGCAAAAGGCAGGGAGTGTTAATATTTCTGGTGAATAAAATCAAAAGAACTAAGTGGAATTTCATATGTCCAATATTCCTTTTGGGCATCGTCTTTCAACTAGACCCCCATGATGTATCCCTAAAAATCACTTTTCAGAGTCAAGGCCATCTTTAGAATTTTGTACTATGATGGTTCCCATGTAAGGGAGAAAGTTCCAAAATTCCTTCAGACTGAGTTTCTTTAACCCAGTCTGTTGATGCAAATCATCTTTGGATCCAAGTTAGAATCTGTTGTTTGTCTGCTAGAGTTTGCTTGGTATAAACTAAACATATCATTTGTTTTAGGTGAGCTGAAGTTCACTGCTTCTTACTTCAAGACTAAATAAAGCACATATAAGCATTCAATTATAATGCAAATTTTATTATAAGCCTTATTAACAGATACTACTAATATACAAGCTTAATATTAAGCTGGTATGAAGCTTTATTTATGCCAATACACACTATTAGACTATCAGGCTGGGCTCCTACATATTTCACTCATCTCAGGGATATAATTTACATCTTTCTGAGAAAAAAAGATACGTGTGCTGGGTCATGCGCAGAGTCAGCTTTTCCACAAGTCCTGTTTGCTGGATACAGAGAAGTTCTGATCCTTTTAGAAAAAGCAGAAGTTGTATGCCAAAATTAAGGAAAGGAGATGATGATTATTCTCTCTCAAAGGCCTGGAGGACCTGAATGTTGTAGTCATATGGATCGATGCTACATAACCAGCAGGTTTCATTATTTATTTCTCCCCCAATTTTTGTAGAGAATCTAGCTTTGACTTTGAGAAGAATGTAGGAGAGTATCTCTCACATACATCAGAATCAAGAAGAGGATGTGGGGTAACACAAAGATAGGTAGAGGAACTATCAAACAGTTTCCCTAAAGCAGAAATCAGCATATTATGTAGACACAGAGGGCTTTTGGACAGAGGAGCTGGAGATTTCTGCTTTTCACCTCAGAAGCTCAGCTAGGTTTTCCCTACATAATCTCATAGTAATCAATATTGCAGGATCTAATCCAGGTCAGTCACCAGGACCAGAGTTTTAGTTTTCCGAGCTTTCAGACTTGTGCTAGAGCCCATTCTCCAGGAACATCTCTGTCACCACACATTCTGGCACATATATTTGCCTTCATTCATAATCAATATTGCATTAACTTATCACTTTCCTGACATGATTAATTACTTGTCATTTCACTATTTTATTTATATTGAATAATTTGGAACTCTCAGCATATTTCTGTTCAATACTTTTATGCAGGGCTTTTCTTCGGCGCCGAAAGGTGCCGGAACGCACCCCCCGTCGTGCGCTAAAAAAACCCGGAAGTGATAGCGCGCGATTGGTCGAGACGCGTCACGTGACGCGGACTCGGAAAAGGTGCCGGAACGCAGTACCGCTGAGTTCCGGCCGAAAAAAAGCCCTGGTAATGACTATGGGAATTTGCAACATTGTAATTGTAAGGCAGGCGCCTGGATCATGATCATGAGTGACTTAAGTATGAGGGCCAGCTGTAACTACTCAGCAGCATTGTATGTTTGAACAGTTGCTGAACAATGGTCATACCATGCCCCGCCGGAGCATGAATCTGCAGAGGAAGACGAGCCGGAACTGGAGCTAACAGAAATCAAGGGGTAACTTTGTTGGCTTCAGAGGAAAATGGGGAGGAGCAGGCCCAGTCAGGCCAGAGTCTTTCAGGATTGAGATGGCTTGTAGGCAGGAGGAAGGATGACCAAAAGAGGCTAAGCAGAGAATATGAGAGAAAGAGCTCAGGAAATGAGCAAGGACCAAACCCTCCTGATCCTCGAGCACAAAGAGTGGAGAGAAGGCAAAAACAGCACAGACTGACCCAATTATTCGGGAGGAGAGCGCCCCACCCCTCTTCACAAGGCACACCTGGGGACTGAGACTTAAGGAGATGCTGTGGGAAGGGGCATTTATTGGGAACAAACGCTGAATTCATGGAGTGTTGAACTTTCCTGGATTCCTTGCATTCTTTCTGGCTTTCTGGAATAATTGTTCTTTTGCTTCCTAGACTCCTCAACTTGCCCTGCTGGATTTCTTGCTTAGCAGCTATTGTGCTCCCAGTGTTGGGCTGCATTATTTGCAGCCAGAGGCTGCTAGAGGTGTGTGTATCATCACTTTGCTCTGGAACTTGCCAGAAACGTGACAGCATTTGGGGAAATTTGGAGCAATAAAGGGGCAATTTGAACTGCCAGCTGCCTATTTTACCTCTGTGCCATGCCCTGGGTCATCACAGGTCATTCAACATGGATCACTTGCAACAGTATGTGCTGCTACCTAACTGGCTGCATTATAATATAAGTGTGTGGGTATACATATATACACCCATGATATTGGGGTGCTTTAGGGTCAATTTCCTGCAACTTTCTTAGCAACATTTTGAGGAAATTTTATTTATTTATTCATTTATTTGTCTCATTTATATTGCTGCCCATCTCTAAAGTGACTCTGGACAGTGATTGTCCCAAGGTCACCCATCTGGCTTTTTTTGTCTAAAATAGACTCAAAGTCTCAGAAACTCTATTGCAATGTGTTTAAACACTACACCAAATTTCTTCTCGGATACAAGATTCATTTTTTTTTTAAAAACACCACCTTCAAATCTGCCTGCTTTCAGATAAACTCAATCACAACCTCTATATTTTTTTTTCAATTTATTTACTTAAAAGACTTAGATGGCTACCCAACTTATATGCTATAATTCTGAGCAGTTTACAAAACAGCAAAGGTTATAAAAAAAAAAGTATTCAACATTTTAAATTACCCATTTTTCTCTGAACATATTGACAACTTTACTATTCCCAACATGTTTATCTTGCTAATCTGATAAAATTCTTTTGATCTACCTCCCATAACAATATTCTCCTGGTACGAAAATCTACATCAACAGCCTCAATGATATTTCAAGCATGGAATGATGGCTTATGGCAAGTATTCCTAAGGCTTAGACCAATTCGTAAACACGATTAGAAGCCCTACAATACTCTATTGCTTTACAGGATTATTTGGTGCTAGTTTATTTATTTAATCAAATCTATAATCCACCTCAGTTAGAGTCACAACTCTAAGCACTTACAACATCTAAAATACTGAAATAATAATAATAAAGGAGAAATACTAGAATAACTTCTAGTAAGAAAACAACAAGAGCAATTCTAACACCACAGAAGTCATAGATCAGAGAGCAGGATGAGAGTCCAAAGCCTATTGAAATAGCAAGGACTTCAAGGCTTTCCAGAAACAATACAGTATCAGAGTGACATGGATTTCCAGGTGCAGCCACACAGAAAGCCCATCTCCAAGAGCTTGCAAGATGACATTGCTTTAACCAATAGGGCACAGAGTAAGCCAACCCTGCAAAAAAGAGTTGCAAAAAGATCAGCAGAGAGACAATCTAATAAATATATGGACCTTAAACCACACAGGAGAGCCAACTTGTTGTAGCGGTTAAGGTACCAGGTTAAAAAACAGGAGATTATACTATAAATTTTAATCCCACTTTAGACATGCAGGCAGATGAGTAACTGGGCCACTCATCCTTTCGACCCTAGAAAGAAGGGAAAGGCAAACCACTTCCCAAAAACTTGCCAAGACCACTGCAGGAACTAGTTCAGGCACCAGCTGTCAACATTGATTTCAAGACATCAAAAAGGAAAATAAGCTAGGTACAATTTTATGGATGACAACCAGCTGAATTGTACCTAGAAGCCAGTGGCAGCCAGTGATACCCATGAAGCAATGGTGTTACTATTCATGGCACTGCATTCTAGACCAAAGTAAGGGCCTTAAATTCAATTTTAACAAAACAATATTGACTTAATGAATCAATTCATTGAGCCGATGTACCTGACTCAACAGTACTAACTGTGAAAAGGATCTAGATGTCCTTGTGTAGAGGTCTCCAGCCTTGGCAACTTTAAGACTTGTGGACTTCAACTCCCAGAATTCTGGAAGTTGGTCCACAAGTTTTAAAGTTGCCACAGTTGGAGAGCCCTGTCCTAGTGGACCAGCACTTAAGTATGAGCCAGCAGTATGCTGCCACTGACAAAAAAGCCAATGCAGACCTAGGCAATAGAGGAATAGCGCCAAGACAACGAGAAGTGATAGTATCTCCTGACATAGCGCTGGTGAGACCACACTTGGGATAATGCATCCAATTCTGATCATGTTGAGACCCTGGAAAATGTGCAGAAAAGATCAACAGAGATGATAAGGGATCCGGAGCCTAAATCATAGGAGAAGAGTTGAGGGACATGAATATGCGTAGCCTATCGAAGAGCAGGATTGGGAGGACATAGCTGCTGTCCAAAACTTGAGGGGCTGTCAAAGAATAATGGACTTATTCTCTAGGGCATCAGAGAGCAGGACAAGTAGTAATGGATGGAAGCTTGGCAAAGAGAGATACAACCTAGAAGTAAGGATAAATTTTCTGACAGTGAAAGTAATAAACAATGGAAAATTTTGCCTCCTGGGATTGTGGGTGCTCTATCACTGGAGTTTTTCAAAAATAAACTGGACAACTATTTGACTGGGATGTATAAGGCTCCTGCCTTCAGCAGGGGATTGACTAGAAGACCTTAGAGGTCCTTTCCAGTCCTATGACTCCATGACTGAAACTAACCCGAAGCAAGCAGTAAAACTACTGAAACACAATGCTCCTAAATCCTGGGATTAGTCTAGGAGTAGCTTGGCAGGTACTAACACAACCATTTCCTCCACAGTTACCATGCAGTCATGAACTTACTATACTAAGCAATAAATTTCAGCACTACTTGATTCTAAAATGGCACTTTTAAAATAATCAGATCTCCCAGAAAAACATATTGTTCTAAGAAATACATAGTGTATATTTTGTTCTCAATTTTAACAACCAACCATGGATAATAATTTTTTAAGAAGTCAGGAAGTAGTTGTTTAAGACACCAAACATTAGTTAATTTTCGAATTTATATGCAAACCTTGAAAACCATTTTTGTCAGATCAGATTATGCCATGATTTTACAGTGTTTTCAGTTAAGGCACATGTTTTGAGTTGCATTCCTCTATTCCTCAGACCCTTTTAGCTTTTCCTTCTGAATAGTTTCATAGTTGTTTGAAGACAAAACTCCTGATACTGGGGGCGTGGTCATGGCTGCGGAGTAATAAGGAGTTTTTCTTCCTCGCTCTGCTGGGTTTAGATAAGGAGGACACGA
>JAOYMU010000252.1:51089573-51102747 GCA_025802295.1 Psammodynastes pulverulentus | reverse complement strand
TGTGACACCTTGATTCTTTTTCAGCCGTTCTGTTGTAGATTTGCTGGTGAGCTTGGGATCATTGGCATGGAAACAATAGAGATGCGATTTCTTCTTTGCTCTACCAGCGTAAGACTAGCTTTATGCTAGTGCTGATAGAGCAAAGAAGACATCTGATCTCTTTTGCCTTCATGGCAATCCTTTCCTCCTCAGTCAAGGTAAATCACTAACAATTTATGCTGGCTGAGATGAAAGGATTGCCATGTAAACAAAAGGGATACTTCTTGATTATGCTATGTGGCCCAGTTGATTTCTTGAGCTCGCCAAAAATTAAGTAGGTGAATGGTGACGGGGCAGTAGGGTTGGGGAGGAATGCAGAAAGGGCTGGATGACTGATCGGTTCCTTCTATAGTCCACTATAAGCTCCTTGGTCTTTTTTTTTTTAATTGAAACAGTTTTACAACAATTTTTTACAATTTTCACCTCCCCTCTCTCACCCCCTCCCCTCTTCCCAAAACCAATACAGGGTAAAAAAAATATTTTAAACAAGATATTAACTAGTCTAAACATTTATGATACCAACAATTTTGCTTCTTCAATTCCCACGATATATTTTTAACTTCATATATAATTTTTTTTTAATCCAAAGAAAAAACATTCTTCAAATAACTATATTCTTAACCAAACCCTATCAATAAATTTTTATTCTTATATTTATTTTGTACGTATTCTATCCATTTAATCCAATCTCTTAGGTATCTTTTATTAGATTGATCTTTCAAAAAAGCTGATACCTTTGCCATCTCTGCTAAGTTATTAACTTTCAATATCCACTCTTGAGTCGTAGGTAAGTCTCGTTTTTTCCAATATTGGGCCAGCAGCAATCTCGCTGTTGTCAAATTCAATATCAAATTAGTCTCCACCACTGAGCAATTTTCAACTATACCCAATAAAAACAATTGTGGTGTAAATTTTAACTTCTTTTTAAGAATTTGTAACATCCACCAAATTTTAATCCAAAACGCTTTAATCCTTTTACATGTCCACCAAATGTGAAAATATGTAGCATCCTGACAATCACATCTCCAACATTTAGGCTGTACATTTGAATACATACAAGATAATTTCTTAGGATCTAAATGCCATCTGTAAAACATTTTATAAAAATTCTCTCTCAAATTCTGTGCTTGCATAAATTTTATATTTCTCACCCATAGCTTTTCCCATGTTTCCATCATTATTGGTTGTTCAAAAATTTATCATACAATCTTTAACTAATTCTACTTCTGAATCCATCTCTATCAATACATTATACACCCTTTGTATATGCTTTGGACTTTGATCCCTAATTTGTTTTATTAAATTTTCATCAGTTCTTGTGATACCAATTTCTCGATCCTTTCTCCATCTAGTTTGCAATTGTAAATATTGAAACCAGGTTTTTATTATTCTATCCTCCTTCAGCTCATTAAACAGTTTTAATTTCGGTATGCCTCCTTCCACAGAAAGAACATCGATATACCTAACCACATCCTGCCTGTTTTCAATACTTGTGTTTTCTATTATATGTCTAGGTGCAGCCCATGTAGGTATTTTTCCATTTAGCTTATATTGATATTTTTTCCAGACACGCAACAAAGCATTTCTCACTATATGATACTTAAATGCTCTATCCACCATTTTGTCATAAACTAAATAGGCATGCCAACCAAAGAGCAAATCATGTCCTTCAATATTCAGAATCCTTCCATTAGTTAAGTTTATCCAATCACTGACTGCTGTCAATGCCGCTGCCTCATAATATAGTTTTAAATTAGGCATTTTTAAACCTCCTCTTTCTCTAACATCCTGCAGCATTTTCATTTTTATCCTTGGTTTTTTGCCTTGCCATATAAATTTATTAACACCTCTCTGCCATTCCTCCAAATTAGCATCCTTCTTCAATATTGGTATCATTTGAAAAAAAAACCCAAAACCTAGGTAAAACATTCATTTTTGTAGCTGCTATTCTACCTAATAGTGACAATTGTAATTTATTCCACTTATCCATATTCTGTTGTTTTTTATGCCATATAAACTCATAATTATATTTATATAATTTTGTGTTAGAAGATGCAATGTTAACTCCAAGATATTTCACTTTTTTGACAATTTCACATCCCGTTGCATAGGATCTTATTTGTAGTATTCCAAATAGAGTTTGCTGATGTGTCTCTTGGACTAGATTTGTAACTAGTTATAAGTATAGATAATACTTTAGATCTTTTTTGGGTATTGTGGTGGTAGCATCTGAGTTGCATTTCAAATAAAATAGGATAGGGTTAAACCAAGGCTTTTCTCTTTTTGTTTCCATATCATTTTTTTTTTACTTTTGGGTAACTTGGCATTTTAGAGGCAGTGTATATGGGCTCTCTGTGGACACTAACATGATTAAGTACTGCTATCTTTCCACAAAGAAATGTAGACTATGAGGTGGGAGCAGCTGTTATCTTGCATTAAATGATCAATTATATTAAATAAATTAGTTTCATTTATATTTCTAATCCTACTACAGGCATTGCCTGTTTTGAATCTGGAACACTTTTGTTATAGGTAGGTGATGTTAAAGAGCATCAGAACATTTTCAGAAAGGTTCAGAAAGGCAGGAGTGGGCAACCCTGGTCTTTTTACGACCTGTGGACTTCAACTCCCAGAATTCCTGAGTCAGCCATAGGTCGTAAAGGGGCCATAATTGCCCATCCCTGTTGTAGGGGATATTTCAGACAAGATGACTCCCAAAGGTTTTGCACACTTCTATAGTCTTTTATATAATGATATTTTAACATTATTGTTTTGATTCATGTTCTTATTTTAATTTTCTGCTAGATAACTTGAGTAGTGTATTTGTCAAATAGATAAATATTGTAATATTTAATGCCATAATTAATGTAACCCAGTCACCTAGATGTCATTTAAATTGACAACTAAATTTACTAGATGTATACCCTTCATTATTGCTTTTATAGCCCAAATATGGGTAAACTTTGCTAGAATTTTCAAAACACAACATTTTGTTATCTTCCAAGTAAACAAAAGTCTGTGTTTTTTCAGATTGCAGCAGCAAACCTTGCATGGATCTCAGTAGCAATGCATCAAGTAGAGGTAAGCCTCTTGATTAAATGTTCATTTTCCTAGGAAGAGCAACTTAATTCTAAGGGTATAAACTATTATTACTTTGTGCTGTAATATTTGGATATTGCAAAAAAAGAAAAGAAAAAAAGGACATTAAGCTAAAGGCCATTTATGTATTTTTAATAATTCCTTCTAATTTGAGATCAGTCCAGATCAGATTTGCATTTTGAGCACTTTTCTGAAAAGGGAAGGCAGGGAGTAGTTTTCAGGTCAGTGCCATTTTTCAAATATATGATTAGAGTTATTAGCATACATATAGCAATAGCAATAGCACTTTAGATTTATATACCGCTTATCAGTGCTTTTTACAGCCCTCTCTAAGCGGTTTACAGAATCAGCATATTGCCCCCACAATCTGGGTCCTCATTTTACCCACCTCGGAAGGATGGAAGGTTGAGTCAACCTTGAGCCTGGAGAGATTCGATCTGCCAGATTGCCAAATTGCAGGCAGCTGGCTGTAAGCAGAAGTGGCCTGCAATTACTGCACTCTAACCTCTGCGCCACCGCAATTCACAATTAACCTCAAATTGAAGTATGACATATGTGAGGCTTGAATTTTATATATGTATTTCCTTGCTTTATTTTTTTCTTAGCAAATCCTGGACAGGTAATAGCTATGTTTGTAGATTCATTCTGATTCTGTTCTTCTGCTTAAATAAGCAATAGGTTTCCCAATATTTGCAACAGGTATCCAAGGGTTTGGCCAAACAGACTGAACTGAATGACTTCCTGCTTGATGTATCAAAGTAAGTGACATGAAAGTGAGTCTCTACAGCAAGGGTGTCAAACTCGATTTCATTGAGGGTGGTGCATCAGAGTGGTGTTTGACCTCGGGTGGCTGGGGTGGGCGTGACCAGGGTGGGTTTAGCCAGCTTGACATCACTTGTGTCAGGGGCTTCTGTGGTGGCCCTTGCGCTCTGCCAGAGAAAACATGGTCTCGAGCTCTGTTTTTGGGTGCGGCAGCCTCCTCTAACCCTCTGCCAGTGAAAATGGAGCTTGGGAGGGCCTTGTCTCTCTCCTGAGTCTTGGTTAATCTAATTTGGTATGGTTTAAAAAAGAACCTGCAACACAGACACCATTCCAAACCAGGTATTCTAGATTCAAGAGTTGGAGAAAATTTATGCATTAAATTTTGTTCCTTAATCAGGTATTTGGGTTGACAGTATCCACATTAGTTTTATTTAGGATTTTTTCCCCCCTGCATCCAGTATCATCTGACAATAATGTCAGATACTGCATCATCTTTCAGTGATGTCAAATACTGATTTAAAACCCGACCAATTTTCTTGAATAGGAAATAAAATAGGAATTTAGGAAATAGGAAATAAATAGGAATAGGAAATGGGAAATAAATTTACCCATTTAGGGACTGTCTCCTCCTGAGCCTCTTGTTCCCTCAACCATGCAGCTATGGATTGTGCTCCCTCTTATCTGATTGGTCCCTAGGCAGCATCTTTTTCCCAGTTTCCCAAGGTCATTCCCACAAGCTATTATAGCAAGCCACCGGATCACCCAGATAACCTATGTAAGGAATATTCTAGGCATCTGCTGATAAAATTGCATTCAAAGTTGGACAAGTGTTGTCAAGGTGATGGAACTTTAACCAGTTCCTTGGGGAAAATACCAAATTCCCACTGGAACCTCATAGGGATTAGTAGTTGCCTTTGGTGTACCAATCTTATAGGTCTTTTATAGGATTGATAACTCCTTTCATTGTTAGAGATAACTTTTGGAGCCCAGTACCTAGAAAATTAGATCAGTAAGAAAACTTAAAATGTAAGGTTTCTGACATAGGTAAAAAAAAACCTGTTAAATTGGTAAATTTAAAGCAATATAGGTCGTGATAAAGTATGAAAAGAATTTCATTACAATAAGAAATTTGTTTTTTCCCCCCCCCTTCTACAGAACCTACTTTGATAACATAGTTGCAATAGATTCTCTACTTGAAAATATAATGGTAAGGTAACTTTTTACTTAAATTTCAGTATTATTCAGGCCACAGAATCTTTGAAATGCGATATATACAATTTATGTTATTTCTGACCTATATATACCTCTCCTTCATACAGCAATTATACTTTCAGAATTTTAAATTTTAACAGACAATATAAAACCTATGTACAAGTTTTGCAGAATGCAGTAGTGTGGACAGTTGTCAGAGTCCCTAGGATGGCAGATACAACACCATTATTGTGTGAGCTAGATTGGTTACCAGTAGTGTTGATTATTACTTTTAAAGACCAATATGGCATGGGTCCAGGGTATTTGAGGAACCGTCTCACCCCAATGGGTCTAGCCCATCTCACTCACACCAATGGAAGAGGCCTGCTATGGACCCCATCTGCTAAGGAATTCTGGTGAGCAAGATCAAGGAGAAGAGCTTTTAATAATAAAATTATTAAAAAAAATAGAACCAAGAGGATGGGCAGCATGGAGTTGAAGTCTTATTCTTACCCCATCAACCACTTCCAGCAAAGAGTGTCTCCATGGTGGCCCTTTTAGAAGGTCAGGAAGGTTGGTACAGATCTCACCTCTGGTGCTAGAATGTTCCACAAAGCAAGCGTCACAGTGGAAAAGGGTCTTGTCCTTGATCCCATCAAGTGAAATTCCTTAACAGATTGGGTCTGTTACTACCCCCTTCTTCTGGATCAAGTAGGGTAGCCTAATCCAACTGGGGTGAAATGGCTGCTCATATACCCTATACCAGTGGTGGCTAATCATTTTGGCACTGAGTGCCCAAAGCACATATGTGCATCTTCAAAATGCAATGTGCACATGTCTCCTGTACATGCACCCCATCCCCATGCATGCGCCCTGCCCTCTGCACATGTGTGCATGTCTCCCGTGCATGTGTGTGTATGTCTCCCATGCATGCACCCCACTCCCTGCGCATGTACCTCATCCTCTGTGCATGTGCACCTCCTGTGCATGTGCGGCAGAGACCCGAAGACCAGCTGGCCATAGGTTCGCCATCATGGCCCTATACCCATGGCCTAAAAGGTTTTAAAGGTCATGACCAACACCTTGAATTGGACATGGAAGCAGATTGGTAACCAATTCAGTTTGCACTATAGTGGTGTTGTATGCACCACTCTAGGGGCCTCCATAATTGTCCCCACCATTGTATTCTGCCCCAACTGTAGGTTCAGAATACTCCTAAAGGGTATAGATCCCACTGCAGTAATCCAACTGAGAGATGACCAGGACATGATTGACTGTGTGCAAGGCCTCCTGATCCAGTTAAGGTGCAACTGATGCACAACATGAAATTGTACTAAGGCCCTCCTAGCCATGATTGTCACCTGCTCTTTGAGCAAGAGTCATGAATTTAGGAGAATCCCCAGAACCAGCTCATCCCCATCCAGAACTAAAAATGATAAACAACTGGATCCTGAGGTTCCCTCCATCCATAGCCACTGGATCTTACCATACCAAGGTTCAGTTGAAGCCTGTTATCCCCCATCCAGACCTCAATAGCTGTCAGGCACTGTGAAAGTGCAATTCGCTGCTGCAATTTGCTGCAAACTAGGGTTTGGTGATCAGTATTGGGTTCTAGAATTTTTGTGAAACCAGGGAATATTTGAAAGATTAATTCCCAGTAGTAACACAATCAAATTCTTAAAATTTCACTATGTTAGTTTCATGTATTAATACTGGGTTTTTTTACATGTATGTCCTTTGCAGGCTGTTTGGGATATTTATAATAAAAACTTGAAAATGTTTTAACTAATTCAAAGGGGGAAGAGCAGCTAGGTAATTTTTAACAATGTGATTAGGGATCTGATATCTAACTTTTAATGTAAGGTTACCTGGAAAAAATGATGACAGTGCTATAAAGAATAGTAGAGATAGCATGGTGAGATTCAAAGCAAAATATCATTTGTCTCTAAAATTATTTTATATGCTTCAAAATGAATCTGAGACACTTTGGAGGAGTGTCTACTCCTCTATAACAACAAGCAGTTGCCAGTAGTAGCTTGGAACAAAGACTATTTGAGCAGAGCTACATGAATTCTTCCTGTCTAAGAAAAAAGGGTTGTTTTTTTTTTGCAAATTCTTCCTTTCCTTAGTAAACCCTTCTCCCATCAGCAGATAAACACTAGCAAGTTGGAGGTCTCTTTAGAGATAGCATAAGAGGAAAAGAGAATTTAAAAACATGAAGAGCAGCTTTTGATTATTAAATGTGTATAACATTTAGATCCTGCCATTTACTTAAATAAACTCTCAGCAGGAGACATTAAAAACAAACAACATATAAAACTTTAATATGTAATGTAAAATTAGTATCAAATTCAATAATTAAAAGTCTAGCAACAGGAATGTGTCTCTAGAGATCTTTAAATGCTTAAATAGTAGAGACTCAAAGTTACATGTTAAACTGAACCTTTTATTTATTCTCTTAATAGTAACATGATATGTTAGAACTTGCTTGACTATTTGTTTAAGTACATTATATAAAAACAATGGTAAATTACTTTCAGCTTGTTTTTTTCATTGTATAAATATACGTTATTGGGAAATAAATGTAATTTGAGCTAAATATGTATTTTAAAGTTGCCAGATGTCCTGCTTTCCAAAGCGGGACATCATTGACCAGGGGAGGGGGGGAGCACGCATGTGCAGAAGAGCAGGGGTGAGCACGCGCATACATGCGCAGAAGGGTGGGGCGAGCACGCAGAAGCGTGGCAAAAGCGCGTGCATGCGCAGAAGGGTGGGGGCGAGTATGGCAGAAGCGCGTACATGCGCAGAAGAATGGGGAAGTTTCGGGAAAATATTATTTTTTTATTCCCCTAAACTGCCACACTTCTGCACATGCGTACGCTTCCGCCCCGCTCACCCCCACCCTTCTGCGCATGCGTGCGCAGAAAAAAGATTTTTTAATTCCGTTAACTCCCCCAAAAGTCAAAAAGTCCTGATTTTCGATAATAATTAAAAAAATATTTTTTTATTATTATTATCGAAAATCGGGACTTTTTGACCACATCCCAGGATGCGGGACAAATTCCCGAAAAGCGGGACTGTCTCGTGAAAATCGGGACATCTGGTCACCTTAATGTATTTTTATCTGCACCATGCTTTTGGCAAAAAAGATTATCAGTATTATAGTCTGTATTATATATAAAAATACAGATGTTATTTAAAGATCTTTTTGCTTCAAATTGTTATATTATTTACTACCGGTATAATGCAGTGACTTAAACATTATCACGAGGAAAAAAAAATAGTTTGCACCTGCCATTTAAATCATCAAACATCAAATATTTTATTTAGATTAAAATTCACAACATCTGAAGTTTTTATGTACCATATTTGTGAAGATTGAGGGGTTTTAGAACCTCATCTTCCACGATTGCACCCTGGTGAAGTCTAATCTTGGAGAAAATAGTTGAATCAAAGTTAGTGGGTCTCTCAACATGAAATCACAGGTAGCTAGAACATGTCTGCAGTATGTAACCATCTACCTAGCTCCATAAAAAAGACAGACATTGTATGTGTTTTGAGGTTAATTACTCTTAATTCCGGCCTTGTTGCATGCCCACTTTGGTTAATCCAGCTTTGCTCTTTGTAGATATATGCAAAAAACCTGGTGAATGCAGATCGCTGTGCACTCTTCCAGGTAGATCAGAAGAACAATGAGTTGTATTCAGACTTGTTTGATATTGGAGAAGTACATGAAGGGAAGCCTGTCTTCAGAAAGACCAAAGAAATAAGGTAAGAAGAGTAGTCTGTTTTTACAAGTTTCATACTTTAATTCAATTTCTGTCTGTATTTACATATTTACATATTTACATACACGTTTTCATCATTCTATGATTTCATTCCCATTGAAGTTAGTTTTGTTATGTTTTGAAATAACAATTGGTGTCATCATAATTGCGTGCCTGAAATTATAATGATGCCTTCAGGTTAATTTGTTTGTTCATTCAATTTGTATAGCAACTCGCTCACAAGGATAGTGAATGAGCAGACTGAATGATAGATCACATTATTTGCTATTTATACATTATTCCAATACCCAGTAAGGTTATAAATTTTACCCAGATTAATAACACTA
Source organism: Psammodynastes pulverulentus (assembly GCA_025802295.1). NCBI lineage: Eukaryota > Metazoa > Chordata > Lepidosauria > Squamata > Psammodynastidae > Psammodynastes > Psammodynastes pulverulentus. The sequence continues at coordinate 51,093,542 of JAOYMU010000252.1, read as the reverse complement.
TTCAAATAGTTAACTTTGGAAGTTATTGTCATGCTATTATCTTAATTTTCTTCTAAGAAACAAAGAAACCTGTCCAAGCTGATGTTATTAAAAAGGAGGTTTTCAGGGAAGGACCTACTCTTAACTTGTACTTGACTTCCTGCCCTGCCTTTTTGGAAAGGCAGTATTGCTGTAGTTCCATCATTGAAGGACACTTCAAAGAGCAACAAGCCACAGCAGAAATAAAAGCAACAAGCAAGCAATTACTTTAATTTCTCCATGCCTCTAAGACAGGTTGGAAGGTCAAAGAAGTATACAGTCCTGAAAGCTCAGGTTGGCTAGACATGTCCCCAACTTTCAGGGTTGAATCAGTGCCTTACACAGAATTTGATATTCTGCATTTAGAACTCTACTCTGTAAGGGTGTTCTTTTCTCCTCTGAAGTGTCAATAAGTGGATGGCTGCTGGAACTGAAATAATGGGATAGAAATTATCTGTTCTAAATGATGTCTACATCTTTCCCATTATAGCTCCAGCCTGTATTTTCCAGAAAATGGTGTTTATGTTTTAAATGAAAGGGTTCACATTTTCCTATCAATCTGATTCCTCTGAAAATTCTGATCATACCTATCCACCCTGGATGAGCACAGATCACCTGGATCAGATGGTTCTGAAAGAGCTGGCATACATAATCAGAGCCAGTAATGTAATCTTTCAGAGCTCCTGTAGCACAAGGAAACTACCAGAGGACTAAAAAAAGAGCTGATTTTGTACCAATCTACAAAAAGGGAAAAAAATGGATCCAGGAAATTAAAGACCAATCTGCTTGACGTGAATACTTGGAAAAATCCTGGAAAAGTGGAGGATTTGTAAGCAGCTAGAAATGAACAAGGTGATTATTAGAAGCCAGCATGGGTTTGTTAAAACAGATCATATCAGACAAACCTTATTGCCTTCTTTGATATAAAGACTAGCAAAATGCTATGGACATAGTATACTTGGACTTTAGTAAGGCATTTGACAAAATAGACCACAGCAGACTTCTTGATAAGATAACAAAAATGTGGGATAGACAGTACCATCACCAAATGGATTCACAGTTGGTTAACCAACTACACCCAGCTTGGAACTATATTTACATGGAGGGAATCATGCAGTGGGGTTCTGTCTTGAGCCCAGTACTCTTCAACATCTTCATAGATGATTTAGATGTGGGGATTAAAGGGGAACTCATTAGATTTGCAGATTCGACACCAATCTGAGGGGAATTGCTAACAGTTTAGAAGATAGGATTCAAAAGGATCCTGACAGACTTAAGCATTGGGCCCTATTCAGGCAGTCCTTGACTTACAACCACAATTGAGCCCAAATTTTCTGTTGCTAAGTGAGACATTTGTTAAGTGAGTTCTGCCCCATTTTATGCCCTTTCCTGCCACAGTTGTTAAGTGAATCATTGAGGTTGTTGTTAATAATATGGTTGTTAAGGGAATCTGGCTTCCCCATGGACTTTGCTTGTCAGAAGATTGCAAAAGGTGATCACATGATTCTGGAACATTACAACCGTCATAAATATAAGTTAGTTGCCAAGTGTCTGAATTTTGATCACATGACCATGGGGATGCTGCAATGATTATAAGTCATTTATAAAAAGACATTTTCTGACAATGAGAATAATTGGAATAGCTTGCCCCTGGAGTTGTGAATGGTCCATCACTGGAGTTTTTCAAAAATGGACAGCGATTTGACTGGGATGATATAAGGTTTCTTGCCTTATGCAGGGGGTTGGACTAGAAGACCTCTGAGGTGCCTTCCAGCCCTATGATTCTATGTTCTGTAGATTTAAAGAATATCTAGCTGCATTTCCAGAGGCTTTAGGAATTTAGATGGAGATGGGAAAACAGGTTGTTTGGTAATAGAGATTGGTCCTGTGTGATTGGAAAGGTAATTTCTTAGCATTGTGTACTGTAATATTATTGGTGGCACAGAAAACAATTTTCCCCATTCTCTGAATAAGCAATGCATTTTTCATAACTGCCTCCTTAATTTCATAACATGGAATCATCTTCCACAAAATATAGCCTATCTTTTTAGAGTTTCCAAAGTCGCTCTTGAAAAACCTGGTATCACTTTTTGAAATTCCCATTGTTTAAGGCTGAGTTCAGAGGGGCTAAAACCAGAGAAGAGCAAACCCTTTGTATTTTCCCAGGGGATGAAATTAATGTTACATTTTTGAGATTTTCCCCCTTAAATTCTACATGGAAAATGTGCATTGCCCATGTCAATCCTCTTAGGAAACCTAGGAGCTTATTTAAGGCTTTCCACTCCAGAGTCGAGGCAAAAGTGCCTACCGTTTTGACAAAATACAGACTTTTAATCTAAATGTAATCTGTGGAATATGTTCAGGGAGGAGAAAACCTATTGGGGTTCCCATGTGAGTATTTGGTCATTTCAACAAGGCACTACAAATTTAGCACAACATCAGTGACACTAAATTGTGCAGAATATTTTCCAGGAAATCTTTCAGAAATGAGATGACTCATGAGGGCACCTGACTCAGGGAAAACAGCATTCTTAAAATACCTTCATTACTATAAAAGTACTTTGGGAGCAAATCCTCCTACAGTGAGATGTTAATGATATTATTGCTTAGCTTTTGACATAATTAATTTGCATATAGCAGGGGTGCCCAATGTGTCGATCACGATCGACTGGTCGATCATGATCGGAGTTTGAGTCGATTGCCAGAGTGCCTGAGAGGAGTGAGGGGAGCGTGCGCAGAAGCGTGGGGGAGCGTGTGCATGCGCAGAAGGGTGGGGGAGCGCAAGAGCGTGCTTAAAAGCATGGGGGAAGGAGCATGCGCATGCGCAGAAGGGTGGGGGAGCACGTGAGCACGCATAAAAGCATGGGGGAAGAGAGCATGCACATGCGCAGAAGAGTGGGGGGGAAGGAGCATGCGCAGAAGGGTGGGGGCGAGCACTTCCCTTCCGTCTCCGAGGTAGCTCACAGAAGGACAAAGTGTGGGCACCCCTGTGTATAGGATACCTCACTTCTTAGGAAATAGATCTAACTTTGCCTTTTATCCCAGCTTGTGAGATACTATTTGATAATGAATGACATTCATCAGTTACAAGTGTTACTGTTTCATATCAGCATATTGCTTTAATAGGACGAATCTCTTTACATATATGCAGATTTTCTATTGAAAAAGGAATAGCTGGTCAGGTAGCAAGAACTGGTGAAGTCCTCAACATACCCGATGCCTATGCAGATCCACGTTTTAACAGGTAGGAATTCATTAGGCTTTCAGCACACATTTGGTATGTGTACAATATTTGATGCATTTTTATGCAGTTAATTTCTTAAATGATTTTAGTTCTTTAAGTAAGACAAATTCTCTTCTCTCTCAGAGGCATTTCTTAGTTTTGGGATGGTATCTCACGTTAAACATGCTCTGACATGCTCATATTTACATATGGTATTCTCAGTGGCATAAATGTTTATGGAGATTCTCAAATCATCCCAGATCATGATTGTCCCAGTGAGGCTTTTCAAAACACAGGTGAACCTTCTTGGTTTTTCCTTAGAAATGTTTTGCTTCTCATCCAAGAAGCTTCTTCAGTTCTCATTCTCAAAGTGAAGACGTTTCTTGGATGAGAAGTGAAATGTTTTCAAGAAAAGAAAAAAAGAAGTCCAGTTGCCTTTTGAAAAACACTTTTGGGATTCTGTGGCATAGATATATAATTTTGTTCTGTTCCAGGCCAGGGACTAAAGGGATGCTTGCTCTAGGAAAGCAAATTAGCTATCCCTCTTAGAGAAACTGCTTTTTAAAAAAATCCAGCCCATGTATTTGTAGTGCCACCCCAAGATTAAGGAATGTCTTCTCTACAGAACAGAAATTTATGGTAAGAATGTTTCTGCTATTTCCAGTGTATCCAGTTTCCAGAAGAAATGTGGCTCAAACCAGGACTAACAATTTTGTTCTTCAAACTTG
>JAOYMU010000252.1:51057621-51068468 GCA_025802295.1 Psammodynastes pulverulentus | reverse complement strand
CCTAACCGAGAAAAAGTGAAAAAAAAATTTATACCCATTTTTAACCAAAAATTAGGGGTGCGCGTTATACACGTGTGTGCGTTACATTCGAATATATAATAACATACATTCGGTATATATAATAACAAAGTTCAAAATTTTCTTTCAAATTCTTTATCAAACAGTCCTTAAAGGAAAATGTCAGATTTCAATTTTATATTTGATTTAATAATCTTAATTGAGACAAAAATTTGTCCCAACATTTCTTTGCTTTGTCACAAGTCTATCAGAGATGATAAAACATACCCAGTGGGAAGTGTTGATTTACCTTCTACTTTCATTTTATTGTGATAATAATAAAAATAACTAGGAACTGATTTAGGTGTTGTTTTGGCTTTTTGGCTTACACTCAAAACTTACAACAGACTCATCACAAGTTTTCAAAATTCTAAATCTGTTCACCACTTTAAAATGTCCTAGATCTTTAAACGTTCATGAATATAATTGTTTCTTTGAATGCATATAGGTAAATCCAATGTCTTGTTTTAAGAGCTACTGTATAGGGGCAATATAGACTTAAAACAAAGTTTAAATTATTCACAGAAATATCTTTATATGCTTTTTCTAGCTGGAAGGCCATAATATTTTCTCTAATTTGAGCTCCGATGAGTATGAACAGGTCTTGGAAATTATCCGCAAAGCCATTATTGCTACAGACCTTGCTCTGTACTTTGGAAACCGAAAGCAACTGGAAGAGTTAGAACAAACAAGATCACTGAATCTTAAAAACCAAGCACATAGGTAAAATGCAAGTGAATATTTATGGTTTGAAATCTCAATCCTATTTCCTTGTTTTGAAGGCTAACTATTTAGCTTCCTTGTATAGTTGGCTATACAACTAGTCTAATATATAAAACATTCTGAGGAGTGCGCACTAAACCCTCATAAAGGAATCAATCAAGAGTTCTTTTATTGTTGGTATATATTCAGCAGTGCATTCAAGAACTTTCTGATAATTTTGAGTTTGGAGTATGGTTATGCAGTGGTTAGAATGTGCATTCCACTGCCAGGAGTTCGATCCTGACTGGCTCAAAGTTGACTCAGCCTTCCATCCTTCCAAGGTCAGTAAAATGAGGGCCCAGATTGTTGGGGGCAATATATGCTGATGTTGTAAATTGCTCAGAGAGTGCTGTAAATCTCTGAAGAACAGTATATAAGTCTAAGTGATATTGCTATTTTTATCTGTTCACAGTCTTAGTGACAAAGACAATCTAAACTTCTTTCTGACAAAGCCAGTGGTTAATCATTGATCTTTCCAATATCAGATAGTTCCAACCTTTTAATGTACCTGTTAGACAATGGCATGCTCCACTAAGCACCTACCTTAGTTATTACTGAAATTCAATCACACTCTGGACTAAAGCATTTTGAAGTTACCTGAAAGTCTGAGGCTTAGTCATGGGAAAAAGAAGTTGACAAAGAAAAATTATTTCTAGTGCTGTGATGTGTGTAAGACTTAAGATTGAATTTTATATAAAATTGAAGCATTTTGGAATCGATCTGTTTATCTTTTATATTGCACCATTTTATTTTGAAATGCTCCACTTGATAACAAATAAATACACTCAACCTGTTTGGTTAAAGTGTGTGTAGGGTTGATTCAGGATAATATATTTAATAATAAAAAACAAGGATGGCAAAAGTAAGCATAAATTATATTGTGTTGCCTGTTGAGATTTCCTTCTTCTAGACTCTTTGATGGGTCTGGATTACTTTATTCTAGGCTATTTATTAATGCTCTGTTTTTTTAAATTTTTATATATAGCAATTGTCATCAGTGTCACCGCTGTCCATTTTTCTCTTTCAACTGTGCTGATGATGGCCACTATTCAAAATGGAAAATGTTGAATTATTACTGATAAAAGTAAAAGAGAAAGCAAGACACCCAACAGCAATTCCTATTGCAATTTGGGTCAATGCTCTGATAAAATTAAGTTAGCAAAATGCAACTGCATATATGTATTTCACTCATGAGAATGTCATTAGTTTTTAAAGAATCCACCTCAATTTTGATAGTTTTGCTTGGCATATAACATGGGCTTTATGGGAAATTATTTTTAGAGGCTATTAGTATAATAAAGTATTTTGCATAATAAATTAGATCTACAATAAGAATAAAATTTTTAAGATCTTCAGAGATCTATAGCTATACAACATCCTATTAACAAAAATCTGTCAAAGTCAATAAAACATCATATAGGTGAATATGAATCCAAGATTCAAGGATGTTTTATCACACAATCATTATTTTCTTATTTAACACTGTTTCATACTGCTTGGGCAATGGTATGCTATAATATATTTGAGTTGGTATGAAACTACAGTAACCAATTTTGTTGCTTTTTCATCTTCCCTTTCGGCAGCTAATGACTAGAGTCTTTTTGACGGTATGATATGCCTTTGTGGCAGTATTTGTTTTCCAAACTAGATTTACCAGATGCCTTTATTGTTACCTTCTTGTTGTGAAAAGGCATCTGTTAGGTTCTTGGTTTAATAGCATTAATTATCTTTAGCACTGGGTATGGTATTGTTTATTTTTTCTTTGTGTTTTTATCTGAACTCCTGATCTGTTTTACCTTTGAATCAATATTTTTTTCAATATCAATTATTACTTATAGGATATATTTGAAAAAGCATATAATTGTTTCAGCTACACAAGTTATTATATTCCAGGGACCGCGTGATTGGCTTGATGATGACATCTTGTGACTTGTGTTCTGTGACAAAATTATGGCATGTTACCAGACTGACAGCCAATGATATATACGCAGAGTTTTGGGCCGAGGTATGTGCATTTCATCATTGATTCATTTCTATCAGTAGACACTTGAACAGAAAATTAAGATTGATTGAACTGTTGGAACTATTGATGTTATTTGTCTGTTACTTTGTTTGTAACTGAAAGATCACCTGGCTCCAAACAACTCAGAACTCAAATATTTAAAAAATATTTTAAAAGCAGGAACAACAACAAAAAAATTAAGAAACAGTTCATAGACACCAAGTGTGTCTGCATAAGAACTTAATGTTTGTCTTCAGAATTCTGCTTTTTCCCCTCCATTATTTATATAATATCTTTAATTTTTATTATTGGGAGCTAAATATTTAAGAAATAAATAAATTTATTTTTCTTTCAGGGTGATGAAATGAAGAAGTTAGGTATTCAACCTATACCTATGATGGACAGAGATAAAAAAAATGAAGTTCCTCAGGGTCAAGTAAGTCTAAAATACCTTTTGAATAGATTCAATTTGGATATATGTATTCATTATTTAAATATTGCTATGCTTGCTTTGTGATTGATTTTCATTTTTTTTATAAAAAAACAGAATAATTTAATAAACTCTTCATAATTCTCAATAGACTAAGCATCGTTTTATTTATTAATTTTTATGCCACCTACCTCCCCAATAAGGTGACTTTTTTTCAGCGTTAATGTGCTGATTTGGTGATACTATTAAACAATTAAATGATCCAAATTACTGATCCTTAAAAATAGGGAAAATAAAAGGAAAGCCTATATTTATTAATTATGAACAACTAAGCATATCTGGAATTCTAATATGATCCCTTGTAAAATGCAATGTTAGTTATTGATTTGGCAGTGAATAATATTCATTCTACAAATCCATAGCTATGAAAAAAGAACATTGATAGCTTATTAGCTTCTTTCAGTTTTGTAACAGAATGGAAAAAGGGATTTAACATACATTTAAGAGCTGCGGTGGTGCAATGGTTAGAATGCAGTACTGCAGGCTACTTCTGCTGACTGCTGGCCGCCTGCAATTTGGCAGTTCAAATCTCACTAGTCTGAAGGTTGACTCAGCCTTCCATCCTTCCAAGGTCCGTAAAAGGAGGACCCAGATTGTTGAGGACAATAGGGCTGATTCTGTAAACGGCTGAAAAGAGAACTGTAAAACTGTGAATCTGTGTATGTCTAAATGCTATTGCTATTTATAAAATATAGTGAGAATATAATGACAGTCTGTTAGCAAAGGAACTGTTGCAAATTTGAGTTGACTAATATTTGACTAATAGTGTTTTGATTTTTTTTCCAAGATTGGGTTCTATAATGCTGTAGCTTTGCCCTGTTATAGTACACTTTCACAGATCCTCCCTCCCACAACACCACTCCATCGAGCCTGCAGGTAAATATAAATTTGACTTGAACGGTCAACTAAAAACCCTTAAATAATTTTATTTCTACATCAGAAGGGACATTAAATGATTATTTCTTCTTAAAAACTTTTCAGAAGTGTAAAAAATGGAGAAGAGGAATGTACTGTATATCAGGTGCAACAGACTAATAGAGTTAGAGGGTTATTTGCTTAAAAGAGGGCCTCATAATTTCTTTAATTTTACCAATAGAAGAGAATCTATATAACTCAGAGTTGAACTTTGGAATATGTGGTGCTCTCTGAGCTTGGATATTTGCTTGGATGTCTGGGCACTGAACATGTTACCTAATCTAGAGAACCAATCTAGAACTAAAGATACATTTCCTAACAGAACAATTAATCAATGAACAATTTGCTTCCAGAAGTTTTGGGTGCTCCAACACTGGAAGTTTTTAAGAAGAGATTGGGCAATCATTTGTCTGAAATGGGATAGCCTTTCCTGCTTGAGCAGGGAGTTGAACTACAAGGTCCCTTCTAACTCTGTTATTCTGTAACAAAATGTCTGCAAACAAACAATCAATACCTGATAATCACTATGTTTTGGCTAGCATCTGCCCCTTGGGAATCTTGATTGCTGTTCTCATTGTTTTAAATTTCTGAATAAAAAATGGCAGTGAATTCATTAATCTACCTTCATAGTTTTGTTTAGAGGTTGCAGACAAGATGAAAGGGAAATACAAGGTGAAGAAACTTTTAATGTATGCAACATTAGTAGATTAGTAATTACAAAGCAATGCTGACGATATTTTGTGGCCATGGTAATGAGATTACTACATCCAGGGGAATAAAAGCATACTTTTTCAACTTGATATTAAACATTCAGTAATTAACAATACAGTTGCCATTCTCCCCAAATTGAAAGCTACAACCTGCCTCTGTGAAGGAGGAGCTTGTATCAGATGAAATCATGACATCCCCTTTTATAAATGTTTCCTGTATACCGATACATCAATAAAATATCTGAAAAGTGAGTAATTTTTCCTGTCTCTCCAGGGAAAATCTCAAACAATGGGAAAAAGTGATACGAGGGGAAGAAGCTTATGGATGGATACCCTCCCAAACCGTTAGTTCTGACTTCCCTGTGAAGATTGTTGACTGATCCACATTTAAGGCGTTTTATTCTACAATTTTTAGCCTTTTACAAGGATAAACTCTGCATATACAAACTGTGGGAAGGCTGAATGCACATTTTTTTTCCTCGGTGATACAGTGTGAACACAAGATTCAACTATTCAAGCAAAAGTCGGCTTGTAAATATAAAAGACTGGCTTTTTAATAGGCTATTTTGGTGAGGCCTTAATTTCAAAACGATTGGACTGGGAAGGCTAACCTAGGCTTGGTTTTAAATTGTGTCTTTGTGGTAAGGAGGTTTCACTGGTACTTTTACATACTATTACACAATACTGTGATTGGCTTAAATACCAGGTTCACCTGGGAAGTCTAGACTGTAATAGGACATTTCCACACTGATACAGTAAATGTTTTTGTTTGATCTTTGAACTCCAGAAGAAAATCTCTGGGGCAGAAACTATCACTGAGTTTACAGTACTTGAATTTATCTTGCTACAAATGGGAGGTTTAATTTCCAGATCCTGGTTTCCAGAAGTTATTTGATTAGCGTCTTGAAGCAACTACTTTATTGCACCTGTTAGACATTGGGAAAAATATATCAGTGTTTCTTTAGTGATTTTGTAATTTAGGGAAAATGTCCATTTCTACCCTGGAAACAGACTATTTACTTCTGGTTGTAAGTATCACATTAGGTACCTCAAGAACCATCTTTTCAATCCTAGTAAGAGTACTCGGTTGAATTTCAAATGTGGTAGTAGAAATCTGTCAGGAAAAGCTAATCATTGTTTAAACAAATATTAAAGATGGATGCCTCCAAATAGTTCACAAAAAATAGGACCTTCTGGACATAGTCATAATCTCCAGAAGTTCATAATGGTACTTACATGTTCTTAGTAGCTTCTGTGTTGCTCATTAGCACCAGGTAGGCTCTGTTCTACCTTTCACTTTGAATCTCAATTTACCCCAAAACCTTTAAAACAAATTGTCTAGTCTTGTAACCTGTTGCCTGTGGAACAAGAAAGCTGATATGTTAAACCATTGTTCTTACATACTGTGAATGAAGTCTGTGTTGATATTGGCCCCAATTTTGCACATAATTTCATAATGTGATACATGTCCCTATATGTTAGGCTGTACACACTTTGGAAATGTGAAGTAGAGAAAAAGAAATTGAAAGAAATGTTATAAACCTTAGATGAGCAACAGCGTCTCTGAAACTAATTAGAATCATACTTTTTCAGCTTGAAACAAGTTGTGGCTGCATTACCTTTAAGAAATTGGCTTCTTAAAGGGGCAATGTCTTTTTTTTCTCCCAAGCACCCTGAAAAAAGTTACTTTAATGGTGCTCCTAGGAGGCCCCAAAAAAGCTTCTTCCAAATTAGTTTTGAAGCATGTACAGTCCTAATGTCTATACCTCTTTGCAGAACTATAGTTGCAAATATGTTAACCTTAATCTAGTTTTAGACAATGTATCAATAAGCCATGAGGTTTAATCCTAGCACCACTGACCTCAGTGTGAACACTTGAATGGAAATCTCTCCCCTCTTTCTCTGCCTCTCTTTGCTTTTCTCTATCTTGGCAGGAGAGTCTTCCTGCTGAAGTAGGCTTCATTCATATACTTGATATAGCGTTTAAATGGGTCTATCATATAGGCCTTCTCGGCAAAACCTTAAATACAATACATACACATCACCATTGTATGCCCCATTCCAACATTATGTTCAAAATGCAGACCTGTGCTGGATCCATAAGCTTTCATACACCATGTGACATTGGTCCAAACATAACTATCAAATGCTAAAAGAGTCAAATGAAGAAAGTATTGGAAAGCAAATAGTTGGTTTTATAAACTAAGCTATGGATCCTAAAATGGAAAATAACTCTTTGTTCCTTTTCTGCTTTTCATGCATCAGATTACCATGGCTACCTCTCTGGAATATAATTGTATTTTTAGCTGATTAATAATGAACGATATTATACAAGTTATCCTGTGCCAGTTCGTCGTCGTTTTAATTAATTATTTTATTGGTGAGGATCCAAAGAATCTGGGTTACAACTGAGCATATACAATAGAGATGGGGAAACCTATACCCTTCCAGATCCTGTTGAACAATAGCTCCCTGCTGCCTTGGCTAATGTTGCTTATTGGGGTGGTGGTAGTAGTTATTCCCACTATTGGAATATTGTTATTTATAAATGTGCACAATCTGGTTAGAAATATAATTGCACAAAAACACTAGGGCTTTTAGCATATATCTAATTTGTAGATTTTAGTTTTGTGCCCTAACAGGTATTTTGAAAGGTGTAGCTTCTTGAAAAAAAAACTTTCTCTTGCCTAAACTTCATGGTATTAAGCTTGCTCACTTTCATCATTATGCAGATATTACTGTGTGGCACAACCAAGGAAGTATTAACGAAAGCATACACCAAATATTCATGCATTTGGTTTATCTGAATAACTGTGTTACATAATGCACATACACAATATATGGATAACACAACATAAGAACTAGCTAGTAGAGTATTAGAAAAGCACTAAGGGAAAGTTTTGACATAGCTGATTTGGGGATGTTGGCTTGTCATATGATAGATTGGTCTGGTTGATTCAGCCTACCGCCCTCTACATATCCTACAGGTTATGTAGCATGTATAGTCCCTATTCCCAGTCATCGCACATGTGACTTCATTGTAATGATCATGAAAAAAGGCTGGCCAGACATCAGATTGCCATCAAGCAATCAGCAGAGGTTTTTTACAAATATTTGTCTTTCAGAATGTGAACTAACTTTAATTTACTATATCGATTCTCTTCAGCATCTGTTAACCCCCTTTGGATATTTTCTACACTTAACCATTAATGCTGTCATCCCAGGGTCAGTTCCTAGGGTCATAGGATTTTAACTTCAATTATCTTTAATATTTGTTTATTGCTCCAGCCCACAGTCTGCTTCATCAGAACTGAAATACGAAAGTATGTCAAAGATACAACACTGCCAGGAATAAGTTTATGAATGTATGGCATAGCTAGTGAAGTATACCGGTAGGTATAACTTTTTAATTGGGACTTGGTTATAGGAAAATAAGTTTGCTGTCCCAAGTCATTTTCTCAGTTCAAACTGCAACTTAGCATATTTTATTTATTAAATTACCTGGATTTTTTCACTATATGCTGATTATGATTTGTAGAGGTAATATAAAAATTATATAAGTTACAAGTATTAATGTTGGTGTTAAACAACAAAACAAAATAAATTATTGTCTGCTGTAGAATCTTGCACCAAGCTGTAACAGATGTGAGAAAAGAAAATCTTAATCTTTTTTAAAATACCATCACAATTTTCTTGGTAAAGCAACTTCTTTCCCCCTGCCCTTCATCCTTTAGATCAGATCTCCTTATAATTTAATACTCTGAGTAAGAATATAGAGGAAAAACTGTTGACTTCTATTTTTATATTTCTTTTACAAAATGAGAAACGTTTTCTAAGAAACTATTCATGAACTATTTGTCCTCAAGATCCTATACACAGTTTGGGAGATGGTGTCTAACCTACACACTTTCCCACTGTTTGGTCATTGTCAAAAATGAGCACCCAGATTAGTGCAATCATATAAAAGTTCATTTTAAGTGGATTCCCAGAAGTTGAGTAAAATGTGATAAAGTTCTAAATAACATGTCCATATTGGGCATCTTTTTCACTGATGCACATATTAAAATTTACCTTATCAGGGGTAAAGCAACTCAAAGCAGATCACAGAAATGCTTTTGACTGTGGTACCTTTATAAAACATAATATACATAATATGGTCAAATATTTTGCTTGGTGGAAATTGCACTGGTGATGTTAAAAACTTTTAAGCGGGCAGCAATATTCCACTGTAATTATTGTCTAGTTTGTACTCTGTAGAACTGCTAGAAGAGTACAGTACATAATTTTTAAATAAGGGATGTAAAATATACAAATCAGTTGGCACACGGCATGTGATGTGGAGCTCAGGGGAACAATGATTCTACATAGATAACCAGAAACATTTTTCTTTTCTGGGTAGTATTAGCATGTACGAGTTGTTTGTTCAGCCAGCACTAAAACTATAAATAATAGGTATGACTTTTTTTTTTTGAAAAAATGCAGCAGGCCTGCAAAATTCATGCAGTTCCCATCATCCTGCAGAAATTTGAAATTATGATGTAATTCTCACATTGTGCCACATATATGACTGCATTTGTTCAGAGAACAGAAATTCCTTTAACTGTTATTTAGAATTTTGCATTATAACTTGATAGTCCAATCTAACAAAAACACATCACAATGATTTTCTTCTAAATGTTATGCTTGCTGACCAAAAACTGTGCTCAGTTATAATATGAGGGTATACTCAATGCATGCACTCAAAGCATTCATAATTAGTCTGTGGTAAATTTGATCCATGTATACCCAAGTTATACAGGGAACATACAACTTCAAGGTAACAATATCCACTATAACCAAGGAATTGGGAAAGAGTGGTATGTGCGTATGTTGATGTATGTGTAAGAATATATATATATACACACACACACATATATATATACACACGCACACATATATTAATGATTGCTGAGAAATCTGTAAAAAGAAATACTCAAGTGCAATAATTTTAAGAGGTCTTAACTTTGCATTTATAAATTATAAATAATGTATCTGGTATGTATTTTTTCATGTATTCATTTGCAGTCTTTGTATTTTAAACAAACCCAAATCTTTATTATGTTTATATAATAGAGCATACAACCATTTATTATGATCCAAGTAAACTGTAAATACATTTGCAAAAAAAAGAAAAAAAAACCAACGGTCAGAATATATGCATATCTGGGGAGCCAATTGTGAAATTTATTTCTGCTTTAACAGCTGGCTGTAGTGCAGCAAGGTATCTTCTGTGGATATGTAATTATAAATATATGTATGATATATAAAATATTTAGAGCTGTTCATAATTTTAATTCAATACTTATCTATATATAAATATAGATAAAACACAAATGTTGTGAATATTATGGAATACAGACTTTTTTTAAAGAAAACCTTTTCCTAATTTTCCTTATTGTTATTTATTATTTCTGGTGCTTAATGCAAGCATGGGTCTCTGCAGGGAGGGCAAGGGAGAAAATTTTGGACACTCAAATATGTTCACATATGCACGCATGTTGATCTACATACAGGGCAAAAAAGAACAGCTTTGGGAAGCAGGTAAATGTGGCCAATAGGAAAAGCATATGACTTTTATTTGAGTAAGATCAGAGTTTAGCTAATATTGTGGCTACCTATTCTGACACAGCTCCCAAAGATGACCAGCATGTTTTTAACTAAATGTTTCCTTTATTAGGAGTGCCAGCAACCCCAGCAAAGAGTCTCTTTCTCCTAGAGCAGGCTAACGATCTCTAAGTGCCTGTGGAAAACGAAGTTTGCTCCCTTTCCTCCTGAAATGGCCCCAATACACCAGGAGTCTCTCTCTCTCTCTCTCTCTCTCTCTCTCTCTCTCTCTCTCTCTCTCTCTCTCTCTCTCTCTCTCTCTCTCTCT
>JAOYMU010000252.1:51012881-51024605 GCA_025802295.1 Psammodynastes pulverulentus | reverse complement strand
CCTCCCTGCCCTCTAGAAGTAGATGTGAGAAGCTCATCCAAAATACAAAACCATCCCTTCTTTGCTCTAATAGTTATTCATTACCCTCAAGTAGCTATTTTAAAACTCTTGTTGTTTTTTGTTTTGTGTTGCCTGTCTTTTACTTTGCTGGGAACTGACTCAGGCTTCTGTAACTGTCTGATGTAATTTTTTATTTTTATTTTTTTATAATATTAATTATCAGGTTGTGATTGCCAGCCTTGCTCCTTTACCATGTAATGAGGCAATATTTGTCAGCATTTAGTTATTCTAGGCATATAGGTTGTCCACACAATTAGGGAATGCAGATTAATGTATTTGGTATAAGAAATAATAAAAGATCCTCATCACCCCATAATCAGGCCTTAATATGATCCAAACAGGCTGCAACTTGGTATATTAAAACAAATTATAAGAAAAAAAATGCTTTAATGGAAATTATTAATCTCTGTAACATTCTTCATAACGTAACATTTCCCCCTAAAGGCCTTCTCTTCTTTTGCTGTCAAAATGTTAGGCCTACCATTTAATTATTAAACATCAATGACAAGGAAAAAATACATTAATTATGCATTTGCTAGAGCACAAAAGCTATTTTAACTGGCTACAAAATGATTCAGCATACATAAAAATTAACATTTAGTAATACTACTACGAACATTTGTTTTAAATATTTCTATGTTCCATTCTTGTCTAATTAATATTTAACTATTCAGGAGATTAGTTGTGCTCTTTCAACTTCTTAGTATGCATGCCTGAAGTTTTTATTTAGCAGTCCTTCCACAGGATCAGTAAAATGCTCAAAAAGCTACTCCAATAGTAAAGTATTGTGAAAGTACAATCATCATCTTGTATATTGTAAAAGAGTACTGAAATGCTTTTAGGTCTGGTTATAGTTGCAAAACAGAGGAAGTTTCTCCATATACAGGCAGTCCTCGAGTTATGACCACAATTGAGCCCAACATTTATGTTGGTAAGTGAGAAATTTGTTAAGTGAGTTTGTCCCATTTTACAAACTTTTGTTGTTAAGGGAATCGTTGCATTTGTTAAGTCAGTCACACGGTTGTTAAATGAATCTGGATTCCCCATTGACTTCGCTTGTCAAAAGGGGATCACTTGACCTTGGGGAAACAGCAATAGCCATAACCCGTTGCCAAGTGCCTGAATTTTGATCACATGACCGTGGAGAATGCTGCTTGGGTCGTAACTGTGAAAAATGTTCCTGTCACTTTTTCTGTGTTGTAACTTTGAACGGTCCTTAAATGAACTGTTGCATGTTGAGGACTACCTGTATTCAATCTTTCCTTAAATTGCAATTTCCAGATAACTGTTACATTAAACCTACTAATAGCGGTAACTAGATACTCACTTTGGGCTAAAAATGTAGATACGATGTAGAGGCTCAGAGACTTCGTAAAATTCATCTCCAAAGACTGAAAACCACTATGAAAAAGCTGTCGGTTGATAACTGGAAGTTTATATCTACTTATTTAAATAAAAATGCCCATTTTGCAAATATACTAAGATACAGGGGAAGACCCCAAGAAGAAAAAAGGAAAATGTTGAATGTATTTGACTCTCCCTTTCTTTTATAATTCTTCCCCTCCTTTCCCTGTACAATATCTCCAACCCATCTGTACCCCATCTTACAATGGATTCCTTATACTACATGGGGTCAAATGTGTCTCTTTTGGAAAGTTTAAGGTAAAATCACTTAAGCTTTGGTATTGCAAGCTTCCCCCCCAAACGATTAGGATATTAACAATTTGCATACTTTGATAAAATATATACTAAAGATGGGGAAATGGAGGAAAAAAATTTAACCATTCCAAATGGTTGTAGAAAAATAGTTGGTAACATGTGGTCTGCTGTGAGGAATGCAAATAATGTGAAAGATTCGTATGTCAGAAAGAAGCATAAAAATAAGTTGAATGGGAATGGGTCCTTTATGTATTAAAATAAGAAGAAAAGAAGTCCAGAATGAACGGGTGAGAAAAATATGCATTGAAAACAAAAATGATGGATCAGTAGGAAAAAAAATATTCAGATATTTGAACATTCCACAAAAATGAATGGGACTTGAATTGCAAAATAGATATACAAACAAAGAGTGAATGGATTGAAAAAAGAAGTTCAAAAAAGCTGTGAGGTGACCTTTGAAAAGAAAAGGCTGAGAAGTTTATGAGACAACTCAAGGCTACTCTTGTTAGCAGCTTCCAATCCTAGATAACACTGTCTAGCTACTAGCCACCTTATCTTCAGAACTAGGAATTGGCATAAAGCAATTCAGTGACAGCAAAGATGAACTGACCCCAATCAACCTTCCATCATTTATCAACCACTTATTGACCTCCTGTCATTTATCAACCTTTTGGATAGTCCCATCAGTCCTTTGGGGTTGATATTCATCACTTTGCAAACTTGTATTATTGTTTGGTGCTATCTTGCTTAAAAAAACATTCAGGAGCTTATGTAATCTTTCATGTCCTTTGTTTTATTTCAGTTACTTTAAAAACAAACAAACAAACCAAGATATCACCCAGCTCTGGATTTTCAAATTTTGATTGTCTGTACGCTAAATATGTGGACATACAAATGTAACCCACACTCATTTGAAAAATCAGACAGAGGCAGTAAATTCTTTTTTCATTCTTTCACAACTAGAAAAACCAGGCTTCTTGAGTGATCAGTGATGTTTTTATTATAATGCAATGCATTAATGGCTGGGATCTTGGGTTTTTTTTCCTTATGGGCATAATCTATTTGCAAAGGCATTCATTAAGATTCCTTGTATCTTAAATAATATAATACCTAGTATTCTTTGCACTGTTTACCTTGCCAGTAAACACTAGGGTTCACCCTTTGATAAGATTTCATGCATAGTGAAACAGCTTATTGAGAATCCAGAATATAGCCTCTGTACACAAGAACTCTGCTGTTCCTGAAATTAACAGATTTAAAAGTTCTGCAATGATAGTGAGGGTATGAAGTAACAAATATAAGCATTGATCTGATTAGAAGTGTGAAACACATTTATATTTCATAAAGGCACTGAGCAAAGGACAGAACTTGATCAAGAATAAAACCTGGAGGACTTTGACAAGCCTTTTCTTTATTCTCTTGAGCTAATTGTGTCATTTGACAGGTTTGCATCACCGTATGTTGAAATTCTGACAGGCTAATTTGAGCTTACGTTTCTATGAGTGTCATTATACATATGAATGTCATTATGCTTAGTGACAATCAATGTCGTTTCCTGCTTTAGTGCAAAGAGCTTGGTACAAATGTTCAACTTTTGGCAAATTCTGAGTGCGTGTTAGTGTACTGTATATTGAAAGTCTTGATTGAAAGTCTTGATTGAAAGCCTTGATTGACCAAAGCCATGATGGCAACTGAAGTTCAATTTATACAGATGCATCTGATGTGAAAATTGCAACTTGTAGTGTAAGAGGAAAGACGCTGGATGAAACAAACGAAGGTAGTTAAATATTTTGTCTTTATAAATTAAGACAACAGGGAAGATGCAATGAAGGTGGTTTGATCTTGAAGAATGGAGTTGATGCAGAGAAATGAAGCTGTATATTTAATTATGGACAAAAGGGACATATGTATGTCAGAAGACATATATTATTATCATCATTTCATTACCTACCGCAGGCTAAATTGCCATTTCTCTGACTGGTGCCTTGGCTGCGTCTCTTCTCCTTTTTCCCCCCAAGGTCAGTCCCGTGTACCATTACAGAGGAGGAGCAAAAAGCCCCAGAGAGGATGCTGATTGAATGTGGCCTGAATTCAAAAAGAGAATGATGAATATGAAAGAAATAAACTGAAGGGGTGGTGAACAAATACTCAGGTGGCGATCAAACACAGCCGTGGCAATTTGCCCTTCCATGCTGATTTCCCCTTCCACGGCGTATTTTTATGTGCATGTGCAGTCAGTCTCACTTCTGGTCATGACCAAATCAGGTTGTGACCAAAGTCATGGAACA
Source organism: Psammodynastes pulverulentus (assembly GCA_025802295.1). Lineage (NCBI taxonomy): Eukaryota > Metazoa > Chordata > Lepidosauria > Squamata > Psammodynastidae > Psammodynastes > Psammodynastes pulverulentus. The sequence goes on along the minus strand of JAOYMU010000252.1, from coordinate 51,020,598 downwards.
GATTACGGTCGTGACTGGAGTTTCTACTGTACTGCTGAATCTGGCAACTTGCAGCAGTTTACAGATCCCAACTCTGCTCTCTTTTAGAAAAGCCCCAAAAGTCCTGGTTTTCCCTCCCAGGCATTTGGATTGCAGGAATGCCACCTTTGGTCTTTTCACTATTGTGTTCGTTCACCATATTCTTTTATACATTTTGTACAATTTGTACATTGACTATTTTGTTTAAATATTACACAATTATTTTTGTTTGTTGTTTGTTTTTCTTATGTGCTGCCAGGGTTACATTATCTGAGTTGGGCAGTCCTATAACTTCATGCAATAATTAAAATTAGAGGGAAAAATCAAGGGAAACGGGAAGTGGTTGGATGGAATTGATGAAGACTTGAGAAAGAAAAATCTAAAGACTAGAAGGCTGTGTATAAAGTGACATATGGCTGTTGTGGAAGGAGGAATGATTAAGTGGAAAATCCTTCCTTCAGGAGAGATGGAGGCCTTAGACAACAACTGCTCCCTCGTTTTTATGCTGCTCTTTCATCAGTCTCCAAGAAGATCACAACCACTTCACAGGTTGTGAGGACTCAGACGGTGGGGGCAGTATGCTGATTCTGTAAATTGCTTAGAGAGGGCTGTAAAAAGCACTATAAAGTGGTATATAAGTCTATTATATTGCTACATTGCTATTTACCAGAGAGGTCACACTTAATGACTCACCTAGGAGAAAAGATTTAGGAGCAACTGCTCTTAATGACTCTCTGTCTATTCACTTAATGACTTCAGATTAGGTGAAAATGAAAACCACCCTTGAGGACATGTAGGGGGTCCCTCTAACCAACTCGGTCAGACTGAAGAAGCTACTTGGTTAAGCACTGAAACAGTTCAAACCCCAAAAGAAAATAAGTCCAGTTGCCATGACTCAACTTCCAGACAACTCTACCTGGATGACTGAGAATCTTCATTGACATAATGATTCACAAAGGTATGAAGAACAGGTATAGAGCAGGGGTGTCAAACTCAAGCCCTGTGGGCTGGATCCAGCCCGTGAGATGCTTAAATCTGGCCTTTGGGACTCGCCTGGAAACAGCAAATGACTGTCCTGTGGGGCTGCTGGCAGCCAAAACGGAACATGAGGGGGCTGTGTGTGCCCCCCCGTGCCCCATTTTGGCTGGCAAAGTGCTGCAGGAGGCTGAACTACAGTGCTTGTCCCGCCCTTAAAGAAATCCAGTTTGACGCCCCTGGTATAGAGAGATATAGAGAATAAACTAGTTGTTGGCATAAACTAGTTGTTGCTATTTCTTTTCCTTTCCTTATTTTATGCCTTTATTTCTTTGCTCTTTCATATGCCTTTTAATGCTCTGCATATAGTTGCTTCCCCAAAATTGAATAGCATGATGGATCTATGTGAACCTTATGGTATACCATTCTTTGTCCCTGTAGAATATTAAGAGTCTAGAAGAACAAGAGGCTGGGAAAAACCACTGACGATGAATAACTTTGCAGTAAAAACTGCCACCGAGAGAGAACTTTTCTATTGACCAGCTCTATTGGTTGGTTTGTAAAATCCATAAGAAGAACTCCAGTCTACTGAATAAAGAATGAAAGAAAATATGAACGTTTTGCAGTACACGTTGTGCATATAAAAATGGAAATGTAACCATCCGGTAGTGAAAAAACAGCTTTTGAAAATAAAGCAATTAAGTCATGATCTATTCTCTGGTGGGGAAAGCCTACAGCTCTGGCATGAGCAGAGATCTATGCACACTGCAAGGCAATCTGATACGGAACGCTGGTTTGGCAGCTGTAGGGAATCTCATGACGCTGATGAAGGAAAGACCAGCTTATTCCACAAGACGAGGCAGAAAAAAAGTCTGATGAACAATGAAACTTTTAAGCAAGACTTCTACATTGAACTGTAATTTTTCTTATGATAGTCAATCTAATTTTTTTTGGGGTGTGTGTGTGCAAAATATGTGAAATAACTCAGATTAGGCAATTCCTAGTGTCTGACTTTCTCATTCTGCTCTGCTGTCCTTGTTGTTGCTGATTCTCATTTTTTTTTATCCCTCTTCTGGAACATCAGCTTTACTACCTAATTTTACATACCCTGGATTTTGTGTGTGGGTATAACAGTCTTTTTCAAAAGTGGTGCGTTGGTCTAGAGGTGGAGCTCTCACCTCACAATCAGGAGGCTGTGAGTTCAATCCTAGATAGAGGCAGATATTTCTCTCTCTGGGCACACTGAGAATATATCTCCTGAATAAAACTCCGCATTGGTGACAGGAACGGCATCTGGCCATTAAAAGACTCTGCTTGCTTCATTCAGTTGCCCAGACTCCACCCCGCAAGGGATTATGGGGTCATTAAATGAAGATGATGATGATAAGTCTTTTTCAACCATAAATTCCCATTCATTTTCTTTCCAACTTAACCCCAAGCCATTTTTTATTCACTATCTTGTATTTTTCTGCAGTCAAAATCTCTGAAATTATATTCTTTCAAAGCGACAGATACATAGCACAAAAGCAAGCATAACTTCACAAAAGAAACAGCCACAATCAATGTTTCAGTATTTATGTTTTATTTAAAGTGTAAGTTTTCCTCTAAAATTTAATTCTGTTACTTTCAACAAAGGCACATATGTTACGGGGCAGTCCAGTAATCTCAACAGTTTTATGTATACACAACAAAGAAATTGCCTGTGATTCCTAACCCTGACTGTCCTGTTCTGTAACCATGCATATTTTACAGGCACATTTCTTGGGGGTTAGAAATACCCTTTTTAGGTGGGTACGCTTGTGTAATTTATTCCCATTAGCATGTATTTTGATAAGTTTGTTGAATGGTCCACAGCTGTTGGAACAAAATGGCCCTCGCCATCCTTGCCTCCCACATCCTTTTCAAGTTTTCACAGATGTTGCCTTCATCTTCAGAGTCACTGAATACTTCTTGAGTTGAGAAAGGGAGTGAGTGAGAGGGAGTGTTAATGAACAGCAAGGCTGAGCACTCATCATAGGAAAGAGGCAAACAAAAGGGTTTGATTTGAACTAGAAACTGTTCTTTGTCAGACATAAGACATGCCACTTGGCTGTCAAGGATTTTAGAATTGCTTGCTCATGAACCTCAAGGAAGAGGCAACTTGTTGGAAGAGTGACTGCTGTTAAATCGGCAAAAGTGTGAATGCAGTCATTAGAAACAGGAGATTATAAAGCTGGAAGTCCTACTTCTTAAAAGCAAATCACTGCATTCACATAGATCAGCCTGTCTGAGTTTGCCTGCCATCTGCAAAAATAAAATATGTGTCTCACATCGTATCAGAGGTGTCAAAATGTAGAGATTCCTGAAATGCAATCACAAATAATTAGATAGAAACAATAAAACATCTTGGATAGGATCCAAAGTCTGCATTAAGAGGATTATCATCTATTCCAGAGACAGACATCTGTCTCCCATTGTAGACTTTTCACCCCCTTATAATTTGCTTGTGTCTCAGCTTCTGTGCTTATATAGCACCTTTTTGGAATTAAGTTTGAAGCATCCATAGCCCTAATTTTCAACATAGCCTCTCTTTTTTTTGCCTAAACCAAAATATTATTTGGGTGTTGGTATGGTGCAAGCATCACTTTATTCCCAAGAATACCTTTGTGTGTCATACAAATGTAAGCAGTGCCCTACTGGATCAACCCCAGGGCCCATCTAATGCTGCAATCTGTTCCCACAGTGGTCAAACAATTTCAGAAGGAAGCCTACTAGTCTCCCATATGTAGTAGATGGCCAGGCTGAGCCCAAGGGTGGGATTAAATGTGTCATAAGTTTGGGGCCAATAGACTCCTACAAGAGTCCAGTCCTCCTCCCCCTTGAATTCTGTTGACTTTTATTTAGTACCAATTTGTCTTGATGGTTAGTACATCAGATTCTTGTTTGTAGATAACATAGCAATAGCACTTAGACTTATATATTGCTTTACAGTGCTTTACAGTCCTCTCTAAGCAGTTTACAGAGTCAGCATATTGCCCCCAGCAATCTGGGTCCTCATTTTATTCACCTCGGAAGGATGGGAGGCTGAGTCAACCTTGAGCCTGGTGAGATTTGAACTGCCAAATTGCAGGCAGGCAGCCAGTCAGCAGAAGTGGTCTGCAGTACTGCATTCTAAACCTGCACCAGTATAATAAACTTGAAGTACTTTGAACTCAATTCCTGTTCTTTGACAGCAGATAGCCTTTAGAGGCACTTCCACTGCCATCCAGGTTAATAGTAATTCATCCTCATGGAAGTCCCGTGTATTTCCCTAAGATGTAAAAATAAGGTATGGTGACAGCCTTCTGCCTTGCTTGGAAATATGTCTATTTGGTCAGAAAAATAGGCAAAGATAGGTTGTGGTGGTTGGAAGGATGGAAGCTCACTAGTTTGCCTTCTGGTAAATCAAGAACCACTTCTGATATTGGTAGATACAGTATAGGTCTGGTGCAGTGGTTAGAATGCCGTATTGCAGACTAATTCTGCTGATTGCCCATTGCCAGAAGTTTGGCAGTTCGAATCTCACCAGGCTCAAAATTGACTCAGCCCTTCCATCCTTCTGAGGTCAGTAAATTGAGGATCCAGATTGTTGGGGGCAAAATGCTGACTCTGTAAGCCATTTAGAGAGAACTGTAAAGCACTGTGAAGTGGTATAAATGCTATTGCTAAGTGCTACAGATACATCCTAGCATCTGAATATCTTTTTCAAGGTCTTCACAGCAGCTCTACTGAATGCTGGTCTATGGCACATTTCTCGACTGCTTGCTCCTTTGCTGCTGATCATTGGTCCTAAAAAGCAGAAGCTATTTACCATTTTGATATCTTCATTGTTCAGGCTGCGTGTCACACCTGCTGCCATTGGTTTGATCTTTATATTTAATCTTAGTCCTATTTTGCTGCTTGAGTATCATTACCACAACTTGCAGATCATCTGCATGGTCACCTGTCAGTCAACTTCTTAACTCTATAATTTGCAAGATTCTTTTGATGGGAGAGGGGAGAAATCTTGCCATTTTATTGGTTTAAACCCATTTTAAGCCTGCAGTTTTAAGATGTTTCAACAGTGGCTGCTCACAAATTACACTGTCAAAGCTCACTTTGCTTTTTCCTGTTGGCCTTTCAGCTTGGCCATTGTCCTTATTTACATTTAATGCTAATTTTATTTACAATTATTAAAATAGGAAGGAGGCCTAAAGAAAAAGACTTGGAATATGGTTTTGGAAAAATGGATATGGGGTAGGGACTGTGCTATCTTTTGAACATATTCTAAGATGTGAGCATAGTTATGTTGAAACCAGAGAAAACTACTTCTTGCCCAAAAAAAGCACAACTCAGCTTTTGATACTTTTCCTTGTTATCAGTTATGCTGTTCTCCACAGAAGAGGGACCTCCCATGGACTTGCTTAGTTCAGAAAAGTTCTAACTTCAAAAAATGCTCTTGGGAAAACCCTCAGTTCAATGCCTATCCCTTTGAAAAAGGTGCACCTCAAAATGAAAATCTAACATTTCTTCAAACAGCCTTTATGCTCCTGGTACAATTTTATGTTTCTCTGTTTCTTTCATAACTAGGAAGATTCCTAATGGATAGGTTGAAGGCCTGCATCTCCTGCCTGCTATGTACAAAGGGGGAAAAAGGGGCAATATGATTCCGGCATACAATGGGGATCCATGCATGAAAGAAAGAGTTTTAAGAATTGTTGGTTGCTTTCTCAAGTTAAAGGTTAGAATTTTTTCACCCAGGCAGATTATTCTTATTAAAGACCTCAGAAAATGTAGGGGTTTAAAAGCTTCATAATACAATTTTGATATAATAGCAATTTTGCTTATGAGGTGCATAATTTTTTAAATGAAAAAAGTTCAAAGGGTCTAGACTGTTTTTTTGAACCGAAAACTCCCTCAATAGAGGCCAGCTGTTCATGTTCAATGGAGAAGTCAGGTATTCAAGATACACTTATATGACCAGCCAGTCAACCTGAAGAACACAGAAAGATGGTTCCAAAGTTTGTATGCTATTGAAGACAGGGAAGTGTTCAATAGTAGTTGGGGGTGAAGGCCTGGGCCATGTGAATAATTAATGTCCAGGAGATAATTGCAGAAAAATTCAAAATGTTTCTGAAGAAATGGGCTCTATGTTGCAGAAACTGATTATGCTAGTCCTTAAGTCTAACTATTTAATGAACTTGTATCCTACCTAATTCCCAATGATTCTCCTCCTGCTAGAGAAATTTGCATTTGTTGTAACAAAACTAATACAGCTCATTCTCTGGAAGTGTAAACTGATATTGACATGGGTGTTCTATGCAAAACATACATAACCACAAGATACTTTTCTGAGTCTGCAGCAGCATCAAAGGTGGTATCTTACTGGTTCGCATCAGTTCAGTTCAGGCAAACTGGTGGCAAAAAAATGGCTATTGGTTCAGCCAAACCGGTAGCTAAAAAAGCTCTGATGATCAGCTGAGAGGATCAAAGAGTTCCTCTCAGCTGATCAGCACGTGCATGCATGGAAGGGGTGTGTGTAGACATACGGGGAGGGGGGAGTGCATGCACACTCAGAGAACCGGTGGTAACACCGGTAGGAACCCATCACTGAGCAGCATGGTTAGTAAGACAAGTCAGACCACTAACCCATGAAAGTCAACATTATCTTGTCTGATTGGCAGCAAATTTCCACGAACTCAGACAGAGATCTAACCCCCTCAGTATATACAGTATATAATGAAGCGTGTGCGCATACTGTAGAACTGGTAGGAATTTTTTGGGAAACCCACCAATGTTTGCCTCCCTCTACAACTGAAAAACTGCTAACTATTATGATACAATCTGATTAAAATAATCAGGGCCATATAATTTAAGGAAAACAAAAGCTGTATAAGATGGTCATCTTGAATGACATTTTCTCTATACTGCAATCCAGAAAATAGCTGAAAGACTTTAATAAATTTAACTGCTTCTTGCTGGTATAGTGTTCTTGGGAGATACCTATGATATCTAAAATTTTTCATCATCTGAAAAAAAAATAACTTTTTAATGCTTTTTGACAGGCCTCAAATATGTGGTTTCTTCCATATGTTATTGCCCTTCTCATTTTTCTTTCACTCCAGTAATGTTATTCTCCTTGCTATAATCTAGATAATTTTTTACGTAAGTGGCAGATTTGGTAGATTATAGATTCCAAGCCAAGCACAAAGTAGAGAGAAAAGAATGTTACTGATTTTTTTGTCCCCAAATTGAGTAGAATTTCCACTGTTGGTACAATATTTCAGCTTCAAGAAGTATTTCTCTCTTTAGGAAGCTTAAGTATGCATAATGATTATATGAATGCACGTGTAGGGATGTGTATATCTATGCAAAAAGAAAGGGAAGAAGGGAGAGAGAGAGAGAAAGAGAATGTATTGTTTTCAGATCCAAGAACAGTCAGCACTATTATTTGGATTCTGTTGTCCAAAAGGAAGATGCTAAAGGCCATGTTTGCTTATAACTCCAATATACCAAGATCTTTCATCAAGAAAACTAGCTTCTATCCATGGCAATCCATCTTCATTTCTTCATATATAGTGTTCCTTCCTGAAAAATGAAGTGTCTCTTTCAGTTAGATTTTTCAAGATGGGATAAGCTGAACCAGAATCAATCTTCCTTTCCTTTCCTTTCCTTTCCTTTCCTTTCCTTTCCTTTCCTTTCCTTTCCTTTCCTTTCCTTTCCTTTC
>JAOYMU010000252.1:50984157-50996066 GCA_025802295.1 Psammodynastes pulverulentus | reverse complement strand
CGGCTGGATTCGGGCGCTGGGGGCAGGAGAAAGCCCCGCAGCCGTCCGTTGCCGCTGGAAGCCGGAAGTCGAGTCGCCTTAGCTAGTTTTTGAATAGCTATGCACGCACGCACACAATCTCTGAACCGGTAGTCAAACCAGTAGAATTCCACCACTGCCCACAACACAATTGCTTGATCAGTCAACTAACTCTTGTTTGGGAATTAAGTTTAACCCCAAACATATCTAAGTTTGTTTGAAATTATTCTTATCTGACCCAATGACCTAATCTATTTTGTGTCATCTGAACTCTTTACCTCAGAATGAATTCTCCCTCCTGACATGCACAATTGTGATGACATTACAGAATAGTTTTTTTTCCAGGCACTTTATTTCTGCGGCTGTCCTATTTCCCTCTGTAGTCCATTCTGTGTATATAAGGAAAATGGGGTAAAAATGAATAGAGGTAGATAAGTCCTCTATCTTCCCATTGTGGTAACAACTGCGATTGTGACACTAAAGTTTTACACACACAGAGAACCCAAATTAGTACTGGATGGAAAGGGAAATGGGAGATAAAACACTTTCATAAGACCCCTGCCCTCTTTTTTTATATCATACAAAGTACACAGAAGACCCACCCATTCTCTAGCACACAGGTGTTAAACTCGCTATATCACATTACCATCACGTGACATTTCTCAATGTTTTCCCCATTCACAGAGCTGGGGTGGGCTCTGGCCCATGGGCTGCCAGTTTGACACTCCTGTGTCTACCATGTGCTACCAATGTATGAAGGTGAGTTATATGAGGGACTGGCTGGGACAATCATGCTGTAGATTGTGTTTGTCCAAAACATCAAAACTTCAGCTTGCCAACTAAATTTTAACCTATTATGTGATGTAAAACCTAGTCTGTGGAGTTGGTTTATAACTCAGTATATTATAAAATGTTGAAATTGAATTCACCATAGTTACAGTACTGCAAGTAAGTATGTTATGTGAATTTGACCATAGAGGTACTGTTTTTTTCTGAACCCCAAATAATGCATCATTCCTGCTTTGATTGTCATGAATAGCACTAAGAATTCCAAAAGATAATTTTTATTCAGAATTCATCATTGTAAAAATACTTTCATTTGGGTTTCTCTGTACATGTGACAGTGACTCTGAAGTTCTCAGGACTGTATTTTGCTGAACATTTACACACTGTCCCAAGAAACTTGCCAAATCTCTTACATAGCATAAGATTCATCCTCTTCAAAATCCAATAGGTTGCAACATATTTATGTTTATCTAGCTCTTTTGCAAAGTGTAGTCCTATTACATGTCTTTTTATAATACCAAAATTGGCAACAATAGAGACTTCAGCCATTGCTTGAGCTGGCCAGATTACTTCATTATCAATGGTTTTTCCTTTTTCTCTGTATGATTCTAGCCAGCTCTTCAATCAGTTAGGGAAACTGTTTTCTCTTGTGAAAGGAAAAGAATAGGGAATGTGGTGGTTTTAAGTGTCTCAGCTGGTGAATCTATGAAGACAGGCGGGCCTTTACAAAAAAAAGGTCAGGCCTGCTAACCTTTTCAGCTTTACTACTCTTTAATCTCATTAGTTGTCTTAAAAAATGTTCTGGCATCTCTTTTCAAGGGATGGTATTTGCTATATCAGCTAACTGAAAATAGCCTGGAAACAATCTCTTCCTAGACAGAGATCTTTTCTGCTCTTTCTGGAATATTCATCTATTGATTAGGCTTTAAAAGCAATCAGAGGAGAGGGGAAGAAAGAGGCCAAATTTGCTAAATCATGGCGGCATGCTACAGCTGCCATGGTCTTTGTGGAGGTTCTCAGGAGCTTTAGTTTCAAAAGTGGGATTATCACCTTCAATATAGAATTTATCCTGAAATACGCTGCAAGCTTTAAATTTAGAAGTTATGGAGCCCCCAAAATTGGTTAAGTATGGATCCCCCAACTGCGAGATGTGTGTGTGTGTTTAATGATACATGCCTGTGAAAAATATTGCTAGGTTGAAGAGAAGCTGAGGAAGAAGGAGCTGGGGAAGTATCACAACTGCCCTTAACCTCATGCTCTGGGGCTTAGTTTCTTCTTACCAAAAACAACATTGGTATGTGAATGGCAAGGAAGGTCCTGTCCATCACTTATTTAGAGAAAGACAAGGTTTTGGAGAATCACTTTTTAAAAAATAAAGTAAAAAGCTATGCTTAGAAAAAGGTCCTAGATGTGTGACAAAGCAATAGTTTTATAGCAACCATCCAGTATGATTATAGAAGGCAAAAGAGCAGAATGAAGTTTATTTACAGAAAAGGAGGAGATTCTAGAGAACTAATTGAGACCTGGATGCTTGTGCACACTGGGGACAAGGAAGTACAATTTTTGCTGCCTGTTCCTAGGAAACCTAAGCCAAATTTGTGTCAAGGTCTTACCCATACAGTATATATAGGGTGTAAGGGAATGAGGTAGAAAATGGAGATAGTAAATTGGTGGGGATGCCAGCTGTGAAATTTTTTTCCATATATATTTTTTTAAATCCTTAGAAACTTTGCTCATCAGAGAGTGAAAGACTGTATCTAAGCCCTTTGCCAGCTTTTCTCATTTTCTTTTGGCAGAACATGTCTTTAAAAGTAATTGTAGGAAAGCATTTCAGAACATGGCAATCCATTTGCACTCTGAACTGGTACAGTCCATTTGATCACCTCTGCAGATTAAAAAGTTTATCCCCAGAGAAACTGTCATGCTCCAAAAAACAAAAGTATTTTATCTAATGAAAAACAAAGCTATTTATCCCAAACTGACACTCTGTGTATAATCAAAAGCCTTTGAATTCAGCATGCAATCATATGCAAACTTTATGAAATATGGTCTTTAATTATGAAAGAGTAGGCTGGTCACAAGGATCACATGTACATGTAGAGGTTGGATCGACATGAGCTTCCCACATTTCATCATGAAAGAAAACATGTCAGGTATTTCAACATTTTCAAAGAAATTCCCCAGAAAATATTAAATTGACAAAGGTGAAAAAGTGGATTGAAGAGCAGAATCTGGGACTGCTTTTGCTGGATAGTATTAAATGCTCATTTTAGTTTACTCTTTGCATGCTTGCAATATGGCTAGTACTGCCTTATTTGTTATTTATTTGTTAAATTGATTTGTCAGTTATCTTACCATGGGGTTACTATAGGTGGCTTACAACAATAAAAGGAAGACGAGTGACAACAAAACAGAAGTAAAATAATAGAATAATAAACAGAATAACAGAGTTGATAGGGACCTTGGAGGTCTTCTAGTCCAACCCCCTGCTCAAGCAGGAGACCCTGTACTATTTCAGACAAGTGGTTGACCAGTATCTTCTTACAAGCCTTCAATGATGTAGCACCTACAACTTTTGAAGGCAAGTCATACCACTGGTTAATTGTTCTCACTATTAGGAAGTTTCTCCTTAGTTCTAGATTGCTTCTCTCCTTGATTAGTTTCCATCCATTGTTTGTTGTCTTGCCTTTTGGAGCTTTGGAAAATAGGTTGTAGCAAGCCCCTCAAATTTTAAATTATTATATTAAACAATGAAAAAGAAAACAAATTGATAACAATATGATATGTATGTGATAACAAAAGGATGGATGGGTAGAGACCAGTAAGCAAGAGGGGAGGTGGAGTCTGCCATTAATCCAGCAGCCACCCCCAGCCAGAAACTATTGGGCCTGCTCTTCAGTCTCTTGCAGAAGGATAGCAGGGTGGGGGTAGATCTTACCCTGGATAGGGTAGGATGTCCAAAGGGCAGGAACTGGGGCACAGAAGGCTATCTTTCTGGATCCTGATAGTAAGAATCTAGGAACTTTGAGGTGTCTACAGAATTGCAAAGAAATTAATTAATAAAAGTAGAGTGGGCTGATTATAGAAAATTAAGAAAATGCTGCTTACCAGACACCTTGGATAGAGCATAAGAGCAGTGCCTCTTACCTGCCTTCCTTTGGGAACCTGGTCTCACCTTTCAAGTTCAGCATCTTAACTAGGCTTGCCCAAAAATAAAACTGAAAAGTATCAGCAATTTCCTCTGACCAAAACTGTTACAGCTATAGAAGCAGTTTTTGTTTGCTTAAGAATCATCTTAATTCAAAATAAGCCTTTAGGGTAATTCACAAATATGAGTATAATCTGATTTCTTTACATTTGATAATACGCAGATGAGTGAATCCACTTAGTTGAAAAGCGATTGGTCTGTAAAATTTGATTTGTTTATTATACCAGTGATGGTTTCCTCAGCCATGTATCCTTCTGGGCAGAAGATTGTCTTTAATCTAAAAGGCTACCAGAGACATATCTGGTGATAGGATGGAGATTGGGAATGAAGAAAACCAAGACGAGGTTCCTATTCATTCAGTTGTGGAGTTCATTGAGTAAATTATTCCCCGCTTATGAGATGTTTGTGAAGATTAAATTAAGAGGCACCTTCATTAAATGCCGCCTTCTAATTCTAGAGACAATGATGGCCATGCATGCAAGAATATTTTTTACTTTTAATTGTTTATATCCCTTAACTAATGAGCATTTGATTCAGAGTTTAATGTAAATATATTTTCAAATATCAGGTGAAAGCCTATTCACTTTATTGGATTTTTTCATGCCTTATTAGATAGACTATCTTAAATGTTTTAATTAGTTAAAGGAGCCACCAGGGTATATATGAGTTCTGCCTTCTAATCTCATCAGATCCACTTCTCAAGTCTGGAAAAAGCTAGAGACAGATTTACCCAATCCTTGCTTGCCCCATTTTTGTGGCCTGTTAAACAACAGTGGCAATAGAATGCTTTATAAAACTGAAATGTTATTTTCTTTCTGCCAAAAGCTTGTTTGGCTCACATAAATTCTGCCCATTTATTGGCATTTTATCTCTTAGCCAGTGCCTCACAAATGCAGAATTTGCACTCTTGCCAGCAAATGCTTGTGTTTCTCTGAAAAAGCAGAAGGCAGCTTTTACAAGCAGCTCAGACCTTTAATTTTAATTATCTTTTCTCTCTTTGCCTCTTAGATACATACATACATACATATACACACAAACACATACAGAGGAAGTGTTACAAGCTTTAAGCACTCAGGCTTCTGGAAATAAAACTATAAACATTTCCTAGGGATATACATGTCACAATGTACTGTGTATGCCAGGAGGAGTACACAAATATGCACACACAGCAGTAGAGGCTAGAGGTTAGTGAAGCTCACATAGGAATAATAGGCATTGCTAAGGAGTTCATCAGGCACAAGGCATTGGCACAAATTGAATATTTGTTGAACATTTAATATTTATTAGGGACCTGAATTTCAATTCATCTTCAATGAGATGGTGAATTCCTGTTTCCTGCTTAAACAGAGGATGGAGAAACACTATCATCAGTAATTTAATATGGACTCCTGTACTGAGCATTACTCCAGATGGCAACACCTTACTTGCTTGAGCTGACTTTAAAAAGAGAGACAGGGTCAGTCCTTGTTGGTACTTACATGAAAGACCAGTATAACAACCTGAAGGTTGTAGTTAAAAACTGAGAAGTATTTAAAAGTTCCCAGAAAAAAAGCAATGGTTCCACATTGCTGTCAAGAAAACTAGATAATTAGGGCCCTGAACTTTATTTAAAGGAATCTTTACTGAGCAATGAGTTGCATTCAATGCTCTCAATGGCATATTTCAGAACTGATTCCATTATTTGTCTCTAACATAAGGCCTCTAAGGTCCCTTCCAAGTTTGTTATTGTATGTTCTATACCACTTTGCACCTTAAACTGGTATATTTATGTAGCAGAGCTGACGTTAGAAGGTAGTCCTCACCAGGTCATGCCCAAGAGATGCCTAACCTCCTAATCTGTTTCTTTGCTGCCTTCACTTGCTCCTCTTTGAATAAATGTGGGAGACAATTCTTTTTAAGTGGCTCTATAACAGGGATGTGAAACTGGTGGTCCACAGGCCACGCCCACCCCAGCTCCATGAAGGGGAAAAACATGAAGTGTCATGTGACATCAACCTGATGCCTCCAGTTTGACACCCGTGCTCTATAAACTAGTGATGGGGACAAAGGGGCTTCATAATATTTCTTTGCTTATCATCTCCTCCAACCCCAAAATGCTCTGGCATTTGCAATAGCACATATGTTGTTACTCCAAGGTTTCTTGGTCTGCCTTTAGGCTCACCACAGTATATGAATTCTAAACATGCACATTTTATATTATAGTAGAAATACAAACAGAGCATAGGAATTTTTGATCCAAGGAAAAGGAGAAGGATGGTATGAATTACACTAGGATGTATGAATTACATCAGGACGCCTCTACATTTTGGTTAAGAGGGAACCTTCAAAACCCTGGAGGCTGCTGGGATGTCAACTGATATTTGAGCACAAGGTGCATAGAAAGTTTAGATTGTTATATGAAAAATGCATTCTCTACAGACAAGCCAAGTGAGGCTTCTTACTTCCCCTCCCCTTGGGCACACTATTTAGCCTGATCATCACAACCAAGCCAAATGAAATACGATGAATCTGAGTCTTAGATATTAGGCAACTGCAGTAGTGTGGCAGTATGTTATTACAGAAGCATATTTTAGGCAAGGAAGGACAGGCAGCGTTATAAATATGTCATCTTGTCTGATGTCCTCTCTTAAGGCAATTCCTCATTGCAGGCTAAGTTGCTTCTCTCTCCTATAGCTCCTGGCTGTTTCTTAAGTCAATTTCTGAAATTACACTCTGGATCACAGTGGGTGGGCAATGGGCACACAATCCCGACTAGGGCTACTCAGGGGTGGCCTTCAAAATTTTTAGCAAGGGGTTCTCTGCCCACTTTCTGGGTGTGTGTGGCCATGGTGGGCGTGGCTTAGTTGGCCTCCTGCACCATGGTGGGGGGGCATTTTTGCCCTTCCCTGTTTCTGGAGGCTTTCCTTGAGCCTCCGGGAGGGCAAAAACAGCTTCCCCGGGCTCCAGAGGCCCTCTAGAGGCTGGAAACACGCCCATTTCCAGCCTTCCAGAGCCTAGGAAAGACCCATTTTTCACCCTCCCTGAGCCTCTGCATGTGCCCTGCACTTACCTGCATCCAAAACAGGCCACATGGGGATTCCTGGGAGGGGTGGGGTAGGTGAGGCCAGCCAGGAGTGGGATTTGGGGTTCTCCGAATTGTACAGAACCTTAACTAGGGGCTCTCCTGGATCCCTGTGAACCCTCAGCAGCCCACCCCGGGTCTATTACAAAACTTGATTAGGTGGCCCCCTATTTCTTGCCTGTCCAACCTATTCAGGGAAGGTCAGCCTTGCTGGTTTGTTCCTGTGGGAACCAGTGTAACAATATTTGCCTTCTATTAAAGATTGCTCCTTCCTCGCTAGTTCCCGTGCTTTTCCCATGTTGGTCTGGATATTTGCAGTCATGGATGTCTTCATACCATTTCCCCACATTTACTCCTTTGACACCAAAGCAGAACACTTTGTTTTCTTTTTTCACCTTACAATAGCACCTCACTCTCATGTTACAACAATCAAGCCAACAGCAGAACAGGTAGCTCTATTTTCATCCTGCAAGGAGGATCAACAGAATGGGTCTGAAACAGACGCTCTTTCAACAGAAGCCAAAAGCCCTGAAAGTCTGGTATATTTGGAAAAGAAATGATTGCTGCATGCTTTCCTAGCACAATTGGGAGAAGAAGGCCACAGTTTGAAAGAAACCCTGACTACCACTGTGGCCAAAGAGAAGGAAGGGGCTGTGATTCAGAAAGAGTTTTTCTTAAGCTGTCTTCATTTCAGCCAGTTCAGTTATGGAAATCATACAACTCGAGGCTATAATGTAGAAAAGCCTTTAAGTGAAACCCCAAGCAATGTAAGCACTCACACATTTTGTGGGTGGCTGTGTATGTATATAATTTTCTTCCTAACAATTATGCAGATGGTGATGAATCTCTAGAGCCCGTGCACAGGGAAGAAGCTTGTGTTGTGGCAGTTGTTTGCCCCAGGTTAGCACTGACAGGACCTGTCTCCTTAACAGGTGTATTCACTTGCAGCTTCCAGTTTCTCAGGCAGAAGCAAGTACATGATTCATACGTGTGAGCCTTCATTAATGGATACATACCTCCTCTGCGTCTTGAAATTCTGCTAGTTTAATGGATTTGTGGAAGGCAGCAGAAGGAACAAGAAGGCAAAGTATGATCTGTTCTCACCAAACAAAAATTGCAAGGTAGACCAAGAGAATTAAAGATTGTAATAATATGTACTGTAATAAAAATTGTCGTCCTGATAACATCAATCACAGCAAAATTTGGATTTACCTCCACCAGAAGTAGCAGGTGGAACCAGATGGAGCTTAGAAAGGTAAATGGTGGCCAAGAAAATCAGTAATAGGCAAGAGATTAAATCTTAGGCCAAAGGAAGTGATTAAGTCTATATGGATAGAGTGAGCCTGACTTCCTGCAACCTGATATAAGAGAACCTATATTCTTGGTTTTGCCCCATTCACTTATAAACCATAGAGGATAAAGTCTAGCTAGTACTAACAACAGCATGGGGAAAAATGGAGTTGAATCCTTTACCCCTCAGTCTTGACTTTCTCCACAGTATTCCCATTAAAGATGTGAAGTAAGCATGAAGAAAAAAATGGCTGATGCCACAGATTGAAAGAAGGCAAATATGAGTATGAATATGCAGATGTATGACTTCAGTTCTGCTCCTGTTCACGCTACTTTATATACTGTGGGTTGACTAGAAATGTGAAAATTAACATATCAAAACATCATTATTAATATGCTTTGGAATTATGCCTAATAAGAATAATTGTGGTTTCATTTCAAATTTGATTTCTAAAATTATCTGAACAGTGCTATATATTCCTTTTCAGGGTTTGAGGTTTTTTTTTAAACACTCCACAACATATGGTAAAATGTTCCTTCTGTCTCATGACAGTTTCAACATATTTTTTTATGTATCTTGGCAACTATTGACAGAACTGTATACCATCTATAGAACATTTTATACCTGTTTTCTTTCTTTCTTAAGAGTGAATGTTATGGATTTGTGCCATACTGCTTCCCATTGTTGTATTGTGATGGTTTCTGTAAAGATCTGCATCCATTTTATCAGGCAATTTTTTTATTTCTTCTGTATGAATCCTATCTGAGTAGCAGTTTATATATACTGTACATACCCTAGTAGGTAGTATTGATTCGGTATGAGTAAAAAATATCATAATTTACTAAGATAAGTGTTTCCGGAGGTGCACAAAAAAGTACATTGGAAAAGAGATACATACATTACATTACTGAAAATATCAGACTGGGAAGTTACATTTGGAGAATATTTATTCTCCAAATTAACAGCATATATTCACATCAGATATCTAAAACAAATTTAACCAGGTATGGTTTCCTTATAAACTATGTATTGTGCAATAAGGTAAATATAAGCATCTAGAGAATGAATTTTAAGGGTAAAAAATGGACAAAGAATTGAAATCAGAGGAATACTGTATTTTATACTAGTTGGAATGTTAATTCATTGGAAATTAGAAATGAATTAGTTAAAAGTTAGAAATTAATATTCCTCTATAATGTTTTTAGTAGTTTCTTCTTTCATAGTTTTAAACAACAAAGAGTGGGTATTTTGGCACTTAGAGCAGAGATTTAAATGCTTACATTGTCAAAATAAAGTGTTAATGTTTTTATGGTTTTTATGGTTAATCTCTATTCAATATATTGGCTCTAGCTGTTATATCTTGGCAATTCCTTTATCTCTCTATATATTTATGTATCTTTTTTTCTATTCCTCTTTTTTCTTGCGTGTTCTTTTCTTTAAAAATGATTATTGAATAAATTGAAAAAAAGACCACAAACATACTTTTTATGGTCCTCACGCTTCTTATTTCCTTTATTATTATTATGGTTTGTTGCCCACTCATCCACATATTCAGACAGGATTTCACATTTTTATCCACCTATCAAGTCCTTCCCAATTGAGGGAAATAGATATGTCTAGTCTAATGAAGAGAAAGACTAGGGATTTATGGCAACAGTCTTTCAGTACTTGTGGGGCTGTCACAAATAAGAGGGTGTCAACATATTCTTCAAAGCACCTGGAGAAAGGACAAGAAGTAACAGATGGAAAATTATCAAGGAGAGATCCAACCTAGAAATAAGGAGAAAATTCCTGACAGTGGAATTTTGGAACGACTTGCCTCCAGACGTTGTGGGTGCTGCAACATTGGAGGTTCCCAAGAAGAGACTGGATAGCCATTTATCTGGAATGGTATAGGGTATCCTGCTCAAGCAGGGGGTTGGACTAGAAAACCTCCAAGGTCCCTTCCAACCCTTTTATTCGATGTTCTATTTCCCTACATCAGATGTCATCTCCTTGCGTTGTACATGCTATGGAATCTTTTGTAGTTCCACAATAAATCATATACAGTAATTAATATATTGAGTAGGGTAAGAAACAGTGTTGGCTGGAATTTGTGGGAGCTGAATTTCCTACAGATATATTCAGTTGAGGTAGGCTGCCCTTGGTTTGACTGACAATTGGAGTAGATAGCTATTGACCCTTTTCAGTCCTTTGGCAGAGTAAAAATTCATTTTTTTCCAGGCTTGCATGTCTCCCTGACATTCGCTCTTCTGAAAACAGATGGCAGATACAATAGAGATGCTCCCTGCACATCATACAGGTACTCAGTTTCCATTTCTGATGAGAAGCCATCTCTGTGGAACACTTGATTCATGCTTCAGGTAATCTAAAGGAACTCTGCAGCAAAGTGCTTGCTCCTTTCTTAAATGAAAATTCTCATTGGCTCAGTGAATACTCTCGCCAGGACTTTGATGATGAACAGAAAATACTGTTTCACATAACAAGGATGAAGGTCATGCATGTTCTGTGTCCAAGGTTAGGCAAATCGGTGCCTTGTTGCCACAATGTTCCTCCCGAAGCTCCCTTGGTGGCCATCAGATTCTCTGTCCTGCCTGGCTTATTAAAGGAATTTACTTATTTACTGAAAGGAAAGCCAGAATACCGGAAAGAAAACCATCAACCTGTAGCATTGAAACTATTTGCAGGAATGCCAGGGACCCCACAAAGCTCTCACTGGGGTGGCAGAGAGCAGCTTCAACAATTTCCTTTCTGTTTTTTTTATAACTTGCTGGGACCGCTATGAGATTACCTCATGAATAAAGCACAAGGCTTGCAGGATCTACTGTCAAAATGACAAAAAACAGCAGTGTGCTGTTATAATTCAAGATCTGCCACTTTTCTGTATGTGGGCATCAGCAAAATGCTGCTTTTTGCTATTTATCCTTTCCTTCCCTCAGCAGGTGCTGTTGAATGGCAATCATTTACTGACTGCACCCCACCACTGAGAGTTTGTATTGATTGTGACCAGATTATCAAGAAATAAAGAAATGGTTTCAAAATCTGAACTATGCTCCAGCTCCAAAAAGGTTGCATATCTCTGCCTCAATTATTCTCTGCTGTTTCTGCACTGCACATCCTTGGGATCATTTAAATGTATGTATTTACAGTGCTATCAGCAATGTGGTGAGTTTGAGAATGTAGGGGACAGATTCCTGTGCCAAGAAATTCACTAGCTAAAGCAAGGGTCTCCAAATTTGGTGACTTTAAGGCTTGTGGATGTCAACTCCCAGAATTCCACAGTTTGAAGATCCCTGATTTAAAGTCTTGATGCGGTCAGTTCTGTATTCTCGTGATGTTCTTTGCACTGTAGGCTATAGGGCTGGCATCAGCTCAAGACAAAAAGGAACACGTTTGGCAAAAGAGAGACTGTGTCACTGTCTCACCTTGGAAATGATTGGGACTTTGAGCACGACTGTGTGTGTGCACGTCTCTCTCTCTCTCTCTCTCTCTCTCTCTCTCTCTCTCTCTCTCTCTCTCTGTGTGTGTGTGTGTGTGTGTGTGTG
>JAOYMU010000252.1:50850848-50860947 GCA_025802295.1 Psammodynastes pulverulentus | reverse complement strand
ACATTTTGCCCCGGTATTTGGAAACATCTTAGCCAATCTGGCGGGTGGAAGGTGCCATCGATAAAACATCTTGTATAAATTTTCTTTATAGGCTGCCAATATTGTCAATTTATAATTTATGTCCCATAATCTTTCCCAATCTTCTAGATCTATACCATATCCAAAAAATTTTGCCCAAATTATCATTGTTTCCTTAACCACCTCTTTCTTCTTCCATCTTATAATTTAACAAATAATTATAGATTTTGGTAATCATTTTTTCTCCTGTTCCCTGCCATATTTTATCCAATTCTTGCTTTGTTTTGTATATTCCTAATTGTTCTACATCTTTTGTATACCGGGACCGAATTTGTAAGTATGACCACCAATCTGTAGGTATATTCTGCGCCTTTAGTTCCTGTATATGTCTTAATTTTCCCTCTTCGTCCAATATCTCTTCATACCTAGTTATTTAATTTAAATCTAACACATTTGGGTATACGATAGCCTCTATTGTTGACAACCATCTTGGAATTTGTGGATAATGATTTTTTTTTATTTTTTCCCAGACGCACATTAAAACATTTCTAACCCGGTGTCTTTTAAAATATGAGTGAGACTTGCTCTTCCCTTCCCATAAGAACGCATGCCAACCCACTTGTAAATCATGCCCCTTTAATATTAGCACCCTTTTATTTGTTAAATTTACCCATTCTTTTAGCCATGTACCAATTGCCACTTGATAATAAAGTTCCAGTCCGGGAGCCCGAACCCCCCTCTTTCCCTCTTATCCTGTAGGCATTTCAATTTTATTCGGGCTTTCTTCCCAGACCAGATAAATTTTGCCATCATTTTGTTTAATCCATCCCAAAAAAATTATCTAATTTTATGGGTACTGTCTGAAATAGAAAAAGAATTTTGGGCAATATGTTCATTTTGATTACTGCAATTTTCCCTATTAATGATAACTGTAGTTTTCCCCAATTATCCAAATCTTTTTGTATATGTTGCATTAATTTATCATAATTATCCCTCTTTATTGACGAGCATTTTGCCGTGACCCATACTCCTAAGTACTTTACTTTTTTTGACATTTGAATTCCTAATTTCTCCTCTAATTTCTCCTTTTGTTTTATAGTCATATTCTTTGTCAAAATTTTGGTTTTTTCTTTATTTATTTTTAATCCCATAACCTTTCCAAATCTTCTATATCTTTTAATAATACTCTCCCTATCTCTAGTGGTTCGTCTATTAGGAATACCATGTCATTGGCAAATGCTTGTACCTTATACTTTTCTTTCTTAATCTTTAATCCTTTTATCTCTTGAGTTTGTTTAATTTGATTTAACAATGTTTCAGCTGTTAATATAAACGGTATTGGTGATAAGGGGCACCCTTGTCTTATTCCTTTTTGTATTTCGAATCTCTCTTTCATTTCTCCATTCACAAGTATTTTAGCCGATTGTTTAGTATATATTGTTCGGATTGTCCTAATAAGTTTATCTCCCAGTTTTACCTTCTCTAATAGTTTTAACAAGAAATTCCAATTTAAATTATCATCCATAAACACTAATGCCATTTGTCTATCAGGGTGTACTTCATAAACCTCTAATATGTCCATAATTATTCTTGTATTCTGTCTTAATTGTCTAGATGGTACGAATCCGTTTTGGTCTTGGTGAATCTGATCTTCTAATATTTTTTTATTTCTATTCACAATTATTGTCACAAATATTTTATAATCTACATTGAGGAGTGAGATTGGTCTATAATTTTGAATGTGTTGGGTGTCTGCGTTTTCCTTGGGAATAAATGTAATGTAAGCCTCAGTCCATGTATTTGGAATTTTTGTTTGTTCTAATACCTCATTATAAAGTTCTAACATGAATTGTTCAAGTGTGGACTGTATTTGTGGTACTTTGTACATTTCAGCCGGTATTCCATCTGGTCCAGGTATTTTATTACTTTTCTGTTTTTTAATTGCCTCTTTAACTTCCGTCATCGTTATTTTAGCATTTAAATCCTCCCTTATATCTTTTGGTACTGTTAAAACATCTTTTCCGCTCAATCTGCTCTTCCGATATTTCTCATTTTTATATAAGTGTATAATATTGCCTTATTAAATCTTTCTTTCCCTCCATTGAATACACAATTTTTCCCTCGTTATCCTGTAATCCTTGTATTATTCTCTTTTCCTTCTTTTTTTTCAGTTTATGTGCTAACCACCTTTCTGGTTTATTAGCATGTTCAAAATAATTCTGCTTTGCTTTTTTTATTTTTCCCGCTAATTCCTCCTGTGTTTCTAAATTTATTTTATGTTTAATTATTTCTTTTTCCTTCTGGATTTCTTTATTTTGGGGTTTCCTCTGCTGTTTAATTTCTAATTCCTTTAATCCTCCTGTAACTCCAATTGTTGTTTCTTCCTATCCCTATTTCTTTTTGCTCCACATGCTATTACCAATCCTCTAATATAAGCTTTAGTCATATCCCATAGATTTTGCAATGTTGTATCCTCATTTCTATTATCTTTTAAAAACAATCTTAGTTCTTTCCCCATCATTTGTACACTTGTACATTTG
This sequence comes from Psammodynastes pulverulentus, assembly GCA_025802295.1. NCBI lineage: Eukaryota > Metazoa > Chordata > Lepidosauria > Squamata > Psammodynastidae > Psammodynastes > Psammodynastes pulverulentus. The sequence goes on along the minus strand of JAOYMU010000252.1, from coordinate 50,858,389 downwards.
TACACATTCTTTCTCCTTCAACAATCTCTGGTTCACCATCCATGTCCCTCTTACCTTCCTTCCTTTTCATGTTATCCTCAGGGGGTTATAATCAGCCCACACATTTGGAAGTATTTCTACCTCTTCTATTTTTTTTGTGCTTCTATATCAAGTCAAGCCATGTCTATTCAGGACCATGAATTATGTGGGTGTGAAAAAAACGTGTACTGTTTTTCTTCTTTGTGTCGACCTCTCCATACATCTCTTAATTGTAATTCCTCAACCATTCTATGGAATACTGGTGGTAGTACCCTTCTACTCTTATTAACCTTATTTCCTCTTCCACAATCCCTTCCTACGTCTACTATTGCATTATAGTCGCCAATCATGAAAAGATTTTCTAATTCTAATTCTGTTATTTTTTTATATAAATTATTGTAGAATTTTATTTGGTCATTATTTGGGGCATATATTCCTATTAATGAGACTTTCTTTTGATTTATTTCTACCTCAACTATCAGAATTCTACCCTCCTCATCTGCAAATATTTGTTTTGGATTCAATTTTTCTTTTATATATAATATTACTCCTCTCTTTTTTGTGTCTGCTAATGTGTAAAACAATTTACCTAATTGGGTGATTGTAACAATTTATGATCTTATTTCTTAATATGAGTCTCCTGTAGACAAATAATATCCAAATTTTGTTTTCCCAATTTTGCCAAAATCTGCTTCCTTTTTATTACCGAATTAAGTCCATTTATATTTACAGATAGTAGAGTAGTTTCCCTTTCCATACTGTTATCTGCCTATACCTTATATCTTATATCCCTCCTTATCCTTGTCTCCCTCTGTACTCTACCTCTGAGTCTTACCTTCTCCTGACTTCTCCTTTCCTGCTGTTGGTCTTCCTGACTTCTGCTTTCCAGTTCCTCTTTACTATCCTGTTCATCATCCGATATTAAATAGTGTTCATAGAATTCCTGCACTTTTTCTATGGTATCCACCCTTATCCTCTTATCTTGCCATGTTACCAGCATACCCTCTGGGATCAACCATCTGAACATAATTCTATTTTTAATTAATTGGGATGACAGGAAGTTATAACTTCTCCGTTGCTCTCTCACTCTCCAAGGGATTTGTCTCAAAATTATTATTTCCTTTTCCTTATATATTATAGCTTCTTCTCTGGTTCTCTTATACACCTCATCCCTTATTGTCTTCCTAGCGAACCGTACATGCACCTCTCGTGGTAGTTTGTGTTTCCTGGCATAATTCGTAAACACCCTGTATGCTTCATCAATATCTCTCCTCATCTCTTGTGTTGTTGTTCCCATCACCACTGCCAAAATCTCTGCCATAATATTATTTATGTCCTCTTCTTTAGTTTCCACTATATTTTGAAATCGAACAAAAAATCCGGAACACTCCATTTCAAGATGTATGATAGCGTCTTCTAAATTCTTATCTGCCGTCTTTAGTGTTTGTTCTGTTGTTTCTAAATTTTTTTCTCCATCACATCCGTTTTAACTTCCACAGTTTTAATCCTCTCTTCATTCTTTGAAATCACTTCCTGTATTGTCCCCATTCTATCGTCCAATTTCCGGATGTCTCCTTTTACTTCTCCCATTTCACATTTCATCTTCTCATGTTTATTCGTTATTAGTTCCTGGGTCTTTAACATCATTTCTTGTAACATACTTAATATTGCATGGATACCTGCTAAATTCGACATTGATCCCGATTTCTCTCCTCCTATCATACTCTCAATTGATCTCTGGCTCGAGGGTGAGGATGTAGGTGCCATTGTTTTCTTCCCCAATTTCATTGTTGTAGTCATTGTGGTTGCCATTTTTACTAGTGTTCCAATCCTTTCCCACACAACCATATACTATTATCTATATTTACAAACCATATAAATCTATATCAAATTTAATTATAGTTTCAGCCACTCTAGTAATCAGATACTGTAAAGATCAATTATATATATATATTTTACACTTATTAATTGTATTCTATTATACTGTATATTAAGTATGTATACTATGAATCAATATCTTTTATAACAGTTAATAAGTTAATCAATCACCCTTTTGTTGATCTACAATCAATTCATTAAATCACAATTCTTCAATTATTTTAGCTATATAGAAAGAGAAAAGGGAAAAGCTTATTCTACTTATAATAATTCTAATAATAATTACTAATATAATGTATAATAATTAATGTAATGTAATAATTAATTAATAACTAATAATACTAGTGGCAAATAATTAATAAGAAATATATTCAATTTCAGTTGATCAATTAATCACACAGTTTCAATTCATATATATTATAGTTGTAATTACTTAATTATCACCCTCCATATCTTCTCAAGTCATCTTTTTTCTTATTCAAATGTCCAAATGTGCTTCTTTCCTTCCTCTCCGTCCAAAAAACTTTTCTCCTTCTGCTTAATTACTGCTTAGTCACTGTGTCTCTTGAGTGGTATACAATCTTTCTTAATCCCTCTCAGCCGTCGTTCCTCTCAGTCATTCCTGTGTTCTGCTTTCTTTTTAAGCTCTTTCTTTTTAAAAGAAAAGAAGGATGTTGTCTTTAAATCCTTCAAATTCCTCCGGACCTCCAACCTTTTTCTGCAGCCCTTCTAGCTCTGTCTCTATGCCTTTCACCAACTTCCTTCCTACCTTCTCCCTCCGGCTGCCGATCACAAGCAAAATGGATTTCCTCCACTAACCGCTCACACCGCCTGCTCGCCACTTCTCTCCACGTCGTTGGAACCTCTCTTTTCTTCTCCCGTCTCTCTCTCAGGTTTATAGTTGAAGAACACGGTACCTTTTGCTTCGCTCTCTATCTCGGGCTGTGCTGTCTCGATACGCTTCTTTCTTCACTTCCTATACAGGGCGGGCCGCTATTCATTCGGACCTGGCCGTGAGGCCAGTCTCTTTCAAGTCCAGTTTAGGGGTTACACTCATGTTCCACTGGGGGATCACGACCTCCCCTCGGCTCCCCAAGAATTCCCCTTTGTCGCGCCACCTCTCCAGGGTCACCAACGCTTCCCTTTCGGATCCTGGACTCAAAAATTCAAACACTCAGGACAGAGCTTGTCCCTGTGCTTCCACCATCATGATGTCACCGCCGGAAGTCTCATCCTCATTTATTATAATCAACATGTCAGCACTCAACCCAAGTGCAGTCGGCTCTGCCCTATGTAATTTACTGTCCACCTATGACCCTTGTTCCCCCTTCCTCCCAGGCTGTGTCATATATCACGCTCTTCAACAAAAATGCTTCTTTTTCCCGGGCTTGGAAAACCATGCCTTGCTAGCTAGCTCTGGTAATGTGAGACATGATCTGAAAAAAAGTATGCATGGAATTTACTTGTCATCATAACAACCATCAGATCTTTCCCTTTCTTCTAATGGAAACTCAAGAAAAAGCCAGGAATGCTTTCTGAGTTGACACCTAGCACTGTTTAAGCTTCCATGTGCTTGACCAATTGTAACTTCTAGATGGTCTTCAGGGGCAGTCTCAAGTAGACTCAACGGTAATAGTCCAACCAGGAAATGACCAAGAGGTGAATGACTGTGAGCAAGACCTGCTAATTCAGGAATAGGTGCAATTGGCATACAAGACCCATTTGGAGAAAATACCCCAAGTCACTATTGCTACTTGCTCCTGCAGCAGGAGCTGTAAGTCCAGGAGAACTCCCAAGTTGTGTATCAGCTCTATCTGGGAAAGAGCTCTCATTTCAAGAGTCAAGGATAACACATCACTGGATCTGGGTGGGAGGACCAAAAGCATGGATGTTGTAGAACAATAAATAGAAGGGCAACCCCAATTTGCACACCCTATTACTTTAAAACAACAACATTCAAAAATACCATTAAAAAAAAGTAAACAGAAGCCTACTTCAGTGCCAAACAAAATGGGAAAGAAAGCTCAAAATAGTAGCAATCTGATATGGAAATGAAAGTAACTTGGGGGGGGGGGAGTGTAGAATAAAATAGAAAATAGTAAGAAGAACATTTTGTTGAAATAATTTCTGTAAGGTAACAGAATTAGGGTCACTTACAAATCTTGGAAGATATAAAGGAAATCCTTTTGCAAAATAATTTGATATTTGTTCAACTTTCTTGGATAATAAAAGTTTTTTTAGAAGAACAAATTCTGGAAACAAAAAATCAGTAAAATAGTACAAAGAACAGTACAAAGCCTAAAAAATACATGAACCTTGCAACATCTCTTTGCCGAGTCAGCATAATTTATGCCGGTCAATTAACATTATCTTGCTTAAGCATTTCCTAGTCGTGAAACCAGCTGTGTGAGAAGATACCAAATATCACCACTGAAGCAACGATAGATCAATTTTATGTTTCTTTGGTTTAAATATCTTTGGCAGCTAAAGGGCCCTGATATGGCTCACTAGCTCGCAGTTTAAATAATTATATGGTCTTAATAAGTATTAGCTCCTCATTATTATTATTTTTTTGTTATCTAAAATGATCGTGTCTTTTCTCTCCATCCCCAAATGGAGTAACAAACCTCCTATATTTGAAAATGCTGAATTTAAAGGTCTTATTCCCAAACTAAGAATCCTTTGGTATTTGAGAGAAATAAAATGTCTCTTTCTCTATGGAGCTGGCTATGAGCAGGATATTCAGTGGAAATCTCTCCAGTACAGATGACCAAAAACATGACATGGTGGGTGTGGATTAAGGAGACTTCTCTGGCCTTAGAATCCATCACTGGAGCTGATATTATTCTTTTTCCTCCCAGGGAATGGGAAAAACCAGCTTAGCTGTCAAAGTCACTAAATTCACACCTTTGCTGGTTCATGCTGAGCAAATTAAGCAGTTTCCCTTCCTGCCTTGATTTTGCTGCCCTTCTGTGGAATAAATCTTTTAATTCTTTCTGTGTTTTAACAGTTTTCTTTTGTATATTTTCATAGTTGTCTACTATTAACTGTTACCATGATTTCATGAATCGTGTGTTGCTAAGGTGTTTTTGTTTCTGGATGCATGTGTGAATTTGTGTGTGGGTTTCAAATATTTGCTGGAACTACTGTACAATCAGAATAACAGTGTTGGAGTTCTTCTAGTCCAAGGATGTCCAAACTTGTCAACTTTAAGACTTGTGGACTTCAACTCCCAGAATTCCCCAGCCAGCATAGTTTGGACATCCCTGTTCTAGTCCAACCCAGCTGCTGAAGCAGGAAGCTCTATACCATTTCAGACAAACAGTTGTCCAATCTTTTCTTAAAAACCTCCAGTATTGGAGCACCCACAACTTCCACTGATTAATTGTTCTAACTGTCAAGAAATTTCTCCTTAGTTTTAGGTTGGTTCTCTTCTTGATTAGGTTCCATCCATAGTTTCTTGTCTTGTCTTCTGATGCTTTGGAAAATAGGTTGACACCCCCCCCCCTTTGTGGCAGCCCCTCAAATATTTGAATCTACAACTTCTTACTAAGAATTGAGTCAGTTTTAATATTGTTCCCCTTGTTAATTATTTTACTACAAATTCATTTTACATTGTACAAATGGATCGTAAAGAACTTTGGGTACTTTAGTAAGGTCTCAGGTTTTTTTCTCACCATACATCTCTTCTGACTCACTTCCAATGTCACTAACTTTTGACACTGACAAAGCAGTCATCCTCACAAAAATCCATAAGAAAAGTAATTTCTTATTTACCTTTCTGTGAACACTTGTACTTTGGTGTGTGCTCCTTCTCAGGTGTGTGCATTTTGCCAAAAAAATTGCACTGAATGCTTGATGCAAAACATATAAAATGCTGACTGCACAATTTCTGCTGCAACATATACAGAACAACATATACAAACTAGCCACAAAAGCCATATTTATAGTAGGAGAGATCTTTGACTTGATCTGTATAAAGTTATAAAAAGAGATAGGTAAAAATATTGGTAGTAGACTAGTACTCTGATGCATCTCCGCATTGCAGCAGTGTGAATAAATCATAATTTCTTTACTATCAGCAGGTACTAATTAACATTAATTCTACATTAGAACAGGATTCTAATGTAGTAATATACATCATGAGCAGATAAATGCCACAAGGACTCCTACTGATGGTGAAGCAGCTAAAAATTGCAAGAAAGTAATAATGGCTTGTCACTGTTGTATGAAATATCACATCAAGAATCAGTGGAGTTCTATGTATTAGCTTTCTATATTCCTTTTTCTTAACAGTGGCAATTTCCTAGTTCAGTTAGATCTTAGCAAATCAGCCATTTATCAGTAGGCATTCAAACAATATATAATAATATACTGCATTGATACAACCTGAATAGTGTGGAGGAAGATTCTTCTGTATAGATCTGGTCCTGATGTACTAACTGAAACATTTATAGTGTCAGAAATTGGAGCTAAAATGTTTTCCCTGTTTTGTAAGTAGAGATTTCCTCTTCCTCATCCATATATTTTTGTTATATACCAGAGACTTCTTTTTTCGGGGGGGGGGGGGGATAGTCACAGCTAATTGTTGAATAAACTTAATTGTTTCTCTTTTTACCTGCACCTCACATACCTGCTTTGCAGACATTTAAGGGGAGTCAGTGATGAATGTGAGTAAAAGATATGGAAAGCTTCATTATTTTTCTGTGCCTGCTTCTATCAAAGAAAACAAGCCACTGCAAAAAGCAAACAAGAGATTTTATCTCTGGATTGAAAAAGCAACACCTCAGGAGGATTAGTCAATTGCCATCCAAGTGACTTCTTGTGCAGTGATTAAAAAAGCAGCCATTTATCTTTTCAAACCATGATCCCATTTATTTCTGTGTGGAATTGCTCAAAACCTTGCAGAAAAACACAGGATTCTCAACAGTTAAATCAGTCACTTGTCCCAAAGAGAAACTTGGAAACCCTAACAAAAGACTACCAAGAAACAAAAAAACCTGAGCTATCTGCCAAGGAGAACATAGTATACTTAGGAAACTTCATAAGGTTCTAGACCAGCATGGCTGGCTGGGGAATTCTGGGAAGTGAAATCCTCAGGTCCTAAATTTTCCAAGTTGGACTCTCCTGGTCTAGATAATTTTCTACTGATATTCTGAACAAAGTGGAGAGAGTGGAGAAGCACTATGTTGATCAAAGTACTCCAAATTCCTGTCTTAATGTGAGAGAGGTTGCCATTACTGTAGATAGACTGTCAATAGTTTAGAAGTACAGTGCAAAATAGGGCCAGGAATAAATAGGAAATAATGTGTATTTATTTTAGTTTCAAAAACTTTAAAAGTTCAGTATTGTAGCTTGGGTGCTAGATTAAAAACTTTCTCATAGTGAAAGGAATGGAGGAGCCATTCGAAGGCAATAAGAATAGTACTACTCCAAGATGTTTTGGGATTTCTTATTTTATTTACTGTATTTTTTGGTCTATAAGATGCACTTCTCCCCCCCCCCCCAAAGTGGGTGGAAATGTCTGTGTGTCTTATAGAGTGAATGTTGCCAAAGCCCAGCCCACCCGCTCGCCCCCCCCGCTCGCCAGCCTCTGTCTCCCAGCAAATTGACTCCGTGCAGTAAACAGCCTGGTCAGCTTCAGC
>JAOYMU010000252.1:50742481-50754904 GCA_025802295.1 Psammodynastes pulverulentus | reverse complement strand
CCCCCCCGGTCCGGCACCTTTTGGTGCCGAAAAAAAGCCCTGCTCCCAACAGTATTACACTGAGTATCCCTGGATATACCAGAGATAAATAGAGACTGAGATAGATGTTTTGAAGAGAGAAGACTATTATGTAGTATTTATTATTATATGTAAAAGATTACTTGCCCACTATAATTTTCCAACACATTTGCCCTGGGGGATACTTTGCCCACAGGAGCTCAGTGAGTGACCAATGCAATATATAAATAGGATATTGGATGAGCTTATAGCCAGTCCTTTGGGACTGTCCTTTTGCCACCTAGTAGCTTATAAATTCCGCTACAAGGATGAGGGTAGATTTTGGCATCTCACACATACTTTTCAGGGATTTCAAGCTACAGCTCCAATTCAAGGCACAGGGAATGCAAAGTACACAGGCCAAGGGTGTCTTCTTTTTAGCCGCAGCTTTGAATGAAATTTATAACCTGAATTGTCAGGTTAACCTGAATTGCGCCTCCTCCATTTGTCCTGGCAATATTTACTTTGCCACTGCCAAGACGGAAAGGCATTTGACTTACATTTCTTTTCAGCTCTTTCATATCAACAAAAGGCTGTAAACTTCCTCTCATTCAACAAATAATAAATACACAAGCTGCACTTTGGAAGCATCTCGTGACTTCAGGTAATAGTTTTTAGATCTTCCCTGAATGAAATCGCTCACTGTTTGCGACCCAAAGGATGAGTTTGTTATCTGAATAGGATGGTTCCAACCATCACGGAAGATTTTCAAATATCCGCAGCGTGTTTTTAATCTTCTTTCTTCTTTCTTTTCCTTTTTGGTAACCAAATGGTTTCTCAAGCAGACTATTTTATAGTAGAATAAATCCAGCAAATGATGCACACAGTAATGTGTATATTGTATCAATTTTAGATTTTATTCTCTCTAAATTTCAGATTTGTTTCTTGCCTAAGTATTCTCTTTTTATTCCTAATTTTACTCAGTCTTGAAAGATCATACTCATCAAGGCTTCTGGGTAATTCAAGTCCTGGGCTGAATGGTTTTATGGGCATCTGTTTAATTATCCTTACGTTATTATTTCACAATGAATTTTTCTTTCCTCACTGGCAGTTCAGGTTTTTTTTCCTATTGTTTGTACTTGATCTGAGAAAAGCAGAATGTAATCATTCAAAGAAATCAAGCAAAGTTTGTTGTTGATGTATTGTTACACGTTTGAAATTCATGGTATTCTTAACTTTAGATCATATAAGTGCATTTTCCAAACCTTGGTTTTTTTAGGCATATTTTTATTTATGTATTTTAACATTAATTTGATGTTGTTTAAGGAATTCTGATTTGCATCTTGGGAACCAGTCAGTGCTGTGTTTTCAAGCTTTGGATTAAGTGAATTTTGCCCCATTTTACAACCTTTCTTGCCACAGTTAAGAATCACTGCAAATTGATAAGTTAGTATTATGGTTGTTAAGTGAATTTGGCTCCCTATTGATTTTGTTTGTCAAAAGGTTACAAAAGGTAATCACATGACCCCAGGCCACTACAACTGTCGTAAGTATAAACCATTTGACAAGCATCTGAATTTTGAACCCGTGATCATGGGGATGCTACAAAGGTTGTAAGTGTGAAAAGTGGTCATAAGTTACTTTTTTCAGTGCCATTGTAACTTTGAATGGTCATTAAATGAACTGTTGTAAGTCGAGGATTACCTGAACAGGTAGTCCTCAACTTATGACTAGATTCTGACTGATGGGTTAAAGTTGTGATAGATTTCCCCAAAAGCTATCTATGACCCAGTTCTGAACCTCTGATATCATCTCCCCTGTTCATGTGATTGCATCTTGGGCACTTGGCAATTGACCCACATTTACAGTACACCAGTCATGTCACTGTAATTTATGACAGTTTTGCCAGAAACCGGTATTTACTTCCAATTATCCTGCAAAACCTGGCCCATAGCAAACAAGTGACTTAATGACAACAGCATTTGCTGTTATAAAATTGGGTCAGACCCTTATATTCCTGTGCTGTATCATGACTTATGATCATTTGCAAGGCCCAATTACAGAAATAACTAAAGGACTATCTTTATATATATATTTCCCAGGCCTGATTTTAGGCATAATGTTGTGCAGGGAGATAGCACTAGCACTAGCACTTACACTTATATATCACTTCATAGCACTTTACAGCCCTCTCTAAGCAGCTTACAGAGTCACCATATTGCCCCCAACCATCTGAGTCCTCATTTTACCAACCTTGGAAGGATGGAAGTTAATCTTGAGCAGGTCAGCATTGAACTGCTGGCATTGGGCAGAGTTAGCCTGCAATATTGTACTCTAACCACTGCGCCACCATGGCTTTTATCAAGAGATTCTTTCTATTTCTTGAGAGGGAATTTTTATAGCCACATTTGCCTTAATTCTGTTACTTGAGCAATATATCCCGATTCTTTTACAGAAATGAGAGATTTTCCTCCGATGGAAAAACAACAATATAGAACAGAGGCTGAAGTCAACCATATTCTGACCAACTGTACCAAAGGAGTCATTTTGCATTTTGCTTCCTGGGCACTGTACTTTCCCTCATCTTTACTCAGTCACACATTCTTCTGAAATCTAATTTTCTTTCTTTAAAGAGCAAACGTCTCCTTCTCAGGTATTAGATTTGCTCAAAACAATTTCACTGTTCCCTTAGCTACCAGACAAGCCTCCATCAACAATTTCTTATCCTGAGGTGGTCGTAAAGGATTTGACACGATTTTCTCCAAGCTTTCCACGTGGAATAACTACTAGGTACAGCTAAAGTAGCAACTTAAATGTTTTATATCTCTTTCCCAGAATGTCTGTAAGCTTCAATTCAGTGAGACTCTGAACTTAGCAGTGACCCCTGCCTTGCAAGGAACGCATTTTTCTCCTTAAAATACTCATTCTTTTGTCCTCATTGTTTCACTCAAATGAAAGTTATATTTTGGCAATAACCAGACAGGCAGCTTGTTGACCCAAGGTTTGTTTGTCTTGCAAAGGCTAAAATATTTTGTAAACCTAAACTTCAGTGCTGCTCCTTTCAAAAGTTTATGTCATTTCAAAGGGAATCAAAATGGCAATAGTGAGTAATCTGAGGTCCTGAGACTGAATGAAATCCTTGACTTCTTTTTCAAAAGCTTTCAGTAAGCAACCAATTCAGCCTCAGGCAACAGCTATTGATCCGGGCCTGGTGTTATTGAGAAAGAAATGGAAAGAGAAATACAGAAGGTCCTAGAAAGAGAAGAGGGCCAAAGAAAAGGATAGAACAAATAGCTGCCCCCACTTTGGGCCTAGAGCAGTACATTTAATTAAGCCCCAGTGGCCCCTGATATGCATGCTTTATCCATCCTAAAGTGGAGTGGAGTGGTTAGGATTAAGAGTAGGACTGGAAAGATTGCTCAGTGGTAAAGCTCACTGGATGTCATTAGGCTACTCACTACCGGCTATCTACCCTATTTAACCCGAATGCTGTAAGAATAAAATGGGAGGTGCAGAATTTCAATCTGTTCAGAGGAAAAGTGGAGGAGAAAATGTTTAATGCTTGTGAGAACACTGGGGATCCCTGCAGGGTAGCCTAGCCCCTTGATCTTTGCAGTGCCATTTTGCCTTGCTTTTCTATTCATTAGCATGACCAGTGCACGGGTTGGCTTCAAAAATTTTAGCAAGGGGTTCTCTGCCCAGTTGCTGGATGGGTGTGGTCATGGTGGACATGGCCTAGTTGGCCTCCTCCACCATGGCAGGGGAGTCGTTTTTGCCCTCCCTGAGCTCCGGAGGCTTTTTTTTTTTTGAGCCTCTGGGAGAGTGAAAACAGCCTTCCCAGGATCTAGAGGCCCTCTGGAGGCCAGAAATGGGCCTGCTTCCGGCCTTCTCGAACTTCTGGTAGGCCTGTTTTTTGCTCTCCCCAAGCCTCTGCATGTGTCCTGCACTTACCTGCATCCAAAACGGGCCGCATGGGGACACGTGGGAGGGAAGGAGCAGGGTGGGCAGGGCCAGCCAGGAGTGGGATTTGGGGGTTTTCTGAAATGCACAGAATCTTAGCTAGAGGTTCTCCCAAACCCCTGTGAACTCTCAACAGCCCACCCCTGGCCCAGTGCAAGGATTTAGCACCCATGCAGAAGGAGAAGGAGAACTCTTTGCCTGTGTATTAGCATGCTTGCTCTTCTGTCCTCATGGGTGCCCTGGGCAAGCTCTTTCCATCTGCAGGGTCTTACAGATGTAGAAAGGAATCCTCACTTCAACATGCAGAAAAGGAAAACTTGCTAATTTAGGAAATCGAGATGGAGTCATTGTATACAATTGTGGACCCTGGTGGAATTTCATTCATTCATTCATTCATTCATTCATTCATTCATTCATTCATTCATTCATTCATAAAATTTATTGGACACCCTTCTTACCATAGGGTAACTCTGGGTGGCTTGCAACCACACATTTGGGGGAATAAACTGCTGAGAAAGTAGAAATGCCCTAAATTAAAGGGGGATGTATGGTCCAATGAAAAGAAGAATCACTGTGTCCCTCTCTGTGCCCCATAAGGAATATTTCCAGAATATATATCTTATGCTGCAAGAATAATGGCAATCGAATGGAAAACATTAAAAATCTAAAAACATTATTGATGAATATTCAATGGCTATATAAAGGCAATAATACAAATATGCAAGCCCTAATTTATTTTTAACCACTTTTTTTTTACATTGATTGGACCGTAGGTTTTGGTTTAAATTTTAGGGCAGTGTAAATTTTCAAAGAATGCTTTAATTTGAGGACGCTTCAATTAAAATATCTCATAAAACCCAACTTGTGAATCGAAACAGAATCCGGTTTGAAATGGCAAATCTAATCGGGTTATTTGGAAGCAATTCAGATTCTTTCAAAGCTCTTCACAGGTTAAGATGATTTTTTTCTGCTGTTTTGGGGTTAATTACAGCAGGCAATTATAACTTCAGTGCCATAAAATGGAGAATGCTGAAACAGACTAAATAGTGTGATCCCTGTCTGATACAGAACAACTTGTAAAGTTTAATTTTAATGAAATTAGATTAGGATATGTTGGGCTGTGTTTTTTTTTTACAAGTGTTGAGAAAGGAATTGCATTTCAAACATTTTATATTGTCCAAGAAGGAGTTAAGGATAAGCATGCTTATTAATCCTGAGTTAGGATTGTGCCTTTTTTTCCCTATCAGTTGAAACATTATTTGCTATTATAGATAATTATCTCCTTTATAGAAGTAATGCAGATAACCTCCTGAATCTGGCCATTTCTGAGCAGCAGTAGCGGCAGTCATGATGGAAGACAGAATATTTTCAAGGATGCTTCCTCCAGAAGATGGAGGATGCTACTTCCTTGACACTCACCCTTCACTAAGCCTGATCAACCATCCATTCCAAGGTTGCTTCCTAGCAGAGACGAACACCACAGCATTAATAGTAGGAAGCCATCGGAAATAAAGTGCCAACCACATCAGTCACCTCTCATTATTTATTCCTTTTTTTTTTGAGTCAGGACAAAACATCTACTTGGGATCTGCATCAATGGCAAAGTAATCCTTCAGTGCTACTTACTGTTTGAGAGTTCAAGTCTGTTCATTTGTTAGGCTCCAAGCCCAGATGCTGAGCTCCTTCACAGTCTTTGATCTTGTCAAATTGCTTGGGGAAGGATTGTAGAACAGAAAGGGAGGATGTGCTAGTTCAATATGGTTCGCATGATGCTTCCTGCATATAGAGCATCATTACAGCACCTGGGAAATACCTGACTTATGGCAGGAAATAGACACTGAAATATGCCTTAAAGAAGCTTCCCTCATGGGCGCGACATCCAGTATATATTGGCTGGAATAGAAATCATGGAGAAAGAGGAACGCTGCCAACAAGAATAGATGAGATATCCCTTTGAAATAGGATGCACATTTTATGCGGACCCTTTGAGACAATGTGCTGAAGCATATGTCATCTAATCTCTCTTTAAATAGTTTAGCATCTAGCACTCTTCAAATACCAAAATGAGATCTCACAGGGGAGAGTCAAGATCTCTTCTCTTGTATGGAATGTAGTATAATGGATTTAAGTGTCAGGAAAGCAAAGTCTAGTTAAGTGTTAGGGGAAAAATCCAAACTGTAAAGAGCATTTTGATAATGGAACCAATTACCTATAAATGTTAGTAGCTGTCTTTCATTGGAGGCATTGCCCCACCCTCCAAAAAAGATTAGATAGTCATCATGAGGGAGGTTTTAATTTGGATTCATACATACAGTAAGGAGGAGGTTAAGCTCAATGATTTAAATTGCTGCTTTCAAATCGAGAATTCGAGGCCAGTATTATCTATTCCGATTAGCGGTAGCAGTCCAGAACTGGGAGCAAAAGTTGTTCATTTCATTTCTATCTGATCTTTTGTACTAGACATGCTGAGATGAATCTGGCACCATTTTAATGCTAATAATCTGTCCTATCACCGAGCTCTCATCTTGCCATCAGCACAAAGCATCATGGCTATTGTTCCCTTTAACTGGAATTTGATTAACCAGCTTTAAATGTAAATGTTCTGGTTTAACCTCAGGCAAAATGGTTTTTGTTGGTTTAATAATTAGAACACTGCATTTGCCCAGACTCCAACATACCTTATCCTCTTTTAATATTGCTGCCTAAGTAATATGAACAAACCTATTTACGTGAATAAATGATTTGGGCAACAAGCATGCCCTTCACTTGTGCATGTTGGCCAGAGTACCAAGATGATGTTAAACCTTTCTGCATGTTGGATGGCTCTCTCGTGAGTGCAGGCCTGAGTAGAGGCGGGTGCAGCCAGTACATTGTTCCAGGGCCCATGGAGTCTATCAAGGGGAATGTTCTGACATAGGCTTCCTGAGACATTAACAAACACTCAATTAAGTCCAAAAAACCTCTTTATTTTCACAGCTGTGAATTATATTCTTTCACAGCCTTTAATAAGTCCAAAACAGTGCAGAAATAAGTCAACAGCCGTCTGCCGCAGTCTTTCAAGAACAAGCTAATAGCCCTTTATCTTACCTGAATGGCTTCCAATGACCTAAGTGTCAATTAGCTTGTGCAAAACCAACTGGAGTCCCAACAACACACGCACAGCTTCAGACTGCAAACTGAACCGAAAAAACAGCGTTGCTTCCTGCAGAGAGCTTCTGTAATTTTGCTCCTCCTTTTATGTCTTATGGGAAGAGTCAATCATCTCCGAGCCTTACTCCCGAGTCGCCCTTTCAATCCCAACTGTTCTTGCCTTCTGGCGGCTCTGCGCATGTGCGCACTGGTAATGGAATCCTGTTCCTCTGCCTCACTTATGTCAGAGTCTGGAAGCTCTGGAGTCTGCCTATAACTCCCAGATGGCCCTGGCCCCATCTCTGCGTCAGACGCAGAGCCTTTGTCTGAGCCTTCCACAGCCTCCCCTACCTCTTCGCTGTCACACTCTGCTGCCAGCTCCGTAGGCTGCCAGTGGACCACAACAGGGAATTTAAAAAAAAAACTTTACAAAACCAAACTTTTTCAAAAGCATTTGGGGCATAATTCAATGTTGGTACATTTGGTGCAGTGGAAATGAAGTGAGCTGACCTCAGCCAAACAGTACATGCAATACTTTTTCCCTAGTTCCGCCATCTTGCTTGCTCCCCCTGAGGTAAAAAGAGCAGCGAAGGTTTGACATTCAAGTTTGCAACAGGGACCAACTCCCACCCACTAATTGAAGCATAATTTTGTGAGTGTGTTCCAGGAAAGAAAAGCCAATCGACTTCAAAAATTGTTACGCTCTTCCATGTGCAAAATCTTGTTCCAGCACTTAATAATCCCCTTGGCAGCCTTGCATGAGTGATGCAAATATCTGTCTCTTCAAAAGCTATCAAGCTTATTGTTTTCCACTTGTTGCTATCCATGCCCAGCTGAGCATCAGCAAGCTAGAAAGAAGGAAATCAACAATATTCAATAAATATCACCTAACTGAATTATAGGGATAAGCAATTTGTCTGAACTCTTTAACCACACAAATGGTCTGTTTTACTAACCCAGAGTATGTTATGTTTAGCCCTGGGCTTTACTGTGGCTAAAATAACTCTATCCCAGTAATCTAACTCTCCCGTGTCATACAGATTACTTACTAGGGACATCTTCTTTAGGGAGAATCTTGGCTTCCTTAGTAATTTCCATTCCCTGAGGTCATGGGGGGGGGGGGGCAGGCAGAAAGAGTTGGACATCAATAATGCCCCCTGAGTCCCTCCATGGTGGTATCAGTCCCTAGTTAGTTAGTTCACTTTATTGTCATTGTATCTTGTACAACGAAATTAAATACCTTCTTCAATGTACATTATGACTATAAAATAAAGTACAAATACAAACACAAACACACATCCTTCACATTCTATACATTGAATTGAAAACTCCTGATATTGCATTAATATTGCACTATACAGTCAAATTCAACAGAGTTACTGCCCAGGGATAAAAGCAGGAGACCAATACCATTTCAGATAAGTGACTGTCCAGTCTCTTATGGAATGGAATGGAAGAGCACTTTCACTTGAATTGGTTTGCTCAGTCTTAACCACTCTACCATGATACAGAATTATATATAAATTGTGATAGGCCCTTCATATCTTCACAGCCACATATAAGATAGAAATAATACTGTATGTATCTCCCATGCATTCTTTTGAATATAGGAATATGCTTTAAGTAATTAACCTATAAATATTCTCAACATCAGGATTGGTCCTTTTATTGCTTCAACATATATCAAAGATAATATAACTGGTGTTTCACCAAACCAAACCCATATTCCCTGGCCAGTAAGTCAGCCCTTCATAGAACATAGACTGAAAGTGCTGAAGGGACCTCAGAGATCTTCTATCAAGTCCAACCTGCTGCTCAAGGCTTGCTGAATAAATGGCATGCTCTATAAAAGTGTTTTTTTTTTCATTATATAAACTATGGTTGTTGAATTATATTCCACGGCTAAACCTCATAGCAGGGATTTTTCATTGTGGCAGCCATCTTTTGATTAAACAAACAAAGTAAAGTATTTTCCCATTACTGGAGAAAAATAACTCTGGATGCGTAATTTTTCTCAGATACATACCAGCTCTAATTCCCCACTCTTCTTTCTCTTTTAGAATGATGAGAAGACTGTGAAACAAGCTGAAAAGACCATTGCAGAACTAAAACGAAGGAGTAAAGAGATTAGTCCTTTGAAACTGCGAAGAATCCAGTGTTCCCAACCAATTATAATAGATGCCATTTGTGACTGGGATTTGGGTGAGGTATGAAACATTTTATAATGGGTGAGAGAAGTTGTTCCATCTGCAATTCTGCTCTGCTAATACATATCTCACTGTGTTTTTTAATTCTTGCTTATGTCACCTCGGTGATGGTGCTTCTCAAGAACAGAAGGGAAAGGAGCTGTGAAGTACTCTAAAAAGGATATAGTATGGTGTGAAATCACAGCATAATGACCTGTCCCTCTACAAAATAATTATCTCTAATACAGTAATGTCATTCATTTTATATTTTCCATACACTGATAAAGTTATCCAATGGGTTACAAAACTGACCATGTAGAGTTCCTGGTAGTGTGTGTGTGTGTGTGTGTGTGTGTGTGTGTGTCTGTATATGTGTGTGTTTCATAGAACAAACTCTTAAATCCTCATTAACTAACTAAACTCAGGTTTATTATATAGATTAGAACATGGAAACTTGGAAGACTTTAGAACAGGGCTGTCAAATTCGCAGCCTGCAGGGCAGATGCGTCAGGTGCTGGCCACACCCACGTCCAGTTTAGCAAAGGGGAAAAAAGTCATGATACATCACCGTGACAACACGGGTTTGTCACCCCTGCCTTAGAACTTTGATTTCTTGCACTGAGATAGGCTTCTCTAGCTCAGGGGTCCCCAACTGCTGGTCGTCCGTGAACTGGCACTGGTCCGTGGCATGCCAGAAACTGGGCCAACAAACAAGTGAAAACCCATCCGCAGGATGAAGGCAGCATGCAAAACCACACCCCGTCCAGTCCACGGACAAACCTCTCTGCATGGAACCGATCCCTGCTGCCCAAAAGGTTGGGGGCCACTCTGCTCTAGGTCCTGAAATATAATATAATAATATAACAATACAGATGTACAGTAGTGTGCTACAACAGCAAACAGATATGAGAGCACAAAATGCTTGTCTTCTAAGAACACATAAACAGCTCCCCGCCCCCATTCCTGTGGTCAAGGGAACAATGCTCTGAAAATTTGTACTGCTGCAAAAGTTGAAATCCATCAGAAACCAAAATCCCTTTTTTTTCTAACTTCATTCTTCTAGGTGCAGCTTCAAAGAGGTGAAAAGTATACTTTGAACAATAACAGCAACCAGGAAAACTGGGTGGTGCAGAATGCCAAAGAAGAGAGTAAGATAGCACCTGCTGTTTGTTTCTCCATTCCACCTCCAGACTTAGAGGCCATAGACAAAGTTAATAGGTTAGTCCAAAGCTTCTTTGCTCTTTTTCCGGCAAATATGTATCTAGTATTGCTGTTATTATTATAATTCCATCTTTCAGGATCATGATCTTCCAATGCTTATTATGAGCCATATAAAGAAGCTTCTTTCCTGCATCTTTATCCTGCCCACTCATTAATTTAAAAAATAAATAAAATAAAAGATATCCAACAGAACCAAATACTGCTGGTGAATGCAGATATTAAATCTTCATTTGGGATTTTACCTTGAATGTAGGATGGGTGATTGGGATTAAAAAAAAAAATGGAGATGGAACTGAGTTGGGAATGTTCCCATCACAGCATTATCTTAATTCTGTAATAATATGCATCCTGAAATATAACCTCAGGCATTTTGCACATGTATAATTCTCTAAATTTAAAAAAAACTGTATTTTTCTCTTTTCTGTTTTCTAAGCATACAAGTCTAAAAATATTCAAGTAGCAATTAGCTGCTGTTTTCACGGGTAGAGGTATGTAGTTTTTGGCATATTCAGGTCTTGTCCCGTGTAAACTTGAGGGTGTCTTGGTGACGTTTTGATGAGGTCTCACTCATCATCTTCAGGCTGGAGCTTCCGGCTTCATACTCTGCGAGTAAAGCAAGGTCTGGGCTGCTGTCTCTCTATAAATACTGGTGTGGGAGGGTGGAGCTTGGTTGCTGAAAACTGGTTGGTTGGCAGTATTGTTCCCTCTTGATTGGATGATGGATATATAGGGGGTGGAGTGCTGGCTTTATTGCTGTAGGCTGGTTGGCTGGCTGTATTGTTTCATATTGATTGGTTGAAACGTCACCAAGACACCTTCAAGACAAGACCCAAATATGCCAAAACCTACATACCTATACCCATGAAAATCTACGAACACACACACACACACACGTGTGTGTGTATGTGTGTGTATAGCTAATTTTAACTGTTGGTTGTTTTAGGTGTAATTATGTGTTTTTGATTTTGTTGTTAACCACCCCGAGTCTTTGGAGATGGGGCGATATATAAATTCAAATAATAAATAAATAAATATCAGTTGGAAAATTGTTTCTGGTGTACTGAGCAAGCACGCTTAGTAAGATGTTTCTTTAATATGATCTCTAGTCTGATTTGGTCTATGATTATGGTATGTGATAGTGAATTCCATCATACAGATATGCATCAAGTGAACAATCACATTGTTTTGTCTGTCCTACATTTCCCACCATTCAATTTCACTGGATTGTCCAAGGTTCAGATATTCTGTTTTTCCATTATGGTATTTGCAGCCTCTTTTACTTTTGTAGCCACATATCTAATATCATTATGTCTGAATAAGGTCATATTTGTACTAGCGATTTATAGCATATTCAAGAGCCATCCAACCATTGTTGTGCTAAAATAAATGTAATGCAGACAGGCTTTATATAACCTCAACAATGGCTGGGTGATGCTATGAAGATGTTATGAGTCACTAGAGTGGAAATAATTTAAAATAGGCCCCCTTACTCCATGCTTTATGCCTTTCTTTCTCCCGTAAAGAGCTGTAAAAGAGGTTCTCTCCATTTTCACAAGTGCAAAATCAGAGTAACTCTTTCTTCAATTTGTTGCTAGATTTATACATTGTGCTTGCCTGTAAACAAAAACTCCAGGGCTAAATTTTGTAAATAAAAGATTTATTTGTCGGTGGAAAGATGCCCAGTGAATCAGTAGGCTCATGATAAACAGCTTCTGCGGGGTGGGAGAAAAAGTGGCAGAGGAAGAGAATTAAAAATAGACCTGCATGTGAAGTACGGAGAAACTGAAACAATATTAAGCCCCAGATTTGGTCATCAAAAGAAGACTATATCAAAAAGCAGTTCAAAGGGTGATTATAGCAGCAAAAAAAGGGGGGGAGGAAGAAGAAACATTTTGTGTTCTATAAATACACCAATTAGCCAGCAAGCAGA
>JAOYMU010000252.1:50665326-50676429 GCA_025802295.1 Psammodynastes pulverulentus | reverse complement strand
AGGGGCCTCAGCGGCGGCTGGATTCGGGCACTGGGGGCAGGAGAAAGCCCCGCAGCCGTCCGTTGCCGCTGGAAGCCAGAAGTCGAGTCGACACTTGGTTATTTTTATGACTACCATGTAGGTTCAAATGTGAGCTTATACCTGAGATTGCTTCATTCTCTCTATGTCTTATAATACCATTGTCTTTTCACTTGTTTTATCTCCCTCAGAATTTCTGTGAACCAAGGATCAGCAGGAGGTTAATAGCTGGGATGAGGCCTTGCAAATGTGCTCTCATGGAGCATTCTGACTTTTTCTGTATTCTAGAGATTCACCAGGCATGAGATGAAACTGCTTACCAAATCATCAGGAAATCCCTATGTGCTGTTTGAAAGTTGTTCAGATTCATCAGGCATCTGGAGCAATCCTGAAAGAATTCCTTATGCAAATATCAGCACCCAGGACTGTGGTCTTAGCTATTTCAGTGCTACACTGGGAATATCATAGCACAGTGATATAACATCTGTCTTGCATTTCTAAAAGCCCAGGTTGCATTCCTGGTGTCTTTGGTAGCAAGATAGCAATTAGCTTTCTTGGAAAACTGCACATGGCTGAAAAACATAATGTAGAACTAAAAATACCAACTACACTGACATTTCAAACAACAACCCTTGATCATGATTGGTGCATTCATCTCTTTTCTACACTATCCAAAGTAAAGTAACACGATAACATCTCTTGGATGATTAATAAGAGGATTAGAAATAATAACAGTGAACCAATTTCTCTGAAATTCATATGTAATTACAGGTGTAGTGAACATCTCTTTCCATTAACTAGTTCTGCAAAATTGGAAAGGGGGAAGGAATATTGACCTTGTTGGGACAAGAAAGAGTTTGTGAAATAAGCCGTAGGGTTTTTGGGAACCGCTATTCCCATGTTTCTACTGTGAAATTTTGAAATGTGAAATGAAGTCATTAGGCTGCAGGGTTTTTTTTCCTAAAAGTCCTGGATCATGGTGGTTAACCACAACCCATATGATCCTTAATAGGAAGTGTCAGGATTCCCAGTTGCCTTGAACTGATTCTCACTTCAATTTCTCTCTTCACAGACTTCCAAAAAGAGATTTTCTTATGTTCTTCTAAGATGTGTTCTCCTAAGTAATATCTCCCCCCCAAAAAAAACTTTACTAAATTTCAAAACAGTACAGCATACCCAAAAATAAATAAATAAATAAATAAATAAATAAATAAATAAATAAATAAATAAATAAATAAATAAATAAAGCAAAAGAAAGGAAAGGAAAATAAGAGTTAAAAAGAAAGGGAAAGGGGTAGGGAAAAAGCAAAAATGGAGAATGCAAAAAAAAAGCAGAAAAAATCTATAGAAAAAAAATAACTTCTGTTTTTCTTCAGTATAGATAAGTACCAAAAAATCAATGACTCTGTGAATTAGAATCATCCATAACAATCAATACTTCTATCATCATAAACAAATGTAATCATCAAAACTCAAGGCTAAAATTTATTTTCTGTCTGTTTCAAAGAAACTAAAATCCCAGAGTGGTTTCTAAATGGAAACAAAGTTAGATAAAGTCTCTTCTGTAATCAAAGCAGCTGCTTTTTAATGACTTTTCTATATGAAGACAAGATAGGGCTCTTATAAATCATTGGGGAATGTTCGTTTTGGGAGCATATACACTGTCAGAGAAGGCCTGCTTCCTTGGTCCCTTCAGATGATGTTGCTTGTATGATGGGACAAGGGCAAACCAATTCTGTGTGATTAAACAAAACAGGCAGAAACAACTGGTGATAGAAAGCCTTTAAGATAGACAGACCCTGCACCACAAGGAGATTCATGGTGGGTAACTAGCACCTTGAAGTTTACACAGAAAAAATTACACAGAATAAACAAATGATCTCTACTCCAAAAGAAATGCTATTGTGCAATGAGAAGTCAGTGGGTTTTTTAAAAAAAAAATATTTCAGAATATATTTCAAATTTAGTCATTGCTTTATTTACCAATAGGCCTGCATAATGTTTTCCTCAATTCCCAAGCTGAAAAAGTTCTAATCTATTATTGTTTTTACCTCCTCAGACAAGTATTCAAGCAGGCCATAATATAGCTATTAGTCATAAATCAATGAAATTAGTTTTGTAAAACATTTAATCGATGTGGAGCCAACAACATTGGTAATGCACAGAGCTGTAGTTGGTATGCAAGTATTTATTCAGGGATATGTAGTATGATTTAGTTATAACTATAAGCCTGTCTAATGTTACAATTCAGAGCTGGGTGTGTGTGTTTTTTCAAAGCTACCCAATTTCATCCAAGTTGTTTTAAAAACATAATCAATAAGCACATTGGAATTTAAATTAGAATGTAACTAGATATGGACCTGGAGGTATCTAAATTTCTTAGCTGCAGCAAAGTCTTGTCCACAGAAACTATATATTTTAGCATTAGATATTATCATTTTGGACTCTATTGATTCTAGTAATGTTAGTTTATAGTTCTTACTAAACTTAATTAGCATGCCTTGTGAATAGAACCATGCACAAAAGAAAGAGCGACCATAAGTTTCTTTAATCTTCAAGCTCAATAAAATCTGGTTTAGTATAAAGCAAACAATGGTTCCCTACTTGTATATATTATTGAACCAACATAGGAAATATATGTATATTTATTTCATTTAAAGTCTACTTATTAGGAAAGCATGGCAGGTCATCTCCATCCAGAAAATTTTGGTTCTAGTTCTTTTTACCAGGTTTCACATGTTTGGCCAGTTATATTAGAAAGACTCACAAATGTTTGTAAAAGAGTCTCTGCAATGTGCTCCTAATGGCTACCATCACTTATAAAGTTGTGACAAGAGCATAGAATAACACTGGTCTACAAGACCAGTGATCAGTATGATTTCAGGACGTGGGCCTTGATACCAACTCCTATATGTAGATTTTACACATGAAAAACACATGATTTTAAGTTTTATTTATTTATTATGTAACCCAGAAAGTTGCAGTAGAATTGGGAAATAAACAGATATTTTGCAAACCGGTAACGGATTGCCAGGAGAAGTAAGGAATTAATTTGAATGCTAGAGATTTGTTTACATAAGGCTGTAAGTGAATGAGAGGCAGAAGAAATGGGATCTTGGGAGATGTTCAGTAAATAAAGACAGAGATCAAAAGAAAAAATCAGCGGCTTCTTGGCAGGCAGCATGGATCCCACAAGGAAATCAGAATTGGAAACTTCCAGAAGGGAAGGAGTTTGTCCCAAAGCAAAAAGAAAGTAGAAACAAGACTTGACTTGAATTAAGAAATGTATAAAAAGCTGTGGAGGTGTGGGTATAAAGGATAGGCACATACAAAGAGAGATAAAGAGAACTAAAGCAAGAGGAAAGAGTAGAGCAGATGTTTAGACTAGAAAGTAATGGCTAGAACTAGGAAGAAAAGAGAATGGTTAGCCTAGTAGCCTAGTAGGAGGCAGCCTGGGGAAATAAAGCAAATAAGGGGCTTTCAAGTTAAGGAAGAGAGAGGAACATTATGCATAGCTAAGAGAGGAAAAGGATGAGACTTTTCTCCCTGTAGCAATGGCACTGCTGGGACTCCATTCCTTATAGGTACAAGAAGAGCAGAAAGCTTCCATTGGTTCAAAGAGTTTGATTGCTTGGTGACCTCAGCCAATGGCTGAGATGTGATTATTCTTGCAAATGCCCCTTGCCCCTACCTTTGATTTGTTAGATTATGCTGTCATCTTGGGCATTTCTTTGCATTTTATACTGTATATTTTAAGAAGATAAAGAATGAATTTCCCAGTGTCTCTGCAAGACTGGTGCTAGGTTTCACAAGTTTGGTAGATGGAATATGCATGCAGATCAATGGGACATTGCTGCTGTCTTGGAAATGAAGAGACAGTTCCTAAGAAAAAGAAAAAGAGAACATGTTTGACGACCAAGATTATCCCAAACTGATTACTAAAACAAATATCAAGATTATCCAATGTGCAATAATTCTCTCCAAATATTTAAAGAACTCTTTCTTGCCTTTTCTTTTCTGAGTTTCTCCATTTGGAACACATCTTACTCAAATTAGGGTATGCTCGTTGTTGCTGCAATTAGTGAAAACATGAGAGCTTCCTGGGCTCAGGAGGGTGGTAAGTGTAACAACACATCATTGTTTTGAGATGGTCACTATTCTTATTTTGAAATATTCTTTTGGCTCTGCTTTTGCTTTTAATTAGAGTATTAAGAGTCTGCAATGCAATTACTAACGTAATAAATCTCAGCATAGTTTTTAGTTAACAGCATTGACCTCCATAAAATCATATGAAAGGAATGACCTTCAGAACTGCTATATTATCTAGACAGATTTGGGAGAGGATTTCTTTTGACCATAGTTCATGTGGTATACAAATAGTTATGAGCCATTGGTACAGTGGTTAGAATGCAGGCTAATTCAACTCACTGCCAAGAATTCAGTCCTGACTGGCTCAAGGTTGACTCAGCCTTCCATCCTTCCAAGGCCAGTAAAATGAGGACCCAGATTGTTGGGGGTAATATGCTAACTCTGTAAACCACTTAGAGAATGCTGTAAAGCACTATGAAGTGGTATATAAGCCTAAGTGCTGTTGCCGCTATTGAATTTTGTAATAAGCATTTTTTTTTCTGCCAACTCCTAATAAGTGCCTAATATAGTAATTTTTTGGATTACATAAATTGAACTTCTTCATTTTTAAAAAAAAAAATCATTTGCTCTAACACGATATCTATATCTTAGTTACAGGGTATAGAACTATTTCAGTCTAGTCATCATTGAAAATGATGTTGTGCAAAAAGATGACTTCTATTGAATTAACTAGATTAGAAATTGGACCTTATTCTAAGAGGATCATTTGCTATTGTAACTCTACTCACTTACTTTGTTTTTATTTGGATGCCTTATATATTTTCATGGGCTATGAATGGGTTGCTTCAAGGATGGAATTGAGCAGACCACAAGGTAGTCCTTGACCCATGACCATTCATTCAGCCAATCATTTTACATTATGATAGTGCTGAAAAAAAGGACTTAAAATCTGTTCCTGAAGTTACAGCCATTTTAGCACCCCCATAATCATGTGATAAAGTGCTTTGAAGCCCCATAATCATGCGATCAAGTGCTTTGCAGTATGATCCACCATTCTATGCACAGTGACATTTATCCCAACCTCTATTTGAGCCACAGCAATGCTGTTGTCAGCTTTGGAAGCCATATTAGAACTTCTATGCTGTCACATTTTGGAGCATGGAAAATGGGAGGGAGGATTTCATGGTGTGGTTGTGGTTAGACACAATAGCATTTTTCTCTGAAATCAAGGTCGTGTTATTCCTGCACCTGGAAGGCGAGAGGGAGAGCAGAGGTTTAACTGGGAATGGATGGCAATTGGTACATGTGATGCTATGATGGGTGCAGGGGAGTTGATTTGTGATTTCTAACTGTTGAAGGGAAACCCAGAACTTTCAGATTCAGGTTTCCCCAGAAACAAGTATGCTTTCTTCAATAAAAGTGAACTTTGAGATGATGCCTGCCTCAGAGTTTTCTGTTGGAGTATGGTCTTTCTGGAACGCTGACAGCTGCTTCTGGTGAAAAAGGCTGCTTCAAGTCTCACACCACTGCCCTTCGCTGCCTTCATCCCCAGTTCTATCATAGTGTTGCCATCAAGAAGGGCTGCTATGCAGGTTGGCCAAACCTTGCAAAGACTGGTTCAGTTGGTCAGTAGTACCATTGTGTTGCTTTGCATTTCTATAAGAAATCTTATATGAAGAAATGTACATCTATTTCAAATGCAGGGCGTAAAAACTCCTGCTGTTTCCTTCATTTGATTGGATTCAGTGATCCTCCAAAAGAAAAACTGCATCTTTTCAATGAAATTGGGACCTTATTATTCTTTCCAACTCAACACAAAGTTGGAAATAAATTATGTAAAGGGATTCAGCATTCTGTCAATCAAACAGCATGATGACTTTTTTCAAGACTGGACAGAACTTGTCCAAATGTAGTGTGAGAGGAGAAAAAACATAGAAGAATTAAAGTTGAAAATGGGCCCAAACTGGGTGGGGGGGGGGTGCAGGAAAAAATATATTTAAAAAAAATGGGTGAAGAAGTCAGACGATTCAGTCTACGGTTTGGTTTTAGTTTGTGAACGTCTTCTCCCTTTCTTCGGATTACTCTCATATAGTTTGCCCAAGGCCAATTTCCAGAATTCTTCTTGAAACATTAAAATTAGTGACTTGGAATGTGTGAGAAACAAGGAGTTAAGGATATAGTGAATGCAACGAGGCATAAGAAGTTCAGGTAATAGAAGAGAAATTGTCTGAAATGATTTGTCCATTAATCCACAGCTGACATGAGAGCCCAGATAAAAAATGTGTTTAGTTTCAGCTCTTTCCCTAGGTCAGATATCTTGTAATCCTTCTTGTTCAAGGGCATGTAGTGTAGTGAGAATCCAGGAAGGTTAGAGAAACCATGATTAGGTGAAATGAAGTGGAAAACCAGATATCTTTTTGGCAGGTTTCTTGTTTTTGTTTCCAGAGCGCTTGCCAATTTCTCCTGTGAAATGCAGACTTGCATAGACAAAACTGGACGGGACTGAGATAGCAAGACCCCGAAGTCATGGGAGGAAAGAGAAAATCCAATCATGCTGCTGAGCACGTGGTTGCTGTAGACCGATTAGTTGTATTGCTTAATTGGTCAAATCTGTAGTGTTGAGCTATGCAAAGGTGCTTCTTTTATTCAAATTGTGCAAACGGTCAGCATGATTCCCTAATATGGGCAAGCATTGATTACAAATGCCTGCCCTATCCTATGGCTTTTCTGAGACCCAATTGCTAAGAGCATCCCTGATCGTCATAATGTGTGTATGTTTATGTATGCATGTGAGTGCGCACACATGCTAAGGATTAGCATACATTTGTACCTCTCTTTATCAACAGGATAGAACAAATTAAATATTCTTTTAAAAAAAATGAGAATAAGTGAGATGTCCATCTAGACATAGGGTTTTGATGGCTTCTTTGGAAAAAAATCTCATTTGAATCTCTACTTCTTCAATCTTATTTGGTAAACTAAATTAGAATTACTATGTTCTTCCCTCCCTCTCTTTTCCCAATCTCTATATTTCCTTCCCTTCAAAATGCTATTAGGAGGAAAGCAGAGAGAAAGAGAAGGCAAGGTAAAATGGGTTAAAATGGGATTTGAAGAAAAGTTTGAGCTTCCTCTAACTGCTCCCATTTGCTTTTCAACAATGAATCTGCTCTGAGTTGGAAAAAAAAATTTCATTTCGCCTGTGTAATGAATTTATTAGGCTATGCATATCAGCTCTTTTGAACCTGGGAAAGGGCTTCATAAATGCATAATAAGAAGGAGTTGCCACCCCTTAAGGAAATATTCTGTTTTTTAGTCTCATAAAGATAAAGTTGTCTTTGAGTTGTACTCAAGAATTTTGTGACAGGGTGAATAAATCCTCATTCTTTCCTTGTCTACACTGAATCAGTTAGTCTTTGGGTAGAGTAGTCATCTTCATCTCTCCTTCTCTTCCTCCACTCCTCCTCCCTCTCCTCCTCCTTTCCCATGGTTTCCTGGTGGCCTCCAATGCAAATACTAAGCATGGTCTTGCTCAGCTTTTTCAAGTTCATTCAAGCTTGGCTGGGTGTCTTATCCTCAAGCATTTTACAATCAATTTGCTGTTACAAAATAAAATACTTTGCATCTGAATAACATTTTTGAAAGAGTCTATGTGTAGTGCTAAAGCTGAGAACTTTTTTAAGCAAAACAATAACAGAGGTGGATGAGAATCTGCATCTTTTAGAATTGTTAGACAAATGTGCTGATCTGGGGAATCTGGAAGACTGATGTATGCTAAAACCTACTTTTTCAGCATGTTGCTGGGTTTCATACTTCTAAAATATAACTCCAAGTATAAAGGAGAGGGAAAATACATTGCAACACACATAAATAAGGAAAGTAAGCATAAAAATGCAATGGAAAGTTACCTCAAAAAGAGTCTAGAAATGGATACATTGGAAGCAGGAAGCAATTTTCAGTCATACAACTTTGGGACTGAATTTATAAATAATAATCCCCAAGAGAACTCATGTTCAACATTAAGCAAGATTTGGGTAGAATTAAAATTATACCGATACCTGTGAAGTTTTTAGAAAGAAAGTAACTTGAACTTAGAGTACATTCATAAGGGAAAAACTTTAGCTTCATTCCCAAATAGTTGCTTTGCTCTTTCTCACTAATCACCTGGTGCCTTGAGCAAGAATTATAGCTATTCCATCATGACAGTTAATGTCTCCCTCCTTAATTTATATCCTTGAATTATTTATTCTCAATTACTACTTCTTTCTTTTATTTAAAACCAGCCAACATATTAAAAGAATTAATTAAACCAAATTCCATACTCATGCCTCTGACTAACACTCGGAAAAATTAGGTAGCTTTTCAACAGTACCGAAATCGATGATGAATCTGTTTCTGTAAAACAATTGTTATCTTCATAATAAGAATGTGGATGGGTTGGAAATTGGAAGCCATTTGAAAATGATGTGCAATGAATATTAAAATCATGATAAATTGGAAACTCAATATTTTTTAACCTTTTATTAAATGGTCCATCACAATAAATATACATGTTTTATAGAATTCATGTAGCTTAAAACTAAAACAATTGGACATAAAAATCAATGTAATGAAAGCAAAAGAGGATGCCTTCATTGCTAAATTACTGTCTGGCTGTCCAGTTGAAGCTATTAAATACAAAATGTATATACATTTGCACTTCATCATATTGATGGGAAAAAAAATAACACATACCCATGGTAACATCATGACATAAATCCTACCTTTACATACTTGTGGCTTCATGCTAGTTTTTAAGTTCATAAATTGAGAGGGTTCTGTCATAATGTATGTTTCATCACATGCCTAAGGCACTGTGACCTGTTATAGTTTTTACCATGCCTACATAATTTTAGTATGATAGCAGGTCACTGTCCTATGAATCTTAATATCAGATTTATGAAAACCGCCAATAGAATCTTGATCTGTCCCAATTGCCTAATTCCAAGTATGCAAACACTCAAAATGTCCACAAAACCTGGAAAAAGTGGAAACTATTTAGTTGCCTTTTTCCCACTATCTGATTGGCAGTTATTACAACTAGAGTCAGTAAGAATGATAGGAAGAGCTGAAAGAGCAACAACTATCATGATATTCTTCTTCCAAATTACAATAATCTCATAGACCGCTATCCCATTATACTCTATGAATAGAGTAGAGTAGAGTAGAGTAGAGTAGAGTAGAGTAGAGTAGAGTAGAGTAGAGTAGAGTACAGTACAGTACAGTACAGTAGAAAAGAATAGAACAGAACAGAATAGAATACAGAACTGAACTGAACAGAATAGAATACGCTTGTTGGCCAAATGTGATTGGACACATTTGGAATTTGTCTCTGGTGCATAAGTTAAAATCTTGTGGTACATTACTCACCAGCCAGCTTATTAGTCTAAGGTTCTACAGAATATTTTTTAGTATGTCATCAATACTCATTGTAAAATCAAACCTGTCAAATTTTCTCAAAATGCTGAGGGTGTAGAAAGCTGGATGGAGGACTCTCGATAAATACTATAGAGTACCTCAACCCCCTCATGTTCAGAAATTTTGTGGACAGCTTTTAGCTAGGAATATTTACCAGCTATGAACATTCTGGCTCAATGAACTTTACTTTCTTTTTCTTTTGTTTTTGAGGCCCATTTGAGCCACAGATTCTACTAAAGCAATCTCAGGTTTGATGATATTGTTAATTAGCAATGCTATCTATCTATCTATCTATCTATCTATCTATCTATCTATCTATCTATCTATCTATCTATCATTTTCTATCTACCTTCTGACAAACTTTTAAATTATATCTGTACTTTGTTATTCAGGTTTTATTATCGTTGGCTGCAGTCAGCCAGATGTTTATAGTGGATTCATTTGTTGTCCACCTACTGGATCCTTCCCAAGGACCTGGGATAGGATGATGTTGTTTGATGGTGTTAAAGCAGGGGTGTCAAACTGGCGACAAATTGTCGTTACGTGATGTATCATAACCTTTTCCCCCTTCGCTAACCTGGGGGTGGGCATGACCAGCGCATGATGTATCTGGCCCATAGACCGTGAGTTTGACACCTGGGTGTTAAAGGTATTGCTGCAGGATATAAACTGTTCCAAATAATGTTGCCTTTTGCAACTGACAGTAATTTTGTCAATGCTGATGGTATTCAAGTAGCGCTCATATGTTTTGGGATTGCACCCAAGGCGCCTACACTATTGGTATTGTTTTTGCTTTTTTTTGCTACAGTCGTTCTATTTCCATTTGCAGGTCTTTGCATTTTGTTATTTCTCCCCCCCCCCCCCCAATTCTTTCTCTTCTCTTTTTCTATCTTCAGGTACTGCCACCTCCACTAACTAATCCTTTTTGTATTTCTTATCAACAATAGCTAAGTTGGAGTGTTATGTGGCAGGTGCTTGTCTGTTTGAATTCTAAAGTCCCAAAGCACTTAAGTGTCTTTGTTTTCTATTAGTCTATTTTATGCCCATCGGTTCTTGCTTGCAGGCAAATGGCATTTCTTGCAGATATTCCATTATGCCATTGTTGCTACTTTGTTATGCCACTGTTTGTCATCAGTCCATGTCATCTTCTTCCTAACTGAATGATCCACTGTTTGTTTCTTCAGCTTCTTTGCAAAGGTGGCATTTGTTGTCAGCTATTGTTATTATTATTATAATAACATTATCAAAATGATATAATGTTTATCAAAGTGGAAACGTAGTACAAGAAGTTCGCCTACATAAGGTGTAGGAAGTTCTGAATATGGCTTACTGGCCAACCATTTTTTTAGGCAAGAGTTCAAACCACACAGACAACAACCTGATGCCCTCCAGGAGCTTTGGACAATTCCCATCAAGCTTAGCCTGTATGGCTAATGACAAAATGTTACAATTATGGCATTATAGTCAGCGGTGAAATCCGGCTGACGTCACCACCGGCTCCGTGACGCGCGCGCGCATGCGCGGCCGAGCGGAGCTCCTTCG
>JAOYMU010000252.1:50408971-50422185 GCA_025802295.1 Psammodynastes pulverulentus | reverse complement strand
GGAGGAGGGAGGGTTTGGTGGGGGGGGAAATATGTTTAAAATGTATCAATAAAACTATTTCACTAAAAAAAAGGAATGGTTGTAAAAAGATATTAGTTACTTGCTGTCAGGATTGTACCCTTGTACTGCCTTTGCTATATTGTTCCTCACTATGAAAATACTGCTATTCCTTCTTTCTTTTTCATGCCCTGAATAGAAAACAATATGATCATCTGATTGGAAATGTCCAATTCCCACTGAAATTATATACTTTTGGTGCATACTCCTGACATTCTTCATTAATCTTTCCCTGGTACCCTCCATGCCATCATCGCCACAATGAGACAGCATAGCATACAAATGTTATACAATGTCACACCTAGAAAAAGAACTCCAATTTTGTACTAACAATAAAGTCAGAGTGGGAAAGAAAGTAATACATGACATGGATCTCCTTCAACTGTTGACTCTTGGAGAAGCTGAAAGGAGATTCTTTCCAGGTCATTTCAATAGCACCAATAAGTGTTCTTTCTAGGAAGAGAGGATAAACAAAGTATGTCCACAAGCTGGAAACTGTTAAGAAAAATCAAATGTTTTAAGCATGTAAAAGGTTTCCTTGTCTTTGGAGGCCCTTCTAGGCCATAACCCTCAAGCCACATGGCAGAACAGTTTTATTCACTGAAATGAAAGATCTACAGTCTGCCTCATATGATTTTTTTTTAGAAGTTTTTAATGAAAAAGAAAATGCTGAACTTATTGCAGTTTCAAAAGAGACAGTAGGAGCTTTGTTTCCCTGTGGAAGGATGAGGTATTTTGTTTATATTTTTCTCTGATGCCTCCAAAGAACTCAGGACCATGCATTGATTTTCTATTCTTCATATAATCCTCATCACAATAATGGAGAATAGCATAGGCTCTGACAGCATAGACAGGCCAGAGTCACTCACGGTGAAATCTATGCTTGTTTATTCAGAAGTAGGTTTTAATTAGCATGGTGGGATTTTGGCGGGGGCGGGGGGTGTGTGAAAATTATTACAAGATTGAAAGTAATTTTTGTAGCTAATTATAGATTTTAATGCAAGTTCTGTTTGCAACCATCATACTAATAGGAATGGCCGAACTTTCTCTGCACTCTCGTTTTGAAATCAAATATGCCAATCCCTACCTGAACTCTGGGATGACGATTTGAACTGGTGCACATGTTTGCATACTGTTCCCATGCATAATTTTATTCTTTCTCATCTCACCTTTGTTCTTACAAGTTAAAGCTGTAAAGCTACTTAGAACAGGTAAAACACATAGGATTTGTGGCACAAGTTGAAAATAGCTGCACAGGAGGATCTGTCTCCAGTGAATGAGGATTCTTTTCCTTCCTGGATAATTATATGCAAAAGAAAAAAGATGGACATACTTAATGTCCCCTTCTCCTTCAAAATAGCAATAGCATTTAGCAAAAGCATTTAGACTTATAGTATATACTGTTTCACAGGGTGTTACAGCCCTCTCTAAGTGGTTTACAGGGTCAGCATATTGCCCCCAACAATCTGGGTTTTCAACAACAGCAGCTGTCAACAACTAAAATTCTATGATCATTCTGTAGACCCTAAAATTTCCTGCTGAGTTACAATTTATATCAACAAAGTAATTAGTTTTCCCCCATAACTAATGTTTATCTATTAATTTATGAAAGCCTTTAAAAAGTGTTAAATGGAAAGAAACATGTCATGTAAACATTGATTTGACTTTTAAAAAGTGTAATGCCTGCTATTCGCTCTGATTTCCTATGAAAACAACAAAATCTTTATGTCATTCTTGAGCTTTACAATGGAGAGAATCTT
The DNA here is from genome assembly GCA_025802295.1 of Psammodynastes pulverulentus. NCBI lineage: Eukaryota > Metazoa > Chordata > Lepidosauria > Squamata > Psammodynastidae > Psammodynastes > Psammodynastes pulverulentus. Next base: position 50,420,368 of record JAOYMU010000252.1, on the reverse strand, counting down.
TAGAGCAGTAGTTGAAACTATTCTGTGAACCCAGTTTGATTCTATTTAAAAACAATATTTGAATACAATCTTTTTTTCAAGTTCCCTGAAACACTATTATTAGAACATTAACAAAAATGCTCTTCACATCTCCAGATTTTTATCATACGCACATATATAGGGACAGAAGGATTGCATCATTTGATTTCCGAAAAGCCTGTGTACTCTCAGCCCGACTCTTCTATGTTTCTGCATTTAAACATTTAGCAAGCTATGGAAAGTAGAGTTTAACAGCATTTTCTGTGAGATTGGAAAGTTGGGCTTTTAGATTCATAATTAGATACAAGTTTTATATACGCATACAATTATATATTATATAAACATATTCAGTTGTTTCCAACAGAGCATATAATTTATAGGTACCGGAAACTAGCCAAAGGTCCCATGACTATTGGTATCATTAGGAATAATAACATTTTTAAATACTGAGAGAGTTATTTTATTGTTTGGGAAGGCATCATAAGATATTTCGGATCCTGCCCTTCAAAGAACATTCCAGATAAAACACTGCAAAATTTCTGGTCTTGACAGATGTTACTTTGGAGTTTCAAACCAGAAGATGGAACTGATTCTTTGAAGTTCAGAAAATGCACATTATTCCTGTCCTCTCAATACTGTCAGTTTGATTTATTAAATGCCTAATAGCTAATTTGTATAAGTGGATTTCCCTGGAGTGAGGATCGAGAAAAAAAAATGATATAACACACTGGTTCCAGAATGCAAAAACTAGAGAAATGATGTTTTCTATGCTGTGGGAGGCCTCAGAGTTAAATACAATGGAATATCCAATGTGTTACAAGAAAGAACACTTCTAAGACTTAATGAAATAAGCACAGAAAGATCCAGAGATGCCTTCCTTTAAAGGCTCCTTCTATCTGTAAAAAAGATTCTTATCATCTGTAACCGTAGGAGCACTATGCCATGCATTTGGTAGACATGATAATGAGATTCCTTAATAAGACTCCTGGATAGGCAATTAGCCCCCCCCCACCCTGTTCCAACACACTACTCTTCCATGTATTTTGGCTAACACACCACCCATGTCATTCTATAGCATGAATTTAGTAATCCCACCTGTGAGGGCCTGAACTATGGCTGACCAGGGTTCAGACAAATGTTGGTCAGTGGACATTGTTACCTACTTATTCTTGGGAGCTCCTGTGATTGAGACTAAGCATTTATAGAAAGCTAAAGAAAAAGTGCTCTTGAATAAGCGCCTAAACAAAACAGGTGCTAGAAAAAACCTGTAAGCAGTATTAGCCTTGGTATTATTAACTAAAATAATTATTTTTTAAAAAAAAAAAGTCCAAAGGAGAAACATCAGAGATGTTAAAAAGCATTAAAAATGCATACCAGTAATAGAAAGAAGTCACAAATTATTTAAGGGAAGAAAAATACTAGTCGTTGATTAAACATCTTGCAAGAAAACAGAAGGAAATAGATTGTTTTAGCATCTGTTTCCCTCCAAAATCCACAATAAAAAGGCAGTACAATCAAAAGTACCTCGATGAGGACAAAGATACATATTAATCATTCTATGTTAGTTCAACTTTTTTCATCATTGGCATTACTTTCCTCAACTACTAAAAATGCTAAATAATTCTAGTGGACATATAGAAGTGTTTGAATGTGACATTCCAAGTGCTACTGTCAGTGCTCCGAAAAACGCATCCAAGGAAATCAGAACTCCAAGGCAGGAATGTTCCTGAGACAACATGTTTATTGGACACATCATATCGGCACAGCTAGTGAAAACCAACTCTGAAGTTTCCCATGCTAATAGCATAATTAAAGTGTAACCATTTCCCTCTCCAATTGTCCTAACTCACACTGTCCAATTAAAACAGTTGCTGGTCACTCCTCTCTTCCTTCATCTGCCACCTGTTGGGATGACCTTGGTTCCCATGGAAAAGCTCATTGTTATGTCTGAAGACAGTCTATCTACTTGCCCTCCCCCACTTAGAGTGTGTGGCAACTATGAAGAAGCCAGGTTTGATTCAGAGTTGACAGTTATTAAATATCAAAAACCAGCATCTGTATCAACATCTATTGTCCAGGCAAGGTAAGACCCCTGGAAGTTTCATCTGAAGAAACTTTGCTTTGTTACAAGAATCTCATTCCAACTGTCAGAAACTGAATGGATTTTGGATGACCTTTTCTTTAGAAAGAGTAAAGAAAAGTCGGAGTTGCCAAATAAATAGTATTTGAATTTAAAGTAAGAAATTTGAGAGTTCGTTCAAAAGACAAAATGGCTCATCACCACTATTGCAATATCTCCCACTGCACCAGGAAGAAGATGAATTTATTTATGTATTTAGCATATGGCATATCATACATGGAATAGCAATATATATATATTAATGTTTTATCGAGATTAGTAGAACACAACAAAATATAATTGTTAAAAAGATCTATGTTCAAATCCCAAGGTCTAGGCCATCTAACCATGGAAGTGCAGCATAATTTCTATTTTAAAAAATCAGATACTGGACTGGTATATCCCGTCAGCTTACAGCTGGTCACGAAGTTAACTACTGAAGATGAAGTCATGGCCTCAACAAAGACACATTTACTTATATTTCTCTTTTGCATTTCCTTTTGCATGGACTCAACTTCAACTTTGTATGGACTCAACTGACCATGATAATAAATTATAAAATGAGATCATTTTTTGCAGACAACAATCATCCAGTTAATGCATGCATGGACTTTTCAGTCTGTCCAAATACATCTTGTTTTATTCAGTTAGCATGTGAATATTTACACAATTGTCAGGTGACACATGGACTTAAGTTCTAATGCTTCAGCAATCCAAAAATGAATTGCAGGAAATAAGGTCATCTGCCTTGAAAATAAATAGCTGTAATCATTACAGATTAGCATTATTGCCTAGCGGAAATCAAAAGTTCAATGGAATGTTTAGAAAGTGTGCCCTTCTCTATATTTTGAGGAAAAAATATAGAAAGCATTGGAAGCATAATCATGAAACTGGTTGATCTTATATTCTCCAGCTACTGAGTCTCATGCAAATGTCTTTTAGATGGGAAACTGCAAAAATTGTTAATGATGCATGTGAATTGTTTCAATTCTCAAACACATACCAATGAAAGGTTAATGTATGCAGCATATAAAGGCAACTCAGATGCAAACTATTCTACTGACTATTTCAAAGTAGAATACATAATCAAAAATTACATCTAATGTATAAAATATAACAAAAATGATTGCTCGATATACCGTATAAGCAAACATCTGACGCTTTTATGACTCAGAGATGTCATTTAGAAAAGATGCATCTTTCCTAGGATGGATGGGTGGATGGACAGCAGTTCTGAGTTTTATCACACACAAATATTTTAAAAGAGAACTCAAGGTTGGTCTAAGGACAGGAAGATATGGGATTCAGGGAGATAACAGTAGGCTTAATTCCCAAGGGGTCCTTTTGATATTTATAATTAGCTTTGACTTCTAAGGGAGAAAGGTGCTTTGCTTGCAATAGCCGATATGAACACTGTGCAAGTTTGCAAGGAAACCCTGTAAGTTCCCATACAAATTAATAGCTTCCTTTCAGTCTTCGGAGAAAAAACAAACAAACGTGAGAACGGTTTTATAGTAAAGTTCATAGACTATGCTGACGATGCACGACCCAGCTGTGCAAAGGCACATACTGGGAATGATGTGAGGGAAGTCCAGAAATGGTCATAGATGATGGGATGCTTAGTTGATATTGGGATGTCCATGCCAGCAGTTTCAATAGTCACTATTATCACCTTCCTGCTATAACCAACGTTCTCTTCTTTGCAATTGTTAATTGCAATTGTAAATATTCTGTATGAACTGCCGAATATTCCCATTAAAGCAGAGCCATCTTAGTCTGGTTGTTTTTTTTCCCCTCTTATATTTGTCAATAAGATATTGCCAGGGTACTCAGAAATATACAGGTAATCCTTGAGTTATGATCACAATGAAGCCCAGAATTTAGGTTGGTAAATGAGAAATTTGTTAAGTGAGTTTTGCCCCATTTTACAAACTTTGAGTTTTTTTGCCACATTTGTTAAGTGAAGCACTGCAGTTGATAAATTAGTAACATGGTGGTTAAGTGAATTTGCCCTTCTCATTGACTTTTGCTTGTCAGAACGTCGCAAAAGATGATGTTGCCTGACCCTGGGACGCTGCAACCGTCGTAAATATGAACCAGTTGTCAAACATCCGATTGTAAATCACGTGACCATGGAAATACTGCAACAGTCAGTGTGAAAAAATTGCCATGTCCCTTTTTTTCAATGCTGTTGCAACTTCAAACGGTCACTAAATGAACTGTTGAAAGTCGAGGACTACCTGTATGCCTTCCTTCTGCCATTATTCCCCTCCAACTGCTACCTGATGGTGATGATGATGAATATTGGCAGTACCGTATTATAATATTATTGATCTAATAATGATGGTCTGAGATATGAGAATTACGAAGAAAAAAGTCTCTCATGGCATCACTCCTGTTTCCAACTTCCAATTCTACAACTGCTTTATTTTTCACCTTCAAATAGGGCTTTGAAAGAACTGGGATATTAGGTCTCCCTGTAACAGGGGTCTCCAACCGTGACAACTTTAAGACCTGTGGACAGCAAAGCTGGCTGAGGAATTCTGGGAGTTGAAGTCCACAGATCTTAAAGTTGCCAAGGTCAGAGATGCCTGCCCTATAACACAGGCAGTTTTTTCTGCCGGTGAAATCAATTTTGCTGGAGAATCTGTGACCACCCGTGTCTTAATACTTTCTACCACTAGAGGACTCTCCTCATTGCCAGTCTAAAGAAATATAAACATTATTGCTGATAGTTCATCAAGAGTACTAGAAAGGCAGGGTTGAGGTTTTATGGCATTTTAGAGCACTTATCTAGCTAGTTATGGAATGGAAGACTTCTCTTTGGCATTCACTGGTGCCCTCTGACATCTGAATTATCATAAGGTCAACGCATTTGTTGAACCTTGGCAACACTTAAGCACTTTTCATCTCATTTGCAGCCATTTAGGCCAAGCAATTTGAAAAAATAAAAAAAAAAATAACTAAAGCAACAGTGAAGTGGTCAAGTGAAGGTAAAATGATAATGTGCATTAAGTGTGTGTGTACACACACACACACACTGAAAACACAAGGGGGGGTTAATAAGAAACTTTCTTACAGTATCACTGTAACTGAGAGGAGATTATTTTAAGAAACTATCAGGCTACAACTTTCAAAAATGTCCGTAGAAACCTGTCAACAAGAGGGTAGTATAACTATAGTTAAGAGATAGCAATGGAAACAGCCTAAGAGTTGCATTGATTTCAGCACCTGCCTTTCATTTATTTATTATTTCTTCTTCTTTTTTCTTTTGTTCTTTTTTTAAAAAGAAAGTTCTCAGTGAGGCCAGACAGCAGAATGATTAAAGTGTCACCCAGAACCTATCTGCATTGCTGCTAGCCTCAGTGGAGCCTCTGTGGCAGTGTCATCTTAACACGAGCGAATCTAATGAAGGATGCAGGCTCTGACACCGGTCAGGATTTAAGAAGCAGCTTTTTATAAGCCTGGAAATTTGCACCAAAGCCGTAGCTGCTATCTTGCCTTCTTTCCTGGGGAGGTGGATAGTTGTCTACAACTTGTGGACCAGAAAAGAGCTCCTACTTTCTTGCAAGGAGGAAATCGGAGGAGGTTGCATTTCACTTCATCATGAGACAAGAACAGCTGTCAGTGCAAAGGGGAGAAACTGAAAGATGAAAAAGCTGGATTAAGTGTCTTCCTAACCCAGGACCAACTGAGCCAAAGTGAGCATATCCGTAGACTCCGTGGACTTAAAGCTTTCACAGTAACCATAATTCATGTGACATCAAAGCAGTGATTACCACAATTTCCTGGCTGTCTATTTCTGTTTATTTATGGCACATTACACATATTTAATGCTATTCTCACACAGTACTACAGCTGCCACTGTTGAACATTTTGGTAGCAAGCTAAAGGGGGGAGAAACTAGCAGAATAATAAAACAAAAACAGATTTAACCAATAGCAGCACAGTGCATTTTTCCCCCCAAATTGAATGTTATCTTAGTTGTGAATACAGTTTTGTATATTTCCTAAGCAATAATTTCGGTCTCAGAGGCTACATGCAATGCTGGGTTTGAGTCAGGATAGTTTGCCTTTGTACCCCAAGAATTTAAAAAAGGAAAGAAGTAAGAATAACAGGACACTTCAATGACCCTGATATTTCTTGGAAAGACAACTCTGTCAAGATTGCAAGTTTCCAAAAATTCCCCAGTAGTCCTGCTGTCTTTTTCATTTCCCAACGCATGAAAGAAGAAACAAGGGGATCAATTCTCCCAGATCTGATTCTAACCAATAAAAAACATCTAGTTGAAGAAGTAAAAATAAGAGAAAACCTGGGAAGAAGGGAACATGCAATCCTGTATTTCAAGATACTATAGGAAAAGAATTTGTATATGTATAATTGATTTCAGGGGAGCTAATCTCAACAAGTGTGTGTGTGTGTGTGTGTGTGTGTGTATGTGTGTGTGTAGATAGATAGATAGATAGATAGATAGATAGATAGATAGATAGATAGATAGATAGATAGATAGAGTATGTGTGTTATGTATGTGTAGATATATACTTTCTTTCAAGAGCAGGCAACAGAATTTCATTTTTAATGTGGACCAGATTCTATAATGAGATAAAGTAATCCTTACTACTTTACCTCTTTATAGAAATACTAGGTGGCACTACTATGGACAGAAAGTCTTAGTTCAAAGGGAGTACTGAAGGGTTGGGAATTTCTCAAAAATGAGATACTGAAAATAGAACCATGCCTCATTCCAATCAGAAAAAGAAATGAGGACAGTAGATTAGAAAACATGGATGCATGGGGAGCTTTCATCTGAGGGAGGACTTAAAAAGATCATATATAAGAAATGGAATGTGGGTGTTGTAGTCATCAAGGAGCTACACCTGTGAGGAGGAAGCAGCTGAAGAGATAAAGTTAAAAAAGCTAACTGTTAGATTGTGAGATCTTCGTGGGAATGATGAGGCAGAGTCAGAAGAACAGGTAACAGTAACTTTATTGGTCTAACAAGAACCCAACAGAGGAGCCAGTCTGACAGCCCTCCTATTTATAGGAGCTGTCAGTGGCTCTTAACCAATCAGAATCCTTTATTTTCCCACTGCTTTTGGCTGGGCTTAAACCATTTTGATACATAACACCCCTCCCCCTTGGTATGGTCCGACCAATCCTGTTGTGCCTAACTTACGTAATCACGTAAGTACGCTGGGCATGTTCGGGTTCTACTGGACCTGCACAGCTCAGTTCCAGTGGGGTTGTTGTTTAGGTCAGATGGATTTGTTTCTTCTCCTTTGCTGTTGGCTGGAACTTTCTGGAACCTACCCATGGGTGTACTTGGTTTGATTGGGGCAGTGTCTCCGCTTGGCTGAAACCTCCCCATGGGTGAGTTTGGAATTATTGGGCCTTGGTTTTAGGATTCCTGACTACAGGATAAGTCTACTGTTTCTTCTCTTATCGCCTAGTTTTTGCTTTCTTTGTGTGGGACTTCAGGGCATGCTCTGGGGAGTTTTAGTTCTCTATGATTGGGGGGGACTGGTTGTGTGGTCCTCCCTAGTCATCCCCAAGGTTGATATATGTGTCATTTCCATTCTTTCCCTGGGCTGTTTCTACTTGATAGGATCGAGGACCAGTCTTCTCTATTATGTTGGCTGGGACCCACAGTGGGCCTTCGCATAGTTTCTGGCATACATGTTGTCCCCTAGTTCGAATGTTCATATTTTGCTGGTGGCATGATTTTCTGGCATGTACTTGGGATGGAGCCTGTCTAGTTTGGATCAGAAGTTTTGTGGGGCTTCTCTTGGTGGTTGAGCTAGGTGTGATGTGCTGGGTTAGTAAGAATTGGTCTATCTTAGCCTGCCAGTCCCCAGGTCCCATTCTCCCCAGGGTCTCCTTGGCTGACCGTACCATCCTCTCTACTTGGCCATTTCATGCCAGATGGAACAGGGCTACTAATGTATGCCTGATTCCTTGTTCGGCGAGGAAGGTTTCAAATTTTAAAGCCATAAATTGTGGGCCATTGTCTGAGACTAAGGTGTCAGTGAGCCCGTGGATGGCAAATGTCCACCCGAGGACCTTGATTACTGCTTCTGCTGCTGTGGTGGAGATCATGATAATTACCTCCAGCCACTTTGAATAGGCATCTACTAAGATTAAGGTGTGTCCCTGCATTGGGCCTGCAAAATCGACATGTAGTCAAGACCACGGGCCCCTGGGTGCTTCCCATTCTGTTGGTCTTGCCTTGTGGGAGGACTGGCCTGTTTGCCTGGCATGCTTGACACTTGCCCACCCATTCTGTGATGGCCTCATCCATTTTGGGCCACCAGAAATAACTCCTCGCTAGAGCCTTCATTTTAACTATTCCTGGATGGCTTTGGTGCAGGGTCTCAAGGACTTGGTTCCTTAAGGTGGGTGGTATCATGACCCTATCCCCCGATGATATCTGTAACACCGTCAAACATCCAGATTTGCATCTCCCAGGTCCTTGGTAAGGATTCAATAGGTAGGCAAAAATGCCAAACCCAGTCTGAACATCTGGCTGACTGTGCGATGATTAATAACAATTACAATAATAATACAACCCTAGACTGCATCTCCAGAAGTGTGGTGACAAGATCCCAAGGAGTTATCATCCCTCTCTATTGGTCTGACAGCTGGAGTATGCATCCAGTTTTAGCACTGCAGTTTAGCAAAAAGAGTGACACATGTTAAAAAGAAAGCAATCAAGGTGATAAAGGTACCAGGGGAAAAACCTAGAAGAAACTGTTAGAGCTTTCGATATATTTAGCCTGAAGAAGAATACACTGCAGGGAGACATGATAACTGTTTTCTAAGTGTCTGAAGGACTGTCATATAAAAGAAAAGGCAAATTGTTCAGAGCTCTTTCAGAAGACAGGCCAAAAACAATGAGTTTTAATTATAGGATAGTAGGCTTTAATTGGTCATCGGGAAAAAAATTCCTAGCACTAAGAATTACTCAACAATGGAACAGAATCCCCTGGGAGATGGTGTACTCTCCTTCAACTGAAGATGTTTAACAGAAGCTGGATGACTATTTGTCAGGAATTCGTGCACTATACTAGATCATCTCCAACGCCCCTTCCAACTCTCTGATTATTTATGCATCTTCACACATGCACATAGAAGTTATAGTCAAACAGACATCATGCTGTGGAAGAAGATAAATGAGGAACATCTCCAGCACAATGGAGACAGAGGCATATCCTCCTGCCTTCTATGAACATATGGACTGTCTGGCAGTGCTGTAGTTGTGGGAAAGAGGACTATGAAAAGTATCTGCTTGTGTACCCTTCTCCAGTCCAAAAGGCTACACTACCCACCAAACTGGTTCATTATCAGGAAGCGTGACAACTCTGGGGAAGAGATAAATTCTTTTCCCAGAATAATAAGGTTCCCATCAGTGGTGGGATTCAAAATTTTTTTTACTACTGGTTCTGTGGCCATGGCTTGGTGGGCATGGCAGGGGAAAGTTACTGCAAAATCTCCATTCCCTCCCCACTCCTGGGGGGAAGTACATTAGAGGGAGGAAGGCCATTAGTAGTGCAGCAATGCTGGAGGGGAGAGCATTTGAAGGAGGGTGGTCAAAGTAGGGCATCAAGGACTGCACACTGCCTGCAGTCCCAAGTTGTCCAACCCTCTCGTAGGCATTTTTTCTAAATACTGCTGCCAGGATTGCTTCAGGCCATCAGATGGATTGCTGGTGGATAAATGATTGACCTGAACTCCATGTTGGACAGTTTCTTTCTCGCCATCTGGCATGTTATTTCTTAAGAAACGTGGTACCTAACACAAGCTGAATGCAGAAGATTTATTTCCCTTTGCTATCAGTCTCCTCCAAGTCTAACTAGTCATTAACATTATTCTCATTGTGAAATCCAAGTCATTCTGTGCATGCCACAGGGGGAAAAATAATCTCTTTAAGCACACTGACAATATCAACATAAAACAAATAATACCAAATGCAAAAAGTGACAAGGAACAGGCAAAGGGTTACAAGCACTGTTGTACTATCAGAGCCTTTGTGAAGTGATGCATCGAATGCCATTGCCGGGCTGGCAGAAGAATGACATTTTTTCCCTTCCTGGCAACACTTTCTGTAGTTTGCATCTTTGTAAGATCAAAGCTGCAGGTGCACTATTGTCCTCTCTTAGATTTTACTCCTCAAACAAGAGTGAGGAGTATCCCAGAATTTGAAAGGACCCAATGTCTAGCTTCAGGCATCCCAAAAACTCAGCTATGTTCAGTGAGCCACAATCTTGCACATTATATCAAATTGCAAATATGCGCACCATGTAGCTTAATCTTAATTCTCTCACAGAGGGGAAGAGATTGTGTGCAATATAAATTAGCTTTGTAAAGAACAGGAAACTCGTTCAGTTCCATTTTCACCCATTCTGAGGCAGATGCAGAAAAGCATGAACCGGCAAGATTGGGAACATGGTTTCTACCATCCTCTGCAACTTCATGCCTACGCTTCAAGCTACAAAAGACAGAAGCAACAAAGACGAATGCCTTTGAGACAAGCTGTGGCCCAGAGATTCAGCAGCAGAGTGATAGTTGAAAGGGCAATTGGCAAGGGGAGGTTTCTACATGCCTTTGACCTGTTTCCCATAGCTAATAATAATAATTTATGTGCTACCCAATTCCCAGCAATTCTGGCCACTTTTCAGATTGTGAATACATTTAAAAAGCAGATGAAAAAGAAAAAGAATAAGGACAAATGGCAAAATTGGATGGGAATAAAGAAAAAGAAAAAAAAGGGGTGACCTTCAGTCATTCTAGCCAAGGCCTCAGTGAGAAATCAGTATTTCTGGGCCCTTCGTATTACACTTATAGCCAAGATGAAGTCATAGAAAAGATGACTTCAAGCAAAAGCTGTTATAGGAAAAGGCATATAATAGATTTGGTAACCAAGTGTAGCATTACTGGTGGCACTCCAGACTTTTAGATGTTTATTTTATGAAATCAGGACCCCAGGTTTTGAGGAGCCATCATGAGAACTTTTGACACATTATTATGTGCAAATACTGTGGATTTTAATGTTAAAATAATAATAATAATAATTTACTGTGGACATTGTTACCCATTCTGCACATTTGCAAGAGAATAATCTGCAGCATATTTTGTATATTAGAAAAACAGGTAGCTGTAATACCAGCCATGACAACTTAGAAAATACTTTCTTCTGCAGGGGATTCTTTCATTCTGGAAGTGGAAAAGAGAGAGAGATGGAGGGAGGGAGGGAGGGAGGGAGG
>JAOYMU010000252.1:50332064-50344211 GCA_025802295.1 Psammodynastes pulverulentus | reverse complement strand
CCTAATTACAGGCAGCTGGCTGTTAGCAGAAGTCTGCAATTACTGCGTCCTATCTTCTGCGCCACCAAGGCTCAGAAAGAAAGGTAATGTCCAGGAATTTAGTTTACTTAGCTCTTGCCTAATCAAGGATTAGATTTAATCCTCACCATTATCATTATTGGTGATCATTATCTCAATTTCAAAGTGCTTTGCAAATTGTTTCCAGGGTAAAATGGACAGATTGATCAAATACCAATTTGCAGACTCTTACAACTTTTTCAGCATTTGAAAAATTTCTAAATTTATAAAAAAAGTAGTAAGAATGGATAGAAGAATCATGTGTGTCAATTTCATAAGTATTCAATCAGAATGTATTCTGTCCACTATCTTCATTAACTGCTAAGTTTCAAAAATGCTTTAGGAAACTTTCCAAACTTTATTCAGATTCCGTCTCTTGAATTGATTTGTAAATGATCAACTAGTCTTTTTCTTTTACAAATAGTATAATGGTATTCAATCATGATAAATAATGCAATCTGTATAATCTGATCTTCCCTCAACTTTAACAAACTGAGATTTCAGTTGATATCCACAGGTCTACTTGATGGAAGAGCCCTCCCTTGAATTGAAAGTATTGTTCATTCTTTACTCTTCTGCCACTTATAGCATGATCCAAAAAGAATGCTTTTGTTCCATCTCTTTCAAAAAATCGATGAATTTACAGGCATTAAAATAATTGACCCAAAATATTTAGTAATTGATTAAGTTGCATGCTTTCTATGTGGGATTATGGGGTTGGAAAAAACTTTTTATGACATGAGGTCTATCCTCCTCCTTAATACAAGAATCCAAATTAAATGAAACATTATGACAAATGGCTATGCAGCCTCTGCTTGAACACATCAAGTGAAAGGAGTCCGCCATTTCTCTAGGTAATTGATTCCATTGTCAAAACTGCTCTTAGACTGAGTTTGTTCTGAAGTACAACTGGAATCTATCTTTCTGTACCTTAGGACTTTTATTTCAGGTCCTACGCCGGGAATAATGAAGAAGAAGTCTTCGCCTTCTATGTGATATTTTTTCAAGTATTGAGAAATTGCTGCTGATTGCAAAGTTTGTACCAGCTGAACATTTTATATCAAAGTCAGTTGTTATTTGAAGAATCATATATAAAGTATTGGTGTTATATTATTTTTTATTTTTTACCTATCATGGAAAAGCTTTTGGCTAAAAGCAAAATATGAACAAAAATCACTTTTATCTCCATATGCTGTTTCTCCGCAACATACCCATTTTTCATTCAACTTTCCTAATAAATCCATGTTTGTACAAAATGTTTTGTTGAGAACAGTTCAGAACAGCGCAGTCTAGAGTTGCATTTCTGACGACCATATGGCCCCAGGGAATCTGTATTAGGACATGCCACTTGAAAATGTGCAGCTAACAAAATTAATTTACATCTCCTGCTAAATGAACATTAATTCTGTACCTGAGAAAATTTCACACAGTACAATGTCCCATATGATGCTGAAGCATATCTTTTTCTCAGTGATAAAAATTGGCTTGATACAGAAGTATCAAACATTTGTGTGTCTGTGTGTGTGTGTGTGTGTGTGTTTAGTATTCTTCCAACATATTTCAGAAATGGAAATTACTCTTCTTAACCAAAAGTCAATTTATTTATAAACATGATTAAAACTGGCTAGAGCTGGGCTATCAAGTTCCCAGCCCATGGGCCATATGCGTCACATGCTGGCCATGCCCACGCCCAATTTAGCGAAGGGGAAAAAATTCCCAATATGTCACATGACACCTCCATGACGCCATGAGTTTGACATCCCTAGGCTAGAGGAAAGGGATTTCAAATCAACAAAACATGTCCACTTGGATCAAAGGGCCAACAGGTAGGTGTGGTTCTCAGAATGTTTCAAATATTATTTGTGAATTTTTAATGTGACTTATCTGAAAAATAAGCATATTAAATATATTTAATTTCAATTAAGTAAATAAAAAAATAGCTCATCTTTTTTTTTTTTGCAATGTAGCCATTAGTAAGCCACTCAAGGGTTCAAGTACAACCCACAATCTAGAAAACATGCAGCCATGTTAATTGAGGTGGGGGGCTGAATATCTTCAGATGAAATTCTGAGGAATTTCAATTATTTATTTTATTTTGATTTATTTATTTATTTGTCAAGCATATATGAGAAAAAAAACAAGTATAAGTATGAACATAACATATAAACATATAAGTATAAATAAGTACTAATAAAAAGAAACATTAGGACAGGGATGGGAGGCACGTTGAGTAATTTGGCAACAAATATCAGTAAGTTTCTATAGACCCCCCACACTATCATTATAGTATTGCATACAAAAATGTGTGAAAGAATTTGTGAAAACCTTACGTGATGCCATAGGATATGGGAGAGTGATACCATACAACTCTAGGTAAGGGTAGCAGGAGATCTGCCTAAAGGGAAATATCAAAGGGAATTTAGGAACCCCTTTCTTAAACAATTGAAACTATTCTGAGAAAAATGTAAGAATTCCATGGAGTATTTTGATGAAATGTTGTGAATTAAAATATCATAGATGGGGTCTCAGATCCCTGCTATAAAACATTTTATGCCACCCCACAGATAACTTAAAGCTTTGGTGCACAATTCTTTTGATATTAGGATTGATTCATTATAACCAAAGGAATAATTTAGTGCCAGTATCTATCAGTGTTTCAAGCATTCTTAATTTTTAAGCAAAAATATGGAAAATACATTTCAGAGAGGAATTTCTTTGAGAATAAGAAACCATCAAACACTGACAAAGCCTGGCCTACTAAATATTGGACATATCTATTCTGTAAATACTTGAATAATCCTCTAATCTATTAAAGAAGATTGAGATCATTGTCTTTGATTTCCTGTCTAGATGTCTGACAAACATCTTTCAATGATCGAATATATCCATGGAAAAATTTGACCTTTTAACTGTATCCACTTAATTAATACGCTTCAAAAATATAACCAAGTACCAAACCAATAATGTGACACTATAATATGTCTACATTAAGAAATAATTATTAAATCAATGCCTATTCAAATACTGAGATCTGGTCACATTTTATTTTCCTTCCTTCCTTCCTTCCTTCCTTCCTTCCTTCCATCCATCCATCCATCCATCCATCCCTCTTTCTCACAAATATAGAAGATGAAAACATACATGGAAACACAAGGTAAGACTTTCAAAAGATGTATGAAATCAGATAGAGGTTCCAACCTGAAATTAGCATGCTAAAGGTAAAGATACAGGTTTCCCCTCTCCAGTTTTGTCCGACTCTAGGGAGCGGTGCTCATCTCTGTTTCTTTGCCAAGGGAATCATTGATGTCTGAAGATACTGGTGGTCATGCGGCCAGCATGACTGTACACCAAGGTGCACGGAACACTATTGCCTTCCTACCAACTATTTATCTACTCGAATTTGCATGCTTTTGAACTGCTCAGTTTGCAGGAGCTGGATCAAGTAAGGGGAGCTCAGTCCATTGCATGGTGCTTGGGCCTCAGACCTGACCATCAGCTTTCCAGCTGACAAGCTCAGTGTCCTTAACTGCTGAACCATCATGATCCCCTATGCTAAAGGTGCCAATGGACAAATAGTAACTGATTCATAGGAGATCAAAGATAAAAGGAATATACTGAAATATTGTACAGTAAAGAATGGCAACACTCAAGATAATTTGAAAGGTATTTCCTACTTACAAGAACTTCTAGCACTAGAAGGCAAAATTAGATTGGCATTCTGGTCATTATCAAGTTAGAAATCTATAGAAACTGATGGAATATCCCCAGAAATATTGCAAGCAATAGAAGGAGAATCAGCAAAACGAAGCTCCTAACATTTTTTTTTAATGATATCTTTTATAAGGGAAAAAAGTTCATGAGATGAGCAAGTGGGAGAAGGGAACATCACATTTTATAAGGCTTGAAAAGGCTCTATCATTTCTTTTAGCCTCAATTCTCTACTTATTTACCTAAGGTTAGGACTAATGGATCTCAAAACTACCTACATGTAAGATTATATTTCTAAACTAATCTTAACCTTATATAATCAATCACTCTTTCAAATGTTCTTCATTTAAGTATCAGCATGTGTCATCTAATTGATGATATATATACATATATTCAAGAGATAGGACTAATGGATTAAATCAAAGTTTTCATCAGAAAGAAAGGGTTTGATTTATGGATGTCCAAAAGGGGGACAATCAGTGACTTTCTTGTGTTGACATCATCACAAAAAAATGCCTCAAGTTACATAACAACACAAATACAAAATTGTGGCATTTGCATGATTACATCATTATCTGCATATCATTTGTGCATCATTGTGGCTTATTGTAGTTGCTGCTGTTTTGATTTGGAATTTGAAATAAGTGAATGGGTATCATGTAGGTGCTCTGTGATAGAAGGATGGAATAATGCAAAACTGGAGAGGCATTGACCTTCCAGAGATTAAAAGGTAAAGGTTCCCCTCACACATATGTGCTCGTCATTCCCAACTCTAGGGGGCGGTGCTCATCTCCATTTCAAAGCCAAAGAGCCAGTGCTGGTCCAAAGATGTCTCTGTGGTCATGTGGCCGGTATGACTAAATGCCAAAGGTGCATGGAACATTGTTACCTTCCGACCAAAGGTGGTCCCTATTTTATTACTTGCATTTTTAGGTGCTTTCGAACTGCTAGATTGGAAGAAGCTGGGACAAGTAATGGGAGATCACCCTGTTACACAGCACTAGGGATTCGAACCGCTGATCCGAACCACTGAACTGCAGACCTTTCGATCGACAAGCTCAGCATCTTAGCCACTGAGCCACCGCGTCCCGCTTCCAGAGGTTAATAAGCTACAAATCCCATCTTCCCAAGTCATTGGCCATGTTGACAGTTTCTGATGGGAAATGGCATGTGATTATAGATTTCCCATCCTAAGGCAAAAGCACAATTGTGCGATATATGTTTTTTATTGCAAAAGTACCACATTCTTCCCACTATAACTTTGACTCTAAAGCAGTAAATCTGGGAAGTTATACTTTCAATCACATCTGAAACAATTCACTGCTTCTACTCATAATGACAGCCACCCACAGATGTCTCTGAAAGAAAAAAAGGAGCATATTTTTCTGCAGTGAAGTTTTATAAAAGGAACAATTCTTGATTAAGGCAGACATGAAAAGATGATAGAAAATTGGACCATCTATGTCTTGGACTTTCTTACTAGTTACTTATGAAAGCAACTACTTCCATCACTTAACATAGATAATGAATTGACAACAAACCAATTTAAAATAACTGAAACATGTCTGTAATACCTCAGATTTAAAGCTATTTTTATTCCTTTAACTGTTATTTTTGTTTCTCCTTGAATTTATGGCTCATTCCATTGCTTCTGTTCTGTTTTTCACTAAGTTATGTTAAGCTAAGAGAAGTCTCTCACTGATCCAGACTCAAATTTTATAAACTCCCACAATTTCTCCATTGAACTGGCCTGCATGAAACAGAACTCCAGTTCTGTAAAAGAATTCAAAACTAAACATCACAACTCAGCAAGATGTCTATTATTGTAGCTCAGAGTTTATTTTGTAACCAAACAATTGTTGAACATTTTAAGTATCCACACAACCTGATTCATTCCAGAAGTCTACCCTTTTTTCTCAATGCATCAGGAAGACAATTTGAAAAGAGTCTCTACAGCTGACTGTGAAGCTACTTGTTTTTTTTTAACCTTTTCTTACATTTATAAAAGGAACATGTAGCCTAATGGCTGGTAAAGCTAGGATCCTGATCCTGGCCATACTCAAGAAATCTGCCATATGATATGTGTTGTATATAGTTTGCAACTAGATGTAGTATTCAGCAGGTTCTCACCAGTTCTGGAGAACCATAGCGGAAATTTTGAGTAGTTCGGAGAACCAATGGTAACCTTCTCCCAGGAGTGGGGGGGGAATGGAGATTTTACAGTATCCTTCTCCTGCCACGCCCACCAAGCTATGCCCACCAAGCCATGCCATGCCCACCAAGCCATGCCCACAGAGCTGGTAGTAAAAAAAATTGAATCCCACCACTGTTTGCAACCCTATTATATTATATATAATTCTATAATTTGTATTAGAATTTGAAATCTTAAATTGCACCAAATGAAACCTGGTTACATCCGGTGTTCCGGTTCAGAGTTCTAACAGTATCTTCTAGGATAATTCATTAATTCTGATTTCTGGTTTCTCCTCCAATAATTAAGGAGCTTTTTGTAATTACCAAGCATGCCTTCACTGGATCATTTGTGTAAACTTTCTTTTAAAACCAAACAAAACCTATTAGGTTTCCCTAAGTGCATTTTATGTCCCTCTTACCTGGAATGGTGCTATTTTGGGTTTGTTTGAATTAGTACTTCTAAAATTGATTTTGGCATTAGTATATTAATACTGGGTTCTTCCATATTGCAGATGAAGTGGTCTATCATTTTAAGAACTACAACTGGGAGGTTATTTTTCCTGATGCTGCACTGGCTGGGAAGGGAAATCAATTGCTTTCCTTAACTTGTCCAGAATTAAAACCATAAAGGCAGTAACACTTACTAACCATGTTACTGAGGGAGAATTAAGTTTGTTCATCCAGAAAACCTAGGTTAGATTGGCCTTCTTTTCTGTCAATTCACTGAAGAAGATCACAATAATATGACCTTGAGGTAGAACTTTTGGTCTACAGTAATTTTTGCCCAGATGTAGATTTCAGGGTGGTGCATTTATCCTTCCTCAACAGAGACCCTCCCCAAAACTATGGGAATAAAATATTCAGATGTGCAAAAGGTGAGGTCAATGAAGACTACAAGCTGACTTTACATAAGCCAAAGGTTTATGTGAAACCTTTGGTTTTTCCTGCATAAAAAACTACATTTCTGGCACATAAGTCTAATGTTCTTGGCCATTGTACATGTGAGAAATGCAATTTCTATATTTAAAAGTCAATTTCTATAGTCATTTTTACTGTTCAGCTTTTGTGTATGACTCAAAAAAAAAAAGCTAATTGAAATACCCTCAATGAGATTTCTCTTAGCAATTAATGGATAGGAAACTAATAAGCTACTCTTGCTTTTATAATTAAAAGTGATTATTTTAATAAATTATTTTCAGAAGCATTGTGCCAAAATCATATTGTGTGGGTCATTTTTCATATTTGCTAGGAATGTATTGGCTACAAGAATCTAACATTCACTAAATGAAGTCTTTAGTTCTAATGCTGTGTGTCCCCTTTCCATCACTTCAGCTTCATCATCTGATTCATGTTTTCAAACATGAAAGAAATCTTTTCAAGAATAGCTCAAAAGCAGTAATCAAAAGCTGGAATTTGTGTTCATATTTAAAAGGAGAAGTAGTTATTAATCTTCTTTGTTATGCACAAAGCCACCATTAATTTTAAAAGTTCTGTAGGAGAAAATCTGCCAATTTCCCCAAGAGTTCCTTTAAATCAAAAACGAGCAAACAATTCTGTGGAAGAACAGATTGTTTGCTATGATACTCAAGAGAGCAGAGGCTGATCTAAAGAGGGCAAGATTTTAGTCATATATACTAATCACCTGTATATTGAAATTTACACATACACACACATTTCCCCCTCCAGAAAATTTGAGAAGGGGATAATTTACCTGCCTTAAGATATTGTCATTTTCTTTCTACTTCATTTGAAACTTTTGGCCAATATTTACAAGTCTCTGTTGCTTCAACAAATCATGATATTCACCTCAGCTTAAAGATCTGAGCTGGAAAATGAGAAAGTAGATTAGACACAGTGCAATCCTCCTGTGGGGTGGGAGTAGGTGGAAAGAATAAACAGGGAGGGAAACAATGTTATCAACTTCTCTCACCTGTTTACGGCTTATTTGACACTCCTCTCCAAAAAATGTAAGAGGGAGCTTGAGTCACCTTGTCCTAGAATTACAGTGGCCTCAGAATTAGGGATCCCAGAAAAAATAAAATTGGGAAAAATAGCCTTTTCTCCATCAGGTTGTTGAATTCCAGCCTAGGACATTCCAACAACTTCCATTCCAATTCAAACAGAGACAGTTATTAACATTACATATAGTAGTAAAATGAAAAGTACAAAACTGCAATATGTTGTAAAACTGCCGAGGCGCCTCTATCTTGTGCTTCTATTTCATGATATTAGGATACTCTAGTGACCTCGCTGACAGCTTCTAGTGAATCCTAACTTTGTTTTGAAAAATTGCAAGGAAACCCTGAATCCTGGGCTACTAAAAATGGGATATAAAAGCAATTCCCATATAGCTGGCTTTGCATAATAACTCCAGATGAGCAACACAGTAATTTTTTGCACATGCTTCTTACTATGGCAAGATAATGGCAGAGGTGACCTTTGGATGGCCATGGGGCACATCTTGAAGCCAAACCTCCAAATTAAGTACACAAATGACTTAATGTACCATTTTTTTTTCATATACCCTTAGAAAATTCTATCCAGAATATCAAGTGGGAATGGTAAAATACTAATAATTATTTTTTATTCAAGAAGTAGATAGATTTTCTTCTGCTGTTTCTTTGAAATACTATTGAAAAGAAAGTACACTATTAGTTGAAGTATGCCAGTTTATATGTTCCCATTACTATTACTACATTTGTGTTGGAAGCACAGACCAAAGCATTTCCAGGTTCAGTAGACTAGCCAATGACATCACCGTTGACCAGGGGTTCGCTGAGGGGACTCCTTTCATGTCCCTGTTCTTTTCCCACCAAACTGATACTTATTTATCTACTTGCATTTGCATTCTTTTGAACTGCTAGATAGGCAAAAACTAGAGAAACTGATGGGACAAATTGCAAATTGGTGTTCCCATTACATTTAACAGAAAACAGAAGAAGTAGCAAGAGAGTAACTATCTCATGAATTTGGGAAATGTGTGCTTTGAAGAAGATCAAAATATTGAAAATTAGGGAGGCTCAATAAGGACTGGATGCACTCAATAGCCATGGGATTGGTGGACACGCAGACACACACATATATATGGCTATCAGTTGCATTGACCTACATGGATAGAATTGCTTGAACCAAAGGCTTCTTGGCAGAGGATGAAGGAACATTTTGCTTTAGATGCTACTGGATTAGTTCTAATGAGGATTCTAAATATTTTCTATTTCTATTTCTTTTTCTGCACATCCCCTTTACTCTCCCTACCATTGCCCATACTAAATAATTTTGTCTCAGAAAACCAGCTGCTTTGTAATCAAAGATTACAGACTTATTTATAAACTTGACCTTCACTGGGAAAGACCAATAAATGGACTATTATTTCTCAAGCACACCATTTTTGATGCTGGGTTTCTCATGGAGCTGGCTCATCTAATCATTGCTGCTTCAGGAACTTCTGCAGTCATCAAGTGGTCCTTGAGTTCAATAGAAGCAACTGATGCAAATGGCGGGAACTATCAAGCCGTACGATTAGCCAAGGGGTAAGGCAGAGCAGCTAGCAAAACTGTTCCGTGCAGCGAACAAATTGAAAGAATAAGGAGAGGAGGGAGCAGAAATGAAGGCAACCCCTCTCTGACTCTTAGTAAAAATATTAAATGTGAAAATTCATTCCTAGAGCATTCTCCTGGAACAATTTTTACATCTAGTTATATATTTAGGCTATGTGATTTCTAGAGGTAGAGACATTTAATACAGAAAGTTTGTAATGTTTTTACTGGACAATGTTCTTTGTTTAAAAGTTTATGACCACTTTGTATCATATAGATTTTTGGAAAGCAGAACAGAAAAAAAATGAAGACTTTAATCAAGAAACCTGTCTAATATAAACTATAGATAGCTGAGATTGCAATATTTCTGGACCTGATTTGTGTTCAGACCAGGGGTGGGAACTTCCCTGATTGGCCTGGATCAGGCAAACTGGTAGCTCCGATGAGTGGTAGCTCTGACGATCAGTGTTTGGGCAGTTTTTGGGCCCTCCCATCCTCCCATGCTCTTTGGTGAGCATTATCTGCTCAGCTAATTGGCATGGCAGAGCGGATTGCCGCTCTAAAGCAGCTGAGAGATGCTTTAGCTGGGGTTTGTCCTAGCTGAGCACGCACATGCACAATCACTGAACCAGTAGCTAGACTGGTAGGATCCCACCCCTGGTTCAGACTATGCCAACCTTCCTAACTAAAACCCATGAAGGTATATCACAGTTGTTGACCTTTGGGGTGTATGCTTCCCTTTCCTTTTTTCCCCATGGAATGGATTTCCAGAATTGTGCCAAGAAGTCCTCAGAAACATGATATGTCAGAGGGGAATCTTTTATTTGTTCTCAAATGCTATTGTTACTCCATTTGCTATGTTTAATGTTTCCATGTTATTATTTAATTTATATGCCACCCATCTCATTATCAAGCAGCTCTGGGTTATTAAACTACTACAATACTGAACCTCAGAAATTATCATATTTCAAATTTGACTGACCCCTATGCCTTATTTTAAACTTTTTAAAGTTAAATTCTTGTCAAGCTTTTTGCCTTTGATTTTAGATTCTTTAAATTCTTTAATTTAAATTATTTAAATTATTATTGTATCTTTTCTTTTATCTTTAAGCTGAAATAAAGGATTACCAGGTTCTTTTTCTTGCTGCTACAAATACATCTTTTAACTGACAAAGAATTATATATTTGGCTAAGTGGTGCAGTGGGTAGAGTGCAGTACTGCAGGCTACTTCAGCTCAGTGTAAGCTGCAGTTCAGCAGTTCAAATCTCACCGGCTCAACGTTGACTCAGCCTTCCATCCTTCCGAAGTGGGTAAAATGAGGATCCAGATTGTTGGGGGCAATATGCTGACTCTATAAACTGCTTAGAGAGGGCTGTAAAGCACTATGAAGCAGTATATAAGTCTAAGTGGTATTGCTATCGCTATAACCCAAATGTGCTTAAGAAAGTATCCTTACAGGCTCCACTTGCTCTGTGAATTTGTTGTCTTTTCCATGGACTTCAGTGCTCAAACTCACTAGTTGACTGCAATCCTGCTGTTTTCTTATGAGCAGCAGCCATCCAGAACATACATGAGCAATTTCTTAGTCTCTCCTTTGGTAATGTTAGCCCATCATTACTTCATGCAGAAGCCATATAAAAATACTTTTGAGGGGAAAAACTATTCTTCTTTAATTTCTGCCTATCAATTCACATGTGAATATCATAAAAGCCCATATTTTTCTCTACCTTTCCTCAGCACTTGCCTCTTTCTAGCAGATTATTGTAAACCATTTTTTTAAAAACTTGCCTAACATATTCATAAATGTTTCTTTTTTGCAAATTATGTTCAATTTTTTTAAATCTATTTTTCCTCAGAATTTGATTATCGATGACCAAGATAGTATCAGAAATTTTTGTGACAGTTGTGCAGTTGTGCAGTTGTGCAGACATATTGTATGAATTGAGTTATCTGATTTGGGGGAGATTGAGACACCCATTTACCAAGGATAAAATGGCATCTTTGATGAAGAAGCATTTCATTTTTCTGTTCTGTTCAAGAACTTGGAGTAATGCAAAATTATGGAGATCTTCCAACAGCATTCTTCCTGTGATATTTGCTTGCCACAAGTTCTTATCTCAAAGTAATCAATATTAAACCAAAGCTTTTAAAACCCAGAGCCCTGGCTGCATCATTTTGAATGATTTAATATTGTGCTTTAAAAGAAAGAACTGGTTTGGATGAGTTAATTTATGCCAGATGTTCACAGACTGAGCCTTCATGCCCAATTAGTCAAATTAATCTAACTGCATCCCCATCAATGTACACACCTGCATCTTTTGACTGGTTTTAAAATATCATCCTGATCCCATCCATAGTAAGCACTCTTTATTCAGTGTGCAGTGCCTAAGTGTTGCACTTAATTTGTTGATAATAGGTTGCTACCTTGAGTTAGCAAAACTTATTAATCAATTTCTATTTTCTATAATCTGGTTATTTTTAAAAGTTATCTGCTACTATAGATTTTTCTATAAAAACACTGATTTTTCTATAAAAGGGGCATTGGTCCTACCTGATATGCTCCTTCTCTGTGTGGGCGATGGTATCCAGATACGCAATGGGTTAACTCTTCTTCTATTACTATCTACAGACAGAGAGTGTGATAAAAAAATG
>JAOYMU010000252.1:50314358-50324591 GCA_025802295.1 Psammodynastes pulverulentus | reverse complement strand
AGCATAGCTGGCTGGGGAACTCTGGGAGTTGAAGTCCACAAGTCTTAAAGCTGACAAGTTTGGACATCCCTGATCTACATGATCGTTTGTTTTTATAGATTTATCATAGAGTGCCATGATTCTACTTCTATTCTTGTTTTAGCTATTTCTTATTCCAGTTTGGATCCTATGTTCTCTATCCAGAGTCACATTGCTGAGATGGCTAACTCTAAAAATTAATGTGGCCTAATAAATGCATACATAAATACATAGTGTATTTATGCAGAAAATAAATATGGAGCAGTCTTATGGACATAGTGTTAAACAGAAGTAGGAATTGACCAACGGGAGGGAAAAAATGATTAATTAATTTGATTCACTAGCTTAAATCTCCTAAAGGTTATAACCCAGTACATCAAACAAGCCTAATTGATACATATAGTAGCTCACTAGAGGCTCCAAATGAGAGAAAACAGTCCCTGGGATGCTTAATGGGCAACTCCCCAAAAGATAACACTTGACCCTCTTGAATTTTAATAACTTCTCATTGGAATCTAATAGTTCTAATTTTGGTTAAGATCAGAGTGTGTTGTGGTGGCTTTTGCTTTTCCAGCTCCACCAGCTAAGGCTTTGGGGAAATCTTTTGCATTTTGAAGTCCCTTCAGTTTTGTTTTCCCTTGCTAGAAATCATGCATGGAGATTCCTGTCTAAATGCCTCCATAATATCTCCTCCTCCACTATTTAGCTTAACATTCTATTTTTACATTAAGCTTTTGTCTCATTTGTCAGGGTTCCAAGTAGTACATCCATAGCAAACAGAACTCCAAGGTAGGTAGATTCCTCAAAAAATAGTCTTATTGGCTATATCATATTGGCACAGGCTAATGAAAACCAACCCTGAGTGTTCCCGTAGTTTTCACCTAATTTAA
The DNA here is from genome assembly GCA_025802295.1 of Psammodynastes pulverulentus. Classification (NCBI taxonomy): domain Eukaryota; kingdom Metazoa; phylum Chordata; class Lepidosauria; order Squamata; family Psammodynastidae; genus Psammodynastes; species Psammodynastes pulverulentus. The sequence continues at coordinate 50,323,683 of JAOYMU010000252.1, read as the reverse complement.
AGTAAAAGTTTGCTCCCCTCCCCAATCAGTCAGTCACGTGGTCCAATCAGGGTTCTGTCCAGATGCCTGGTAACTTCACTCCTCCACTCTCTGGACACCTGTGCGAATGTCCTTGGTTCCCAGGAGAAAGTATTTTGTTTTGGCTACAAAACCCCAGCTATCTCTATTCCCCCCTCCCTATCCTTGAGCTCCAGTGTGGCAACACTGAAGCTTCAAAATGGCCACAGTCAGCTCAGCTTCAGGGTTGATATCATTCTTTCCTCAGCCAAAATTAAATAAATTCAGTAGTCACTTTTCATAGTGAAATGGATATCATATAAATTAAATAAATATACCTAATTCGATTAATAACTATCCCAGCCCTGCTATTCCTGCTTTTGTTTTCTTCCCCTTCATTTTATGTCATAGTTCACTTTTGTTCTCATGTACAATTTATACCAGGGACATGAGGAGCACAAGAATTCAATCCTTGATTTCATTTGATTTCACTGTAACCAAAGCTTTTATTTAATACACAGGAGTAACCAGCAGTAACAGAATTCTTTCCTAAAGATTCCATCAACTGTGCTTCAGGAAATCTATCGCAACTTTGGGATCAGAGGTGGTATTCAGAAGGTTCTGAACAGTTCTGGAGAACCAGTAGCAGAAATTTTGAGTAGTTCGGAGAACCGGCAAATACCACCTCTGGCCCCGCCCTCATCTATTCTCTGCCTCTCAAGTCTCAGCTGATCAACTGGGTCTTTTGTTGCCCTGCACAGGAGAACGGAGCTGGAAAACAGGTTAGTGGGGTGGGGAGGGAATGGGATTTTGCAGTAACCTTCCCCTAGGAGTGGGGAGGGAATGGAAATTTTACAGTATCCTTCCCCTGCCACACCCACCAAGTCACACCGAGAGAACCAGTAGTAAAAAATTTTGAATCCCACTTGGAAACCTATTGCAGTGTTTTGCTTAGCCAGTTAAGACGAATATAGCATTCTTGCTATTACTTCATTCTTGCAGTTAACAGTTATGAATTACAATCTGGGATAGCTTATTGAAATCTCTACAGATAGTAATACAGTAATAGGACAGCATAAAACACTGACAGGATATTGCTTTCATTCCTGAATACATATTGATAATACCAAAATGTTAGACTGATGAACTTCTGGTCTATCCCTCACCAAGACTCTTCTAATTCTTTTAATATATCAAATGCTGACATTATACTCTACTTCATTAAATAAAACCTTCTAGCAGTCAAGGAAGGCATACACACATTCTATATTTGCAGGATATAGCTAACTGAGATGTTTCTTTCCCTAGTGAATTAACTTAACTGTATGCTGGCAGTCCAGGATCCAGGGTATTTTAGGCAATTGTCTTGATAGTCATGTTTATAGTCCTCACAGCTTGTGAAATAGAACACTGTCACTCCTCTTTATAGATTTAGATTTTTATAGTTGAGATGAGGAAAAACAATGACAATAGCCTGGTGCCCAATCAGGATCGATGCCACCCTGGAAAGAGATAGAGGATCTGGATCTTTTGTCTTTCCTTTAGGAACATGGAGATGAACATGAAAAGGAAATTGTGACAGAGATATAGCAATAGCAATAACACTTAGACTTATATACTGCTTTTTAGTGCTTTACAGCCCTCTCTAAGCAGTTTATATAGTCATCATATTGCCCCCAACAATTTGGGTCCTCATTTTACCCACCTCAGAAGGATGGAAGGCTGAGTCAACCTTGAGCCTGGTAAGATTTGATCCGCCAAATTTCAGGCAGCCGGCAGTCAGAAGAAGTAGCCTGCAGTACTGCACTTTAATCACTGCACCACCATTGCTCATTCCTATAATTCTTATAATTCCTAGAAAAGACTTGTTTCCAGAAGGAGTCATTGAGGAAGAAGCTGGACATCTCTAGCTTTAAGATATCTTCCAACCATTAAATGTTATATCATTCAAGACATGATTCTAGGCTGCTGATTGGGTTATTTTAGAGGTTAAGAGTTAGTCCCTCTGAGTTGTTTAATCCAGGCAGCTTTGCACACAATGCTAAACTAGAATTAATAAAACACAACTGTAGAATTTATAAAACATACTATACTCCCTAAGGAAAATGGCAAAGATCAATCTCACAACAGGCTGAATGACAACATTTTAATCTAAACTAGCATGTTGTGCCATCCCATTCATAAAGAAAGGTCCTTTATTCATTCATAAGGTCTTTTATTCATTCATAACGGAAATGACAAAGAATGGGAAACAGACTTGTCAGTCTGTTAAATGGCTCCTTAGCACAAAAAAAGATCAAGTGTTATAAGATCACTTAGCTAAACGCTTCCCAGGGCATCTTCTCTGATTAAGGGTTTGCAAGAGCTATTGAGTTTTAAATTAGGGACCCTTTAATAAAACAGTAGAATGTTCTTATCTGATTGCCCCAGTATTGATTATACTAAAGAGAGTTATCCTCAAATCAAGGCCAATAGTTTTACACATACTTAAAAGAAACATGATTCACTGTTAGAATTCCTGTAAAGTGATTTTGCTCATTAAATTTATATGACATATTCACAGAAAGTAAATAGAGATAATTAAGAATGTTGTCTTTTTCTCTCCCCCCACTCCCTCCGCAACAAAGGACATTTTAAGATATATCTATTTATCTCTTCTATCTGTGATCCACTACTTCTCATGGTCTCCAATGGCTACACAAAGAAAATCCCCCTTTAATGGAATGAGAAAGTGAAAACAGGGTATTATATGTAGATTTATTTACTCTGTTGGAATCAATAAGGTTATCACTATCAGTGGGCATAATAATGTAATAATAATGTCCTCTAAAGTATTTCCCAAAAAATCCATGGAAAATACAACCTACGTCTCCATGCATATTTAATTCAATTACCCTGAATGTACAATGCTGAATGTCCCAAAGGTGCTTTTTCAAGAGGCAATTCAACTTTCTTGGTTTTTTTTTAAGATGTTTCACTTCTCATCCAAGAAGCTTCTTCAGATCTGACTGCATGGTGGGGAATGGAAGGATTTCCTTGCAGAAAGCTGGTCATTTGTATTCTTTTAGAGAGTCATTGAGGCCACTTGTTTGTGTAGTGCAAATGGGTGTGGAGCTTTCTTGGAACTGTTGAAAGGACTGTGTTATGGAGCTGTGCTTTCTGCAGGATGCTTTCTGCCCTGCATCCCTTCACTGCCGAACACAGGCACAGGTCTCCGGGTATGAGTCTGCATTGTCTGCATCTCAAACTGAAGTGCAAATAGTTCCTGTAGTCTGCAATTCTTCTGGAAATCTGTTCATACTCCCGCACCATTCAAAGGATGTTCATCCTAAAGTGCATAGCTAAATGTCTATGGAAATTCTCAGTCACCCAGGTCATGGTTGTCCCAAAGGTTCTTTTTCAAGAGCCTCCGTGGCACAGTGGTTAGAGTGCAGTACTGCAGGCCACTTCTGCTGACTACTGGCTGCCTGCAATTTGGCAGTTCAAATCCTGCCAGGCTCAAGGTTGACTCAGCTTTCCATCCTTCCGAGGTGGGTAAAATGAGGACCCAAATTGTTGGGGGCAATATGCTGACTCTGTAAAACCACTTAGAGAGGGCTGTAAAGCACTATAAAGCTGAATATAAGTCTAAATGCTATTGCTATTGCTAACTGGACTTTATGGTTTTTCTTTGAAGACATTTCGTTTCTCCTCCAAGAAGCTTTTTTAGCTCTGACTGGATGGTGGGGAATGGAAGGATTTGTAGTCCTTTCAGAGAGCTGGTCATTTGCATTCTTTAAGAGAATTGTTGAGGCCACTTGGAGGTTTGTCGGTGTCCTCAGGGTCCTCAATGAAGTTGCAGACTACAAAAAACATTTGTGCTTCAATTTGAGATGCAGACAACACAGACTAATCCCTGGAGGCTGCACCTTTGTTTGGCAATGAAGGGACACAGGACAGAAAACATCCTGCAGAAAGTATAGCTCCACAATTCAGTCCTTTCAGCAGTTCCATTTGTACTACTCAGGTGACCCTGAGGACACAAACAAACCTCCAAGTGGCCTCAATGACTCTCTAAAAGAATACAAATGACCAGCTTTCTGCAAGGAATATAAATCCTTCCATTCCCCACCATGCAGTTAGAGCTGAAGAAGCTTCTTGGATGAGAAGCAAAATGTCTTTAAAAACAACAAGAAAGTCGAGTTGTCTCTTGAAAAAGCACCTTTGCGACAACCATGGCCTGGATGACTGACAATCTCCACAGACAATGCTGTGAATGAGGAATTAACATGTCCTTTTTAAGACAGAAATTTGAATATTTATCATACCTTGGGATGAATGTTGAAAAGTTTCAAGGGGAACCCTTATGCAACTAAATCAGTGGGCAAAATTCTTGAAAATGGCTTTCAAGAGAGGTGGCATCCAAGAAGTGGATGAATGAAAAGATCTTCTGACTTCTCATATGTATTCCAGACATGCAGGAGGATTCATCTTCTATTTACTATCTGCTCTTCCTTCTGGTCCTCCATCCAGACATAATTATAACTATGTGTCAGGTTGTTATGGGGCTTGAAAGTTTGGTTTTCTTATTTGTCACGGACTATTATTAACACTAAAGCAACACTGCAGTACGGCTGTAGATCTTGCTAGATGTCCAGAGTGAATTTTAACACTTTCAAAATATTTTAAGTAAAAACAAACATTCATCTTCCACAGCTTCATCATGAATCAAGATACTGATCTGGTTTGCATTACTAGTTCTTGAATGGATGATTTAGAGATGTATGTAAGTAATTTTCCTTACCTGGGTTCTCAACATACTCCAGACTAACTGTACAAAAAGAATATTTTCTGGGAACTTTGAGATGTTTTTTTGCTGTACCTCGAGTCATACAAGATTATCTTTCTGAAATTATTGATTTTGGCAGCATTCGCTTCCTTTAAAAAAAAAACTAAGATAGTTATGTTAAGTCAAAATAAGCAAGACATTGTTATGATACTACCTTTCCACTCTAGATGAATTCAAATTGCCAAGACCAGATGATTTACCTCCCAGGGTTCTGAAGGAGTTGGCAGATGTGAACTTAGAACTCCTTTCACAGTTCCTGGAGCATGGGGGGAAGCTATCAAAGGACAGGGAAGGTGTTGATGTGGTTCCAATCTGCAAAAAAGAAAAAAAAACATGGAAACTACAGATCAATCGGCTTGACATCAATACTTGTGAAAATCCTGGAAAAGATCGTCAAGCACGGTATTTGTGAGCATCTAGAAATGGACAGAGTGATTATCAGAAGCCAACATGGGTTTGTTAAAAACAGATCAATCCTTATTGCCTTCTTTGATAAAGTGATCAAATTAATAGACCAAGGAAATGTTATGGATATACAAAGTCTACAGTAAGGCATTTAACAAAATAGACCACAACCTACCGTACTTCTTGGTAAAACAGAACAATGTGGGATAGACAGTACCATCACCAAATGGATTTGCAATTGGCTGACCAACTACACTGTGTAGTCCTCAGTGGAACTAAATCTCCATGAAGGGATGCATTCAGTGGGATGCATGCGTGGGGTACTTCAAGGTTCTGTTCTGGGGCTTGGTTTTCAAGAAAAGATTGAATAACTATTTGTCCAAGATGAAATAAGGTCTTCTGCCATGGTAGAGGATTGGACTAGAAGATCTCCAAGGTCTCCTACAGTCCTATGATTCTAGTATAGTCTATAGTCTACTCTAGCCTAGTCTAGTCTTTCTTTAGCAAATCTTTTATGCATTTCCCAATTACTCCCTATGCAAAACTAAAAGGGCTGAAAAATCTAACTTCACGTCTCCTATTGATATTACTACTATAATGACATGGTCTCTTCTGCCCTGGAAGGAAAATATATATCCATATTTCTAGGTCTATCGTCCTCTTTCTATCATCCTCTTCACTCCCTTGACTAAATTCTATTTTCAGGGCATTAACCAGATTTTGGGCGATTTGAACGAGTCACAATTTTATAGGTATAATATACAGGGTTGCTGGAAAGAGTCCTTGGGAATCCCAACAACATCAATGAGTCATGTAGTAATTCCACTTTCTTCATAGAGTCAGCTCTTCAATTATTTACACATTCTAACACTTTTAGATTTGTGCGAGTTTTGCCAAATTTGCTTTCAGGTTTGTGTGTGAACTCCTGAAAAAGATCATAGAATTGGAGGCAGTAATAGTGATTATAATATCTATAAGATTTTCTGTCATAGAGATCATCTATTCAGTTCAGGATTCACTAAAATATCTCTGACAGATAACCACCCTCTGATTGAAGATACACAATCATAAAATAAAAAGAAAACTCAAGATTCAGAGGCATATCAGTGATTGAGATCTATAGCTTAGTAAGTATTTCATACTGGTTTCCAGTTTATGAAACAGAAATTCTTATAAAATATGTCTGCTTCCCTCATTCTTACCATTTTATATTCTGTAACGCAAGTGTTCCATTAACCTAATTGTTAAAAGAAAATTATGCAATGTATTTGGAATTGGAACACATGCAAAGCATATTAATAAAAAAAAACTAGCTTGTGGTAATACATATTGGTGACAAAAAGCTCTTAACTTACAGAGGTAGGAAATTACAGGGAGGATTTTATAAGAAAAGATACATGTAAGTTTGTGCATTCAAAATTGTGAAAACTGTGCATGGTGGAAAAGCAATTTTTTTTAAAAGAATCCTTAATTTATTTTAATTTATTTTCTGGATCTTGCACAAGGCCTTCAATATCTTTCTTAGTTGTAAAATACTAGAGCTGCTAAACAAGCCTGCCCGTGCAGAGCAGAAAAAAATTGTGAATTGCTGAAATTGGAAGAGCCACAGTTTTTGAACTTTTGTTGGATTCAAGTTAAGGAAGGGACACAGATATTCCTTTCTGCAATGTAAACTAAGCTATGAAGAAGCTTTCTTTTTCTTTTGACAAGTCTGATACACAGTTATCTTGATGTTACTTCATATATTTCTCATTTCCCAAAAAAACCTTGGAAGTGTCTGTTTTATAAAACCAAAAATAAGGGAGAAACTTCAGTAACCATCTCTTTTCAGTCCCTAGGAGTCACTAGCATCCTTCATGGAAATATAGCTAGCATTTTTTTTCTCAAAAACATCAAGTGAAAAATAGTTGCACAGCCTTATGAAAAATTGCTGTGACATCCTATTTAAGTTAGTAGTTACTTAAGTATTTAATGCACCTTTAAACTCCATTTAGTGATGGAAAAATACCCTCAACATGTCTTGGAATAAATTGGGTCTTATCAACCATTCCTTGCAAAGCTTTTGTGTGTGTGTATGGGTGTGTGTATGGGTGTATGGATGTGGGTGTGTGCGCACATACACACAAAGACACACACACACACACACACACACACACACACACACAAATAAGCAATTATTTCCAGGTTTCTGGGCAGCACCCACCTTCCCAAGCAAATTTATGTTCGTAATATCTTGTGGATTAATATAATTTTACATGAATAGCCCTGAGCATTGCTTTATAATGGAAGAATGAGATTTAAACATGTTCACAAAATTAATAAGCAAATACCCATTACATAAATAAATGGGCTTCTCTAATAAGACAGCTGGTTTACTCCAGCACAGATTTTGTGTAAGTATTTAAAATTAATTCTGAGGGTCACCACAAAATAATACACAGAATTTAGTCGACTGTGCCTTTAGTGTCTGTCATCCAGGGATTTTTTTGATGTGGTGACTGTTTTATTTCTCATGTATTTCTATAAGGTTACACGCACTTTAGCATTTATAATGTTTATGAATGTTCCTAGTGGGTTTTATTATTTCATTGGTGAATTTCTCGTTAAACGATTTGATGCACCTTGGATTTAACTGCATGTTTTACTCTTCTATCATTTTAACGGTATTTGTAAGTCCTTTTTACAGTTGATGAGATAAGATAGAAAGCTAGCTCTACCACTAGGTAAAGTAAGGCACCAGTTGAGGTCAATAGAGCTGTTCCAGATGGCATTTGATGGGTAAATGGACACTTATTATATAATCTGGTTATTATATTGATAACATACTATTCATGTTGATTCTATGTTTTTAATCATATCTTTTTATGCTGTAACCTACTAGGAGTTGTTTTAGACTTATTAAGGGGTAAATTTCAGGCATCAAATGTAGGGAATGCCAGCAAAGTGTTAGAAAACAATATGTGCCTTGTGACTCAACCTTAACACTTTAATGCCATGGAATAAGTTTTCCCATTTCCTGTTCCTGCCAGTTTTGTTAAGTTTAGTGCATGAAATGTAACAGTAACTGATGGCCCAAGTGACAAGACTCCAATGATAAGCAAGCCTGGGACTTCTGGGCCAGCAGAAAATTAGGGTAGTTGAAAAGACATGTCAGAAGAAAGCAGTGGCAAATTATTCCTGCACCACTTCCAAGAAAACTGCATCAATATATGTATAGTATATACCAGGAATCAAGCTGAACTCAGTGAGTGGTGATTTACACAGAATGGGAGGAAAAACCTTTGCCTCAGGTAGCAAAAGGTCTTGGCAGAGCCCTGCACAGGATTGGATTGGATTGGATTGGATTGGATTGGATTAATTAGATTAGATTAGATTAGATTAGATTAGATTAGATTAGATTAGATTGATATAGATGAGAGATCAGAGAGAAAGAGATTGAAAGAGATATGATAGTTTCTTGATGGGACAATCAATCAATCAATCAATCACATTTAGGGTTAAGTTTCTAGTAGGGTTTAGGTTTAGGTATAGGCTGAAGGTTAGGCTTAGACATCGGTTTAGGATTAGGTTTAGGATTAGAGGTGGATTAGGGTTGTGGTTGTGATTAGGGTTAGGACTAGGGTTTGGGCTCAGGTTAGGATTGAGATTAGGGTTGGGTTTGGGTTTGGATTAGGGTTAGAGTTAGGGCTCCATGAATTTGGAGAGTAAAATAAGAGATTACTAATGGATTCATAGAATGGTGGTATAGTTAGGCAACCTTTCAGATTTGTTTGTATTTCCTGGTAAACTACATGGGAAAATCCCATAGGGGTAGAAATAAGCTTAAAGTTAAAGTGAGGGTTAGAGCTATGGTTAGGATTTGGATTAGGGTTAGGGTTAGGGTTAAGGTTAAGGTTCTGTGAATTTGGGGATTAAAGTAGAGTTTACAAATGGAATTGTAGACCTACAGCATGGTTAGGAGGCCTCATAGATTTTGAATCTGCCTTGTCTGCATTTACTAATAAACTACATGGAAAACCCCATTGAGGTAGAAATTCAGTTTAACAAATAACAGACAATCAGAGTTGGAAGGGACCCTATAGGTCATCTAGTCCA
>JAOYMU010000252.1:50049639-50064363 GCA_025802295.1 Psammodynastes pulverulentus | reverse complement strand
TGGGGGCAATATGCTGATTCTGTAAACCACTTAGAGAGGGCTGTAAAAAGCACTGTAAAGCAGTATATAAATCTAAAGTGCTATTGCTATTGCTAGATCAACCTAAACAGGCTTTGACCAATAATATCAGTATCAGATCCTATTCAGACTAGGCTCAGTAACTTCAAGATGCAACCCTCGCTGTGACTGTTAGTTCTTATTTGGGCTTCTTTTGATCATATGCTTAGTGCTTTTCCGGAATAGCTCTAAGACTGGATTCAGCATTCACTGAACAAGGATTTAGTGATATTCTAGCTTAAAACAAAACCTGCATTGGAATATCATCTTTTATTCATTCAGCTCCTTCTAATGTGAGTTCAGTGATTCTCTGGAATTGACTTCATCTCATTTCTGAAACGGCCAAGACCCAAAGAAATCAAGGATCGGCTAATAGACTTACTTTGAATGCATCCTTACCTAACAGATGACTAAACTCACCCGTATTATGAAGAATAACTGGCAGATATTTTCCTACCAGCTGGCCATTGGTGAGAGAGGAGGGGGACTTCATTAATCCCTGCTCTTAACATGCCTTTCACTCTGTAGATAAGGATAGCAGTGTCTGCCAGCTTCATGCCCGTCATAGGATAGAGATTGTCAAGGGACCAGCAAATGTTAGGCTTTATCGTTTTCTGCCAGCTCAAAGACTGATAGCACTTTTACTTAGCCACAAGGAAGTTTCCCGTGTTAGGGAACTCAGAAATAAAAAGCCATTATTTAGTGGAGCAAAGCATCAGAAGAAATTTAAGAGGCTAAACAATAAGCAACAGTATACATTCAAGAGACACAATTGCTGTGCAGAGGGGTTCTGGTTTTTTCACTGATGTGTTTTGTTAAATATACAATCTATCAGGGAGTACTATGTCAAATCTTCAAGCTCTTTGGAGAAGAGACCAGATGATATAGAAAGACAGACAAGGCTTTCCAGACCAAGTAGAACTCTTGGTTACGATCCCCTAAAGCTCTATAAAATATTGCTTTGGAAATGTACTTTGCTTGGAATATCATCTTTTCCTATGCATGTTGAATTACACATTTTTAATCTTATGGCAGTGGAGATTTTTTTCCTTTAGGTTTGATGGATAAGCAGCTGGATAAAAAACATGGGACTTTCTTTTTGTATATGATAATTACAGCGAGACTTTTGTATGCAAAGAGACAGAAAGACTTGCAATGGGAATGGTAGAAATTAATGGAGCTGGCCGACATGGCAAAATTAGCTAACTTGATTAAAGAAAAGATTTTGTCTAGCTTTGTTTCTAGGTGAAAATCACTATTGGTAGAAACCGAAAGAAATGTTATATTATTTGGGGGAAGGGTTTTGTGATTAGAATTGTTCATCACTATAGAAATACTGTGTCATTTTGAATTTTAGATCAAAATATTCATGCATTTTATATCTGTAACTGCACTGAAGAAAGCTGGAAGTTTTCTTCTTCTCTTTCATTTTTTCCCCTTATTTCTTTGCAAGTCCACCTCCTGTGTTTTTTCCCTTTTAATTTTTTTAAATTTTTTCTTTTTATTTTATCTTCAGTAGAAATGTACTGTAATAAAGCATATTTTAAAATATCATATAATCCTATGATAAGGATTTTATGTCTTTAAAAATATGTCTGTATATAATTGGAAGATTTGATTCAATATTGGTCACAACCAATTTTTAAAGACAAAAATGATATATAGTGGGGAACCTTCCCCAATGAACCATATCCCAGTATAACATCTCAGCAAACACGATATCTCGGGTTTTTTTTTTTTAATGGTCCAGCAACTGATCATGTTCGCTCCAATCAGGGAAACTTGTCAAAAATATTAGACTAAGGACCACTCCAAGTATTGTAAATCAGTGTAAAGCTGTAAGGATCATTTGGGTTGTTCCATCTCCTTCTCCTTTTTTAAAGTACTTTATAATTTAATTAAACACCAAGCCCTAAAACATTGCCCACCAACAATTAGCAGTGTTACAGATATGTACTTATTACATAACTGTTAAACGTGGCGTTTAGCAGCTAACTTTCTTATTAGAAAGAGATTAAAAGCCTATTTGAGAGGCATAATTTTTAAATGTCACCGTACCAGTTTAACTAGATTTCTCGCTGTGCTTAATGCCAATAGATTACATTTAAAGTAATAACAAATAAGCTGTCAGCTACAGCATCCATTGTCAGGCTTGGAAGAGAATCCACATTCTGCTCCTTCCAAGGTTTCTCTGCTCTCCTTCAGCTCCTCTTCATTAAGAGGCTTATTTTATCTTATGCACAGGGAGGAAAGATATAAGATGTAAGTGCTACTTATACCCTAAAAAAAAGTAAACAACGACTACAAAGTTTATGAATTTGCTAATCCAGGCATTATATAGCTCTTAGTAGAGCATTGTGCTCCGGCAATTCCAATTACCTGCTCCATGCCTCCTCGTGCTTGGAAGGAGAGAAAAGAAAAATATCTGGGCCTTTCTTAAAGAGTCTTTCTCTCCCTCTCCCTCTCCCTCTCCCTCTCCCTCTCTCTCTCTCTCTTTTTCTCCTTCTCCTTCTCCTTCTTTTTATTTCTTTATTTTTTTCTTATTTTTAGAAGGGTACCCTGGACAAGATATTTTTTTTAAAAAAAGTCAATGAGAATATGCTTCATTTTGCTAAGAACACATCATGCTTTTACTTCTTTATTAAATTTATATGCCACCCACTTCACTAGCCAAAGCAACTCGGGATGGCTAACTTACACAATACCGATTTGGAAAGCACTTGAAATGAAATCCAAAGGTATGTCTTCTGCCAAACACTGATCCAGCTAAAGACTACATAGTTTGTAAACAGGTCTACTTATGTCTATAAATGTCCCCAACTGGACGATAACTCTCAGCAACAACTTAAGAAATACATTCTAGAAACACTATGTAATGCCATGAAGAATGTTCAGCTGACTTGAATACCCTTGTGGTGAGAATATGACACTTGAAGCGTTCCCCCATGGAACGCTTTCTTCATGAAAAGCATTTTAAAAATGTTCCGTCCATCATATCTGGAACAACTCACAAAATAGGATCCAATGAGGTAAGAAGGAAGGTGAAAAACTGTAAAAATGCAACCATTTGAAAGTCATATATGAAATATCCAGCAGAAAACCTACCTACCTCTCATCAACTGTGAAGGCTGTAAATGTGCCAAGTTGAGCATATGCTTCACTGAAGTTGTGAGTCTGACATTTGCTTCTGGGCATTTTAAAGAGCAAACAGACTAAATTTTATGCTCCCCTAGTGGAAAAGCTATATATTTAAGCATTATCATAATCACCTGCTTTTCCTAATGGTAAAAGCTAGGTCCTGATGAGATTTTGTTGCTCTTTTGTAGTGAGGCCCAGGAGAATTAGCATGTCTCCTGCTGGAGAGCATGTGATGCAGACAATCAAAAGTTTTAATGCCTCTCTCTAGTTGTCTCCTTAGCAGAAGAAATGGCAAGTAACAAATGACGATTCATGTCAGTTAGATAATAGATTCCACACATTCTGTACATAGGGACGGTCAACTCTAACTATAAACCCTGCTCAGAAGCATTCTTAATAGTCTTTTCAAATATCTAATCATTGTTTACTAAGACATAAACTGAGCACATCCGGAGAACCAGTCTACAAAATGTCTACTGCTCCCACAGCAGATCTCCAAGGAGACTGGCAGAACATTCAGTGGCTTAAAAAAAAACCTCTGACTCATTTCCTCCAATGACATCAACCTTAGTTAATAGAATAGGGAAGGGGAAGACAGAGACATGTTTGTTTACCCAAATTTTCACCGGCCATGTAATTTTCTTAATAAAGAGATACTTGCTTTTCTATTAAAGCAGTCATCAGTCGCTTTGCAGGAAAGATGTCCATTAAACATCTCCTGGCCAACAATGTACATTTATAATACAATGAGGTCATTTTAGACTGATTGGTCATATGGACTATTGTATAGTGGGCTTCAGTAGGCAGGAAGCAGATCAGCATAGCTACAACAACATTTATTGACTCAAAACTGGAACTGAGGAACAGCAGGCAAATGCCTGTAATTTACACCGTGGGCCCACAGGGCCTTAACCAATCATAATACTTGAAAAAAGCCCGCCCAAATATGAATGTTCTAAGTTTCCCTCCAAAACAGTTGGAGTTAACAGGGTCATCTAAAGGTTAGTTTCACTTTAGCAGGGCTTAACACAACTATATATATTCAATACATAACATGGAAAAACACTTTTTAGAAAGTGAGCGTGTTCTTCCTTCAAAGTGAGATAACAGCCCTGCAGTGTTTGAGAGATCTCCTTCTCATTTAGCCAAGTAGAATTCTGGACTTCTGCCCCAAAGACCAAGCATGAATGCCTTGCTAATCTTATAATGGCAAGAAATAAAGTGAGAAGGGCAATGGTAAAATAAACATCCGTCTTGGGGTGAATTATTTTCTGCACACTTGGCCTCAAAGCATTATCATGTAGGAGAGCAAGATGTCTCAAATAAAGCAAATTAACTTCAGTATACATTTATTAATTGATTTATATTATTCAATTGGAGGCAAGGAGATGCTCTCGCCATATAGATATACCTGTGTGTGATTCATTCCATCCTACAACTAATTTTACTTGCTGCCTTAGTCTTTGATTGCCACAACGTGGCAAACTCTGGTCTATCTGAACAGTGTGGTTTGATCTCTGAGGAGCAGGTAGCCTCAAATTTTAAAGCACAGTGTTAGTGCGATGAAATCCTTTCTCTCAAATATGCCTCTTTGATTTATTATTGGCATTCTAGATAATCCCAATGATAGGCCAAGCTGAAATTGGATCATTGTATCTAAGGGAAATGCTCATGAAGGGTTACAAAAGGCAGGGATGCGGTTGAAGGGCCAGCAGTAAGGAAACAAGGGAACAATAATTCCAGCAAAGGAAGCAGAGCTGACTCTTGGGCTTGTTTATTGTTTCATAGTTGATGTGTTGTCTCTCATGTACTATCTCCTTTCCCCCAGTCTCCACCCCATTAATTATACAAGGGAAGTTCTGCTTCCTGTGTGGACCTCCTGGGTATTCTTCTATTGTTCACAGAGTTGACACCAAAATTGTAAAAGAGGCAGCTCATTTAAGCATCTGTGCCAGGGATTTCACTATTCAAGAACTATAAATAGAACAACAAATGACAATATAAACACAAGTAGATTTCTACCCTTTTGTTGTTGTCTGCTTGAGCCCCATTGACAACATGGATATGTTCTCTTGGAAACAGCAAAGGAAAAGTTCTCATTCTTGCTTTCTTCAGGATGGCTTTTGGATTTCCCAGTTTAGCTTACTGCCCAAGTAGTTTATAATGGTCTCTATCCATGTCCAGTTCAGCTCAGTTTCCAACCTCAGATGAGGTCAGTCAAGTACTGCCAAATCCTTGGAATTATAGTAATTATTATGACATATTAATTTGCTATCCTACATTTTCTTAAGAAGCTCAACGTGGTTTGCATGTCTCCTTGTGGGTTTTTTTTTTCCAGCAACAACCAGTTGAAGTAATGGAATTGACATAGAGTGACTGCCCAGAGAGTTTCTGTGGCTGAGAGTAGACTTGAATCTAGGTCTCCTGTCTTAATCCACTGCCTTAATCCTTAACTTTAACAAAAAGAGCCCAAGAAGTAATTTGGTCTACCAGTTTCTAATAATACTCCTAATATTACTATTATTTATTCATTCTGAACTAGTCAAACTGAAATTATTTATTCTGGACTAGTCAAACTGGAAATGATGGAAGATCTCGAGCAACCATAATCCTGTGAAGAAACATGTATTAACAAAACCTAAAATGGTCTTATAACGTTTTCAGCTAACGATTGTTCTTGTTCCTACAGAAAACAGGAATACATTTTAAAGTATAGCAAGCCAATTATTTAAATGTTATGGAGAATAACCTCATTCTACATACATGCATTGGAATTTAAGAATCATTAACAAGCTAAAAAAAAATCATCTCTATGCTGCCAATGTTGAGGTGTTTGACTAATATATAAGCAATAGCGTCAAAACGAAAAAAGCTACACATGTCTTTCAATCCATTTCCTGCTTGATATTATCTCCAAAGAATAAATATCATAATGCCACTTGTAGTCACTTCTATTTTACTTTTTCGTGTGTGGCACACAAATTATTCTTCAGCATTTGTCAATATTTAAGTTCATCTTTCACAAACGGGAGAAAATGGAGACCACAAGATCAATTTATTAGCTTTTTTAGAACTTACATCTACTCTTTCTCTATTTTTGTACCCTCTACCAAAATGAAGAATATTTGGAAAAATTTATAAAATTTTTGGACCTCACAATATTCTTGCTTACCTATTAAAGTATTTTGTTATAGATTAAAACGGTTTCCTTGGCTTTTTATGGCAGAGGTAAGAGGCTATATTTAAGATGTCTTTGGTCTGATCCAGCAAATATTTTTAATTTTGGTTTATTTTATTTATTTATTTTTACATTCTCCAATTTTGAAAGATAGCATCACCATTTTAGATGTACTTCTAATTTTCCAGAACCATAATTACCAGAGGTGGTATTCAGCCAGTTCTGACAGGTTCTAGAGAACTGGTAGCGGAAATTTTGAGTAGTTTGGTGAACTGGTAAATACCACCTCTAGTTGGCCCCGCCCTCATCTATTCGCTGCCTCCCAAGTCCCAGCTGATCGGATCGGCTGGGTCTTCTTTTGTTGCCCTGCATAGGAGATCGGAGGTGGAAAGTAGGTTAGTGGGGTAGGGTAGAAATGGGGATTTTACAGTATCCTTCCCCTGCCACACCCACCAAGCCATGCCCACCTAGTCACGTGATCATATAGCCACGCCCACAGAACCAGTAGTAAAAGAATTTGAATCCCACCACTGAGCATTGCCATCAAGTTCTGGTTTTGCCCTCAGCACTATAGATACTATTCTGTGCCAAGTTAAATGGAAAAGAGCACCTATCCTTCTGGCATCTGTGATTTTTGGCCAACATGGTTAGGCTGCCAATAGTTGTAGTCTAGTAATTCACTGTATTGGAATTGCAAGTTTCCCATTGCTGTTAGACCTTTCCTAATTTTCCCATGTTCTCTTACCAGACAGTGATGTCTGCTTAGCAGCCTGTTTTGTAAGCCTGCAATTTGTGGAATTATACATTTGTTACCAGAAAGAAGGCTGAGAGAGAGGGGGCCTCATTTTTTAGTATCTGTTTGCATTGCAGTGAATTCCTTACAATGAAGAACAGGGTCTTGACCCAAAGTTGGGAATCTAACACTTCAGTAAAAACATTACTAAAGGATCTAAGGTGGTTGAAAGCTGGTTTATTTAGTTTATACATAGGTGGGATCTTTAGTTTACACAGCTGCATCCTTCTTCCTTAGTGAAATTATACATGCCAAATATTTCCCAGGCATCCTGGGCCATGCTTGTGCACATATGGCCTCCTTCCTGCCTCCATCCAAGACATTCTATATTTTGTTACTTCTTAGTTCTCATGCAAAACAAAACAAAAGGCTTTAATTACTTCAGTTTTTATTTAGAATTCTATTGGATCTTGTAGCAGACAGCTGCTAAGGCATTTCCAATGTCCCCAGTTTGCTTCTTTCCTAACTCTTTCTAAATGTTTTTCTGCATTTCTTGAACTCTCAGATATAGTTTATTATCAGTATTTTTTAGAAAGGACTCTATGTGTCTATTATGTTCAAGGTCCAATTTTATTGTTTGTTAAATAATAATTTAAATAACACTATCTGCCTATCCTAAGTGCTTGGGAAGGAATCAATAGGTAGACAAAAATATCAAATCCAATCTAAACATTTGGCAACCAACCATAATATTAATTTATTAAACTAGTATCCACTCAATTTCTAATGACTCTAGTTGGCTATATAAGTAGAGCTACAGATTGGCCTTTAAACTTAGAATATCCACCACCAGATGACAACAAAGAGGGGTGGGTTCTTGTATCTTTTCTTTTGTTGATGTCTAGTGATTCTCCAGATTTTTGCACCCCATATATGGCACCCCTAATTTTTGTTGCTGCCCAGACTGAAGCTGGAAACTATGGATGTTTCTCTGGGGAAAGCCACATATGGTAGATTCCTTCAGTATGGAACATATGTAGAATTATAAATAGGATCAGGTAGAATAAGTAGTTATAGTTCAGCTTTATGTACATATTCAAATAAGCATCTGAAGTGTGCTACAGGAAATATAAGTAATCTAACCATGTGAACATGTGGAAGTATGAAACATACTCAAATTCTCCATTTATACAAAGAAAACGTTTCCTTTTTATAAAACTATAACTTTTATCAGTGATAAAAGTTTCTATATAAGCCATATCACAGTCAATCAATTAATGTTCTAGACAGATCCACATTTGTAACTATTCTAGATGGAAAAAGCAGACCCTGAATATTGTATCCTTAAAATGAAGACATACTAGTTTTACTTATAGAAGTATTTTATTTATTTATTTATTACATTCATATTTTGTATCCTTTATCAAATCAGTATTTTAAAAATATATAGTTATTTTCCCCAAGAATATTGCTTAAAACAGTTCAAGATTGTAATTGAATAATTGCAAAACATCTCTGGTTTCATTTTTGCCCACCCAGTATTGTCAACACAAAACTATAGAAAGGAATTTTAGAATGTCAAGAATAATATGTTTTGGAGAACACTTAACTTGGCTCACCCAAACTATGTATGAGAGGCTGTTCAAGTACTTGGAGAGAGTTTAGGTTTAAATAGATGTCCTCAGCCAAATAATTGAAAAAATGAACAAAAACAGATAATTGACAATTATTGACAACTTCATATAATAATGGTATTTAGATTGGAGCCACAGGAGAAGAGTTAACAGTGGTAACTGCAAATATTCAATTGTCATAGCAGACCAGAGACTCAGAAATTAAAGCTGAGAAGACAGCAAACTTCTGGTCCACTATGACTATGCAGGAAGAACAAAGGAAGACAGAGGCAAAAGAGCCTGAGGATAGTAGCAAAGGACTATAGAGTGAGTAAACTTATCCCTCTAGTATTAGGGAAATCCAAATGAAAATACCTGTTTACTCATAAAGCTTCTTGGTTAACAGAAGGCTAATCATAATCTTTCAACATAACCAACTGCAGAGTGTTATTAAGAGTAAAAATGAGAGACTACTGTATATATGTTGTATTGATTTCTTTGGGAGGTGACATAGACTTTGTATCAAATGAATGAAAGGATGGATGGATGGATGGATGGATGGATGGATGGATGAATTTTGTCAGCATGGTCTACAGAGCCTGAAGGAATGCAGCAAACCTTCAGAACAAACCACTACAAGACAGAATGAAGGGGATCTATTTCAATTTGCTTGAATGAAGCAGCCTAGACAAATTTTGAGTACCATGGCATCCTGATCTTATTGGCAAGATGTCATTTCTATAGCAAGCCAACATGACTCCATGATGTAGTTTTCAGTAAGTATATTACAGTCTATGTTGGAATGCACCTGAACCTGTGTAATGATAGAAGTGACATTAGTGATCAAGACCCAAGAGTTTCACATTTTCATTTACACATACAATATTTTAGATTTATCTGTAAAGACAAATCAGTCAGACATCATATGTGGATATTAAACAAAGGGCCTACATAAGGTTAAAGGACAACAATAAATATGCAGGAATCCAAGGCCAACAATTTGGTTTCTACAATTTCTATAATTTCTACAATTTTGTTTCTATAATAAAATTAACCAAGAAAGTAAATGACCAGAAACAAAATGAAAATAATTTCAGGGTAAAAAGAGGTTTTTTTTAATGCTTCTATCTTTACCTAGCCATCCAAATGCATGTACAGCATTTTCTTTTACATATTGGCTAATATCCACCTATCCCATCCAGTTACAAAGCAGTCAGAAAGCTTTGTAGTTTCCTTTATTTAAGTTCAAAAATGGGAGCCACTGAAAGGTCACAGATATGGGGGGGGGGAATCTCTATACCTTAAATCAGTGGTGGAATTCAACTGGTGTAACAACCAATTCACTATGCACGTGTGCACAGCTATTGAAGCCAGCTTTGTACTGGGTCACACAGCTGATGTGCAGCAATCCACTGTGCTGCACAAAACAGCTGAGCTTCAAAACCAGGAAATAAAGGTCAGTATGAAGCCAGGGTGGGCAGATGGGCCCAACAGCAGCTCATCGGAGCAAACCAGTTCCCTCCCAGCTGATCATTGGAGCAACCGGTACTCCCAAACCGGTCCAAACCAGTAGAATCCCATCCCTGCCTTAAATCAGAAAACATTACCTGTTTCTGGTAAGAAATTGCAAGGCGATGCAAAGAAGGGCAGCGTTCCTCTATTTTAATGGGTTTATGAAAAAAGAAATATTGACAGGAGCTGCTTGTTGATAACCATAACAATCATAACTGTGCAGTAATCCAAAGGGTGAAAGCTTAATAAGTGGTATATATTATTAATTAAATATACTGCCTTTTCTTACCTTTTCTGAGAAAAGACTACAGAAAGACATCAAACTATTTCTAAATCAATTTGGAAGATTAGTAAGGTGATACATAGAAATCCCTTGAATTTCTTTCACTGTGAAAAGTCAAGCTCCAACTGGGTTCCAGATCTTCTGCCTACTTCCACCAACACTAGCATTGCTTTTTAACATCTCAAACTCACTTAAAAGGTAAAGGTGGTTACGTTAGATTTCTTAAATTAAGAGTCTCACATTATTCCCAAGGAACTACAGCTTTTAATATTTTAAACATGTTCTCAGGAATCCGCAATCAAACAAGGAGCAATGTCAAGTGCAGGGAAATCATGAGATTCAGGCAGTTCAAATGAGTATAAAGATTTATGGCAAGCTTAAGCGCTCTACAAGAATCTGATCAACTAGCGGCCAGGGACAATGTGTGAGAGATAAGAGAAGCAGTCAAGGTGGGGTGGACTTAGATCTCTTGTGAGTGTGCAGGGACTCATAGCTTATGAGGTGTTTGACTCCTTCCTCGGAGCTCAGCCTGGTCATCTCTTACAAGCAATGTGTATCAGCATTCTGCTGAAGAATGTGTGCCCTTTCAGTAAAACTTTGATTCTCAGTCTCAGACAGTTCAGCTCCGCAGCAACCTCCACCATGCTTGAGTCCTTGTTCCTCTTCAATCATTTGAGCTGGGATGATTAAGCCTGCCGTACCAAGAGAAATGGATTTTGTCAGAATCAGAAGTCAATATGGAAGATCACCTCTACATTTCTCAGTGTTTGCTATGAAGCTTTTAAAGAAAAATAAGGATAGAGGCAGTTCCTCTTGGCTCACTTTGTCAACCCTAGAAATATGCTGTTCATATAGCCTGAAATGTGTGCTCTCTGCAGAAGAAAAGGGAGCAAAGCATAAACAACAGTACAACTCTGTGCTGCCCTTAATTCAAAAGTTATAGGTCATGCTCCTTTGCTATGTGTAAAGAGGCAAGTAGATAAAGAACAGCTGTAGTGATCATTTTCTATCCAGCATTCATTGTCAAGTATTCTTCCTCCTTTTTCTTTAATGTTAATAAATTATATTTACTATCTTGGACTCCAAATCTTTTTTATTTAGTTAGTTGATTTGTATAACAAAGAGTAAGCCTGAGCGCCTCATATAAACTTAAAACTGGGGAAATATTTGAAAAACCAAATAACACAGATTAAAACAGGACAGGATAATCAAAGCTAAATCATAACATATTCCAATTCAAAGTCATTTCTGGATGAACTAATCAAAAGCTCTGGCTTACTGTCTGAACCTGATTTTCAATGTGTAGAGAAAAAAAATGTAGCAAATAAAATGGAGGCTGCAGCCACCCACCCACCCCCACGTCATGTTTTTGTACTTGACCAGGATCAAACCCAATTTTATTCTTTGCCTAATCTTATCAGTCCCAAATTGACATCCCAGACAAAGCCCCTTCAAATCCCATTTAAACCAAAGGGTAGAAAACCTCTCATCACCTTATAATTCAGACCTACCAAAGGATTCACAACATAGAGAAATTCCAGCATTTCATTCTCAATCAATTTAACTCAACATTCCATCTCCTTAACAATGGATTTCTCCAACTCTGCTGATCTCCCAAAACAGTCACTTTGTCAAACAGTAGAGATAAATGAAGTACATGGAGAAGAACCTAACTGGCTTCCACAAAACTGGGCACAAATCACTTCACTAGGTCTCACCACCTGGTACCCTTGACTTTTATAAAGATCTTTGCTTTCCCATTGTTCAGGGCCCTTCCAAAGTAGGCATCCAACAATCATTGCAATAAACATGGTTCTTCCCTTCAATATAGTGTCTGTACTTCTGAATTGTCCATGAAATTCCAGCCCTTCTGTTAAGGTAGCAGGGTTGAGGCCATCAAATCTCACAGGGAGTACTATTTCGAGGGACAGGCACTCTAATAGAGAAGACTTACTTCCTAAGTCCTACTAAATGATATTGTTTCATGGAATGGATCTGAAGTATGCTCACCGTACCAGATCATGTGAGATAAGAGCTCATTGGAGTAGGAGGTATGGCAAACAACCCAGCCCTGTGCCATGAAAGGCTTTGTAGGTGATGAGAAGCCTATATGGAATCAATGCAGTTCATAAAGTAGTTACAGTACATGGCTGTGCTGTGAAGCATCTATAGCTACTCACACTGCTGCATTCTGGACAGCTGCAGTTTCTGGAAGGTCTTTAAGGACAATCCCATAGAAAGCAGGTTGCAATACTCTAAATGTCACTATTTCCAACCATTTTCTCAACAACTAAAAAAAACCCAGCCAGAATATATGTCCAAGAAGATTTTTGAGACCAGGATAAAGAGGTTGAGGTGAAGAAGTAAGATGTCATTGGGTTTTAGCCCAAAGTTCAACAGAAAAGAAAAAAGAAAAGTCTTTTCATTAAAGTTCAACAGTTTCTTCAAGATGATTATAAAGTGACACTGGAATATATGCACAGATTAAAACTGCTCCAGCACATGTTTATAAACCTGACAAATCTGGATCCGTGTTCTCATAGCCAGAAATGTGGATTATGCTTTGGATTATGATCAAAGGAGTTCCAAACCAACTGAGAAGGTCAAAAGGAGGAGAACATAGTTTCCACTTTCCAGCATAGTTTGTATTCAGGTTTCATTCATGAATGTTCCAAATATGTTTGACCTCTTAGTACACTCCAATGTCTTTTCACTTAGAAAACAAAATGATCCATGAAGCTTCATACTAGGCTTATATGAATTTGCTGTGTGAGTACCATGTGCTTAAGTTCTATCCACGGAAAATACTATGTAACACTCAGGGAATAAAAACAGAAGAGACACACATAAAAACAACAGAGGGATGAAAACAGGAATTCAAGTTATTTCAATTAATTTGAGTGCAGAAGCTCTTTTGGGAACCGCTCTTGTTAAAACTACTGAACTAGAATACAGCGTCTCAGGGGCTCAGTTGCACATTAAAATATCTGCTACACAGTTAAAGACTCTTTTCCTTTGCAAGTAATTTATCCCCAGAAATGCACTGCTGCTACAGGTGCTTTTAGTTGCCAACAGGAATTTAATCTTACACATCTGATAAAAATATGTGGATGCATTTCATCAGCGGGAATACGTACATGCCTATAAACATGGGCATTGAGACTAAAAAAGGCCATTCTGACCTCAAACATGCACCAATTAATAAAACAGAAACATATAAGAAAGAATAAGAAATGCCAAAGATAAGCAGTTTTACTATTATTTTTGTCTCTACCTAGTTATGTAATTCACTATTAGCACTATAATAGAACACACAGACACACACGCACACACAATGGTATGGGTTTACTTGATCCCTGTTTTCAAGAGCTTAAGGCATATAGCCATAAAATGGAAAGCACTGAAAAATTTAAAGTATGGGGTAGACAATTTGGGCCCTCCAAATATCACTAGAGTTCCATTTTTATCAGTCTACTTCTATCCATCTGAACCAGCATAACTGATAGTAGAAGATCCCGGAAACTATTTTTTAAAAACCTGGAGGGCACGGGATTCAACTTCCGGTCCCAGCGGCGACGGATGCTGAGAGTCGAGCTCTGCCCTCAGCGCCCGAAACCCACCGTCTGGGAGGCCCTTCGGGGCTGGGTACCCTGGTTTTGGGGTGCCCGCCGCTTCAGGGTGGCTTTCGCCAGGGGGCCCCAGCCGAACTCCAGGGCTGGGCGGCCAATGCTGGCGCGCCTGAGGCTCCTAGAGGTGAGGCGACTTCTGGCGGCGGGGCGACTTCTGGCGGCGGCCATTTCCGAGGCTGCCATCCGTGCCACTGCACCCGGTGGACTCGGGGCTTTCTTTGCAATGACCAACAGCTTCTGAAGGTGACCGGAGATGAGGGGGTGACCGGAGAAGAAAGAGAAGGCTGAAGAGAGGTGCGGTGAGTGTGGCGACGAGCCCTGGGAGCAGGAGGGGTGGTGGTCCCCCCCTCGTAGCTGGAGAGGGCGCAGTTGCTGAGAAGGGAGAAGAAAAGCAAAGAAGGAGTTGTCTTACTTGGGAAGTATTTGAGCAGAATGGCTGAGGTGGGATCTAAGGAGGAAGGCCGAAGGCCTCCCCCCTCTGGAGAATCATGGCCGAGATCTGATTTCCTGCTCCACTGTAAGAATTTGATGACATCACCTACCTTTGGTTTCCTGTTTGACCTACTCTACGCGCCGGACTC
>JAOYMU010000252.1:49983136-49993909 GCA_025802295.1 Psammodynastes pulverulentus | reverse complement strand
AACACCTTGAAGCGGACCCGGAAGGCCACAGGCAGCCAATGCAGCTCGCGCAGGATAGGTGTTATATGCGAGTGCCGGGGGGCACCCACTATTACCCTGGCGGCTGCATTTTGTCCTAGCTGCAGCCTCCGGGTGCACCCCAAGGGGAGTCCCATGTAGAGAGCGTTACAGTAGTCCAACTGGGAGGTTACCAGCGCCTGAGTGACAATAGTTAAAAACTAGTATATATTAACCCTAAAAAAGAAAGAGAATAGTAAGAATGCAAAGTGCAAGAATAAAGAAAGAAGAAAAAGAAAGAATATAATATTTTGTCCTTTTCGGGTTGTCCCAGGGTGATTCATGTTCACAAGATGGCATTGACTATTCAAAGAGGAAATTGAAAGAAGCTGGAATCTGTCTACCAAGTGCGAATATTGAGAGGCAGAAGATCTAAATGTACCCAAAAGAAAAATTACACCAGTCACGAGATGGTGCCAGCAAACTTTTAAAAGAAGTCCTTGATTAACTCTTGGAGGAGTTAGTCATCATCATCCACCAGGATACAATTTTAGACAGGCTTTTGTCATATTAGCAGAATCAATACCATTGCAGGCAGGAGATAGTTAATCTCAGAGTAGCAGAGCAATTAGGCTAGAAAACAATTCTCAACATTCCATTCCTGTTTGAAGACAGATGCCAACACAGGGAGGGGAGGTTGGAGTTCAGTATGTGTGCCTTTGCTGCATGCTACTCGCATAATTATTTGGCTATAAGCTATAAAGAAAAAAAATATATCCAGGTTCCTCGAAGGTCTTTGTGTCTTGAGTGTTGTCTGATCAATCTGAAAAATGCATACAAATGTTCAACTCCATTTCGGCAGCCCTTGCAGCTCTCAGAATTTTCTTGCTAAATCTGGAGCAAATACAGGGATTGTAACTTTAACATTTATATCACAGGTTCTCTTACAGTCCTTTCCCCAACTAATAAATATCCTGAACATTTCAGCCCCTATGCTCTTCAAGGACGCCATCAGTTTTTGATAACTTTCTCGTAAGTGCCCGGCCCTCCCAGACGCAGACCAAAGTGGTTGTTCACCAAGTCTATGGTGAGTCTGTACTACTCTATTCCCAGTTCCATTCCTCCAAGCCGTTCCAGAAGGATGCTACGTTCAATGGTATCAAAAGCCATGGAGAAATCCAGAAGAGTCAGGATAGTTGCATTGCCCCGATCCTGAGCCATCAAGATATATCACAAAGGCAAGAATAAAAAGGAAGTCTAAGGAGAACTACCTTCAAGCAAGTAACACATAATATAGTGGGGTGTGTGTGTGTTGGTTACAGCTGCTTTCTCTCAATGGCTTCTGATTTCTGAGCCTAAAGCAGTACTGCTTGATCTGCAAGGGCATACAGGTACTTGTATCACAGTCCCAAAGGACTATTATGATAGTCTTTCTATGAAAAATGTTGTACTGACAGATTTTTATAGTTGCTGAATGCTAACATCTGATAAGGAGGGAAGAAGGCAGGGAACTCTCGTTATGTTTTATTTGTTCAGTGCAATTTTTTTTAAGGGGCATGTCGGTGTTTATTGAAACAGGAATGTTCACCGACATCCTTTCACACAGCTGCTCCCAAGGGCTGCAGTTTAGCTGAGCCCCATCACATTCTTCAACTGGGAGCAGCATTTTTCCTTTTTGATTTTGCCTTTAAATAGAAAACACCAGAGAAGCTGAGATGCTGTGAAGATATATGGAAAAAAGTAGATAATCAGAATTCTTTTTTTTTTTTTTTTTAAAAAGAAGTGAAACTTTTAAAAAAAATGTATACCCAGGTCCAAAGTATCTATGCAACACTGGTAATGATGTTCCTCTAATGCTAGCTCTTTCTATTAATACAGTTGCTGATAAATTCATCCACATGATGATGTTTACCAAAGTGGTCCAACTTTAGATTTCCAGACTGAATCATTCTGATTTGTCTCCAATCTCTCAGCAGGATTACAACAAACAAAAAACAAAGCAATAATTTCATTCAAAGTGATACATTATGACTAGAGATAAAAGTTGACCACAGAAAACTACTTGGTAATCTGTGGTCAATCCCTATGTCTCAGCTTAACCTGCTACATGAAACTACTGTTGTGTAAAAAAAATGGATTATGTATACTATAGGGAAAGGGGAGGAAAAGAGAGGAGAGGAGAGGAGAGGAGAGGAGAGGAGAGGAGGGGAAGGAGGAGAGGAGAGGAAAGGATGATCTACAGCTGAAGAAAAATAAAATGTTTTGTCTCTGACATTGAAAAGACAGAGGAAAAGAGCTGACCCAACAGAAGGAAGTGCTAAAGGGTTGCTAAGCTATCATTCAAAAAAGACTCAGCAGAAAGAATGATGCTGGAATCTGTCCAATAATTACACTTTACAGACTTTAAACAGATGCCACTTTAGATGGAAATATTCCATGAATTAAAAACCAGCCTGTTCAACCATCAGTTATATTGTCACTGTTATCTTATGTGCCTAACATTAGCAAAAAAAAAAAAAATCCATAAAGAGAAAATGGCAAAGAAATTACTTGTCTTCAATACATTGTGGGGCCACATATTCAACCCAGCAAAAACTAGGAAGAACAGGGAATGGAGCAGGATTACTGTATTGTACATTGTCGTTGGTTTGATTGTGCCCCGCCCCGAGTCCCTTAGGGGAGAGGGAGTGGGCTATAAATTTAAATAAACTTAAACTTAAACTTAAATTTAAGAAAGCAGCTCCATATGATGGTTGTTATTATATGGTAAGTCACTCTATGCAAATCACTGGTTGCTCTTCATATTCTTTGCAGTTTCATATATTAAAGCAATTGCTGCACTTGGAATGTTTTATAGATGCTCCTTCAAAAATACCGAATCTGTCAGTTTTCTAGGTTTCTCTCATTCAAATAGTATTATTAAGCTTTGCATAATTGATTTGGTAAAAGTATTGCTATCTCAGAGTAACCTTCTACTCTAAACCTGATATGAGTTAACCTAATATATATTCTCTGGTCCTGCATTTAAATCAGAATTCAATTAGCTATTGACTTAATTGTTTTAAAAATCTGTATTAAAATGTATTATAGTGGTGGGGTTCAAAGAATGAGCTTTGACCATGGCAGCATCTTTCTTCCCAGACTTCTTTCAAGGTGATTCTCCTTCTTCCTTTGTGAACAGTTCCAGCTGGTTTTGGTTGGGAAGAGAGCCCTAACCCTAATCCCCTGTAATATGGGGTAGCTCAGGATTCAGGCTTCTCACACTCATATTTCACCTTTGTATGAAACCACTGGGATGGTCATTCAACAGTATGAGAACTGATATCATCAGCAAGTGATGCCATTCAGGTACTGACCCAAGACTTGACACTATAAGGATGCACAAGGGGAAGAACCACTCCATTGTCATCTTAGCAAGGCAAAATAGCTTTGGAGTTTTGGCCCAGCTGGTGATGTGTCAACTTTGATTCTCACTTCCCCATTCAGAGTTGGTGCCCAGTTTGGAAGTCCTACCTGACTCACAGCTCCTGCTCAATTAGCAGGAGGCAGCTATGGTTAATGGGGTTTTAAACAGATTCATCTTCTGTATCAATTGCACCTATTCCTGAATTGAGAGGCCCTACTCAGTGTTACTCAGGCTGTGATCACTTCCTGGTTGGCTAATTACAGTGTTGTAATGCCGCTAAATGGGCATTGCAGTAATATAAAACTGGTCCAGAATGTAGTGGTACCTGCAGTTTCAAGTGTCCCTCAGTTCTCCCATAATTCACTACTAATGCGACAGCTGCTGGTTACTACCTTTAAAACCTTGCACCAAGCTATTTGATGGGTCACTTTTTCCCTGAGGGTATATGTGCCTGATCCACCAGGTCCTTTGCTTAACTATTGTCACTTTGAAAACCTAGAAAATGTGCCTTTTCCATAGTGGCCCCTGTTCTGTGGGACACCTCAAGTGTAAAGCTAAAGCCCAATAATTCTAATTTTGGATGGGTAGGGAGATATTCTTTAGGGGGCCAGGATTTGTTTTTTGCACATTGCTTTTATTTGTTTATTGGTTGGACTCTCTCAGTTTTTATTATTTGTGAGCCATCCAGAGTTGTGACATGTAAGAGTCATACAAGCCTTTTAAATAAAATAAATATATGTGACATTTATGAAGGGTAGACGCCTTTATCCAGTACAAATATTTGTATTTATTTAATTTATATCCCGTCTTTTATTATGTTCATAAGTAACCCATGGCAGCAAACATATCCAACACACCTTCCTCCTATTTTTTTTGCACAACAATAACCCTGTGAGGTGAGGTGGGCTGAAAGAGTATGACTGGCCCAAGGTCGCCCAACTGGCTTTCATCGCTAACTAGAACTCATTGTCTCCCACTTTCTAGCCTGGTGCCTTAACCACTAGATCAAACTGGGTCTCAATTATAATCTTCATATTTTACAAACTCTCTTGAAACATGTGCCAGCCCTCCAGTACTTGTTCACTTAGTTCATCATACCTGTAGTTTTCAACTGCCTATTGCAGAATGCATCCAGGCATATATTTAAAAAGCAGTATATCTCTATTCATAGCAAAATTGCAATAAACCTTGAAATCTTCAGAATACTTCTGTCTTGGAGTTTCAAACACTGCACCCTTTTGGCACCGGTCATCATGGCTTGTTTATACATTCTCTTTCCCTTCCCAAGAATATTAAACAAGCATCCCTAATAGCAGGGTGAGGTTAAGCTTGGGTCTTGGCTATTTCCTGGCTGGCTTCAGTGAAACACGCCTCTGTTTTCTGATGAGGCTCATCGTTTATTCTCAGTAGACTAAGTAGATCATTTCTGCTAATCCACCCAACTGCCAGTAATGTGCATCCAGCCCAAAATTGTTCCTGGGGGACAAATGAGGTAAAAGCTATTGTTTAAAAGCCTTTTAATTAAAAGTCATTATCTTAGGCCATAAAATCCCTGGAGGTGCACTCAGGCCTCACTCAGAAAGGCAGGCATGGTATCAAAGACATGGTTAATTTATCCGACTTGCTACTTTGATTTGGTTTTAAGACCAGCTAGACTGTACTAGAAAAGACTTTTTTCAACACAAATGGCAGATACTCTTTTGCATGAAACAACTGAATCCACATTAATCATCAGTTACATAATGGGAGAACTAGGTTTGGAGCCTCAGAATGAAACTATCTGTAAGTAGATTACTCCAATCAGAACCCCTGCAAAAAAAATTGAAAGCCACAACCCTCTGCACCGCAAAGAGAAGAGATGTAAGAACTGAAACTTGTTTCTACTATACATGGGGCTTGCATTTTACATTTGAGAATTGCTGGATTATTCTGGATAGTTTTAATTCTTGTAATAATTATATTTATCAGACCTCTTCATCCTTGAATCATGGTCTGCAATGTCTTTAGTTCTACTCCCCAATGGAAGAAACAGATGCTCAGTATCTCTCTTTTTCTCTTAGAGTCTGTTCCCACTGATCCACAGCACCTGAAGGCAGGACAAGAAGCAATGGATGGAGACCAATCAAGGAGAGAACCAACCTAGAACTAAGGAGAAAGTTCCCTAGTTAGAACAATTAATTAGTGAAATGCTTGCCTCTAGAAGTTGTAAGTGCTCCAACACGGGAGGTTTTTAACAAGAGATTGGATAACCATTTGTCTGAAATGGTATAGGGTTTCCAGCTTGAGCAGAGGGTTGGGACCTCTCCTAGATCCCTTCCAACTCTGACATTCTGTTATTCTGTTATCGATGAGATCCCATTCGCCAGAATCATGTCTGTGATAGAAGATAGATTGCCATGGAGGCAGCAAGTTTTATGCCCACAGAGTTTTCTGCCAACTCAAGAACTGTAGTGCTTTAACTTAAAAGTAGGGGAACCTCTTATGCTGGCTCAGACTTGGGTTTCCTGACACCATTGTTTTCTGATGTTTGAAAATCAGAATCATGTAGAAAATCTAACAAATCATCCAAATTCTTCATGAAAACATTGCAAATGATAAATGCCCTTAAACATAAAGATAAATGGCATAGATAAATGTCTAGCTAATTATGCCCTTCATGATTAGGACAGTGAGACACTTACTTGACAATTCCTGCAGAGGCTGACTCTCTGGAAATATTGATAGTCTCATCTTCATGTTGTGCAAGTAGATCTGCACTGAGCTGGATTGTGGACATCCATGCTTTAGGTTGACAAAATGGAGGTAGATGGGTCAATATGAGAATGGATTCATGTTGGATAATTTAGGAACTTTTGGTCCTGCTGATCAATAGATTTGCAGTCTTGGATTCTGTCCCACTTAGTGTCTGTCCTTCTTGCATTTTGTATAGTTTCTTCCTGCTGCAGTCATGTATGCTTATGCACATTCCATAAAGAACTTTCTCTCTCACTCCTCTTCTGGTACCCAGGAAAGTGTTTTGATTCAGGACTGCCCTGAAATGCTTAGTTTTGGGGGTTGTTTTTTTTTAAGAGTGGCTGCCTCAGAGGCTGAGCCATACAACCAAAAGGTTACTTCAGAGTATTTCATTTCCTCTAGGCGAACAGTAGGTGACAACAAGGCAGCAGATGTGAGTTCAAGAATGAATATTTCATGATAAACAAGAAACCTCTGTAAACATCAAGTACAGATTTATAATTGATGAAGAATACATCAGGGATTTTACCATGTTCTGAAATTCTTGACTTCAGAAAACCATCCAAAAGTTATCTGTTTTTGAAATGCAGCCTATTCACCTGATGCATTCTGTTAGGTCTCCTGAGGAATTGTCCAGCCACAGAACTTTAACAGATAATAAGATTCATGCAAGCTAATTTGAAAAACGTGGATGGGAAGCAGATCTGAATGTTGCAGATTGGAAATTATTACAATCCGTCCCTTGCAACTTTAAGATTATAATGAATTCTGAATACCGTTGGGAATAAGAAAAGACCTCATCTGTGTTTTAGAAATATGTTTCAATGGAACAAAGGATAAAACATCTTTTTGTGTATCAGACTGTAAAACAATCACTACAGGGATGATATACAGGTAGTATTCAATCTAATTAGCTGTACTTATAGTCCATTTTCTTACCATTAGTAATAACACTGACTGCTACTGCAAAGAGAACTCTAAAATGTTTAACTTGTTTAGTAAATTCAATTAACAATATAAAAACAATGCCAGTCTTATCTGAATCAAGCTTGACTCGTGACTTCGTGGATATTCCCTATAGTTTTCCTCGGTACGATAAGGAATTGCTTTTTTCTGAGATGGTTAGTGATTTCCCAGTTTAGTCCACTTCTCATGGGTTTCTTAAAGATCTTAGAAAAAGTACCGATTGTCCAATCTTAGTTAGCTTTTTAAGTTCGACAAAAGTAAACTCAGTTTTAAGCAATTTCTCTAGCACTTCAGGAATGGAGCCCTGTCCGTGAGAACAACACCAAACTATTGAAATTATTGAATTACAATAAAACAGGTTGCCTCTCTAAAGCCAGGTTGTTGCTGCTGCCCATGCTCTTGTGCAGCCTTGTTTGTTCTGTGGAAAAAAAGAAGAGGATGTTATACCAAGACTATTGCTTTATTTCAGGTGGGCCACTTCCTCGACTCTAATCATTAAAAAGTAACAGCAGTGTTCCATGTTCAAAAAATTTATGTGAAGATTCTGCCATTTATCATGGAAACACCAAGTCCTGTAGCAAGTCCATTTTTATCTCTTGCTCCTTGTGTGCAAGCTGCTTGAGCAACTGAGAGAGATTAAGCAGAAGAGATATTTCCAAAGTGGCTGACAAATATCCAATACAGAATGTCTTTCTTTCCGCCAACAATGCTGCTGTTTAATTCACCACACTGTGTTACTAATGTTCTGGGAGAAAATTCATGACAATCAACTGGTTGAAACTGAGATATAGACATTAGTCCTATAATGCATGTCATCAGTGTCTGAAATATAGCTGAATTGCATTCCAGCCTTTCTGAAGCTTTGTATTTCCATTTCTATAATTCTCTAGTAGCATGTAAATGTGGTAATGTGGGACATGGTGTCTGCTTGTTTCTTTCTGTAAATGATAATTTGGGATTGCTTGTCATAATGTATTTATTTGGAGAGCAAAGAAAATTAAACAATGACACATTGCGGGAAATGTCAGCAAGCACAATGCCATTTGAATGACAGAGGACAACAGGAGATTTCTTTACTGGATACTGAGAAGACCTGTCTCTTTGTAAGGGAAAGATCCACCAGGAGTACAAAAATGCTGGGTGGGTACAACAGGAAAAATAGCACATATCTTTCTCAGCAACAGGAGCTAAGCTCTTGATGGACATACACATCCTCTTACAATCCAGGCTTATCTGAGATGGTGTGGAATATAATAATAACCAAAATTCTCATTAATTTAGTGTCAAGACAAAGATTCAGACTCTTCCATTTTGCCCCATAAATGAAGGGGGGAAAGGCAAAGGGAAAATACGAAGAAAGTTAAGAGAGGGGAGCACTATCCCATTCACAATTTAATCTGAGATGAAAAGTCACTTCGTTCTTTTAAAAAAAAAAGCTACAGTACTATGCTTGCAAGGTCCTTTAAGAACTTTTCTCTCCCATTCCTCACCTTCTTCTCCTAATTATAAAGTGGTCACCTAACCACATAACTCTGTACAATCATCTGGCATGGCCATTTCATTCTTAAGAAAATTGGGATGGAAAGGGAAAATCTTCATGGGTGCTTGTTTTTCCTTTAAGCTTCATATGCCATCCTTCTGCCACCCATTATCTCTTCCCAGTGATCAAAAGTTGTGCAACTTTGTAGTGGTCAGATAACTATTTTGGAACTAAGAAGATTATATAGAAGGTGGATGGCAGAAGCTTGCTCATGTCTTTGCGACTAGCTCTTTTTCAAAAGAAGGGTGTAAAAATAATAACTGACCTCTTATTTGTCAGCTTTTTATGAATTTCTTGAAAATTTCATTTGTTCTAAGCAAATGAAGTCATTTTTTCAATCACAAAGTCTACTTGAATATCAGAATCCATTCTATTGTTAGTTTGGGCTGATCTCTATACAATTTTTTTTTGCAGGGCAGATATCTTGAGCCCCATAACTGATTTTGGAAACAAGTGATAACTAATGTGACCAGAGGTTACCTCAGGACCCTGCTATTTGAGGCAAGGAGAGAATCTGCTGTTCTTGCACAGATGTCTGGCAGGTGCAATCATGCTATTTCCTCTCCTGACCAGCAGATTGTTGGGCAACATGTCATTCTGAGAGGGTTTCCAAAGTAATACAACTCTTACCACATAGGGAGCAGATATGGCCAGCCTACAAAGCATCATTATGAGTACCCTCTTTAGAGCAAGCCAGTGGGCAAGTGCTGAAGGGAGATGTTCACTTCAACTCAACGAATTAGCTTTTCAGATGGTGAATTAGGAGACAGAAGTAAGGTCTTGGCCTTGGTTCATTGTCTACCCATCTACTGAATAAAGCTGCTGCTTTGTTTGGCTTGCTGGGATGATTGGTCTTCATCACAGCAACAGTAGAAAAAATGTTTTGTATTGCAATGTGTTTTGTGCTTTGACATTGTAAATTACCCAGCACCTCTGGATTGAAGCAGTTTACACTTCTGATAAATAAATAAAAAATCAAACAAATCCAGTATCAATGTCTGGTTGAGACAACTTGGTGGAATTTATGGTGGCAGATACCGAAAAATTAATTGCTATGGATATTGAATTAAAATTCCCGCCTCTTACATAAAACTGCACGTCACTTGACCACAAGAGTAGTTATGTTCCCTTTATTCACTTATAAGAAGGGCATCCCAGCATTTCTTACCTACCATTCTGGACACAGATAGAAATGACTGGCCCAAGGCTGCTTTGATCAGATCCTGACCTTATAGAAAAACATAGCTAAAGGCATTGTTCTGAAAAAAGTGGTCTAGTCTTTTATGCTTTGCACACTAGCTTCAAGATAATAGTTTTCCTTACCAAGAGTACACTTTCTCCAGATGTGATTGAGAGATTCAATGGCTTCCCAGCTTCTTCTTAAGACAAATATGTCTCTGGCCAAAATGCAGCACCTCTGAAATGAAAAGTCCACCAGCTTTCACCTCAATGATCCTGTGTCTGATAAATTACTGTAAAGGCATAAACACAGAGATACACAACAATCCACAATTCTGTCTGTTCAGTAACAGGAAAACACACTATCTACATACAGCATCACCCAGGTCTGCTCTTAAAACTTTTCATATACATATATGCACACAGATTACACACCTCTCATTTCTTTTTAATTGTCCTATATTCTACCAAGATAAAGCATTTTGACACTGTAGCATAGGGCATGTTGCAGGGATAAAGCTAAGTTGGTACATAGCAGATAAAAGTGACTGAAATGTTACTCACAACAAGGATGAAAATAATAAAAACAGAGGGACTCTGACTGTACAGTACCGACTTGTTCACCAACAGTTCATGTGATAAGCAAGCAGTGTATAGGACAGCCAAAAAGTAATTGTTCTCCATCAACAAATATTTCAGACTTTCAATCCACTTTGAAATAAAGATGGAATCCTTGCTTAAACCATTAGAGAATTTAAGGTTAGGCTTTATTTGGGAACAATTGTCAAACTAATTGTATGTCAGAGACACAAGGTGAATTAAGCATTATAAAGGAAATCTTCATAGATTTGATCAGCGCTTTTTTTCGGCACCACAAGGTGCCGGAACGCTCCCCCCGCGCTCCCCCCGTCGCGCGCTAAAAAAACCCGGAAGTAATAGCGCGCGATTGGTC
>JAOYMU010000252.1:49958014-49975441 GCA_025802295.1 Psammodynastes pulverulentus | reverse complement strand
CATATTTAAAAACCCCACCTAAAATCCCCTTGGTCACCCCAGGCCGGCCTGCCGGAAGAGCCAGGTCTTTAGCTCCCAACGAAGTGATCTTAGGTCAGGGAGCACCCGTGGGGTGACCAAGGGGAATGCACGTGCATGCGCAGGAGGTGGGGCACATGGACAGGGATGCATGCGCATTGAATTTTGGGGGTTCTGGGCACTCGGTGCCAAAAAGGTTAGCCATCACTGGTATAGGGCCTCCTGCTTAAACAAAGGTATGATACCTTTCTAGTAGTTTTTGAATTAAAAACTCAAGACTTTTTCATCTGGTGGATACTTATACAAAATAAAATGAATTGTGGGAGGCCGTATATTCACTATTACATGCTACAACAGTCTTTGCCTACCATTAGTAAATCTATATACTGTTGGCCAGGATACAACAAATAAGGCTAGAATGAATAGTTATTTCTACCTCTGTTAAAAGGTATTTCTAAGTGACTGCAGTAATAGCAGACCTAATATTATTTGCTTTCTTCATGTAATGTTAAGGAGGCTAACTAAACATCCTTTGTTTGATTACCAACAACCCTCTCAATCTCTTTCCAGTCTAAAATGATCTTTGTAAAGCTATTCTGGTGGTTTGAATTGTAATTATACTAGAATTGATTCCTGATCCCTCTACCACAAATGAGGGATATATGACTGTGTGCACTAAATAATAATAACTACTTATGTTACAAATGTATGGACTATATAGATAATTTCTTGTTGCTCCTATTGACACAGAGAGAGAACGTGTGAGGACGTATTAAATGCCAAATAAAATCATCATCATCACTGATATTTCTACATCTAGATTTGGTGTTAAAGTTAGACCAATCAGCATGCTAACTTTGACACAGCAAAACAATTGCATAGGCATCCAGTAAAAATTGTCAGAAAGAGAACATCTATACTATATGGTATCATTTCACAAATGATATAATTATGTAAAATTAATTGCAAACTATGCAGTGCAAATTACATAATCATGCACTGATGTTGTAATGTGTCATATCACTTGTCCTTCTTGTTCATGGTTGATTTAGCTTTGATAGAATTATCAATTGCCCCTATGTGAACTTGAGTTTTCCGTATCACATTACTTTATTTTATTTTTTAAAAAATAAATTTTATTAATTTTCTATTTAAAAAGAAACAACACTTGACATTACTTTAATTTATCAACTCTTGAATTAAAAAAAAACAATTGATTTAATAAAGGAAACTGGGAAGGGAATATCAAGGGAACGTAATCTCTCCAAAATGTTTGGCAGCTTTCTAGAATGCATACCGTGAGTTAGAGTTCTTTTAGAAGTGGAATAATTGCCAGGTGAGGAGAACAAAAAATATGCAAGTTGTGGAACATATTGAACATATGGACAACTAAAAGAAATGTGGAAATCATTATGGAAAACACTGCACATTTATCAAATGAAAGTAGCAGAAATGACTGTGAATCCAATTGCTATAAAGACTAAGAAAGGGATTCCTTCTAAGCAAATCTTATCATGATCAATCACTTTGCACCTTGTAGGGGATGCTTGGATAAGGAAACCATCAACTACAAATGCATAAACTAGATTCTGAACCTCTAAATTCCAAGGTAGTCCAGCTGTAGATGCAATTATTTAATAGGTATAGACCTGGAATCATCCCTAGTGTGAGCCTGCCTTCAATCTCTGCGCACCAATGATACGTTTGCACCCCAAATCTATTTTACAGATTACTTCTTTACAGAAAACAGAGATAGATAAATTATATGATATACATATAATGGGTTGGCAGGGTGAATAGCTATAATGAGGAAGGCAGAAACGGTTGGGAATTCATCATGCACAAGGTAATTCTATTCCCCACCCCCACCCCCAATTTAAGTGGGTAGGTGTATTTGTTTTTATTAAAAGTGATATGCAACCCTGGAGCCACAGATCGCTGAAGGATACTTTTCTTCGGGCATATTTGAATCACAAACTAGGGCACAATTACAATTGAAACACAAATTGGTTTATTGATAGATTTGGTACCAGAGACAGAATGAAAAAGGTTAAAGAGGGGTGTGATTATAAGCTCTCTTACTAGATTTATGCAAATTATCCTTTTATTTGATAGGTTACAATAAAATTATAGTTGTTTTTCATGCAATAGGACATAGCTATCAATATGGTTGATAAGATTAACCTTGCTGAATTATTTTAACATAGTGTTGTCTAAAAGCTTTGAGTTCCCAACACTGATTGTGAATTCTTAGTGGCCCCATCTACATTCCTGAAGTTAACATTTTCATTTATGTTAATAGCGCTTCTGGGCATTTGAGAATTCCTAATACTTGATTGCTTTCATCTGAACTAGCAATACTCTTTTGTAGAAATAATAAGTGGGGGTTACAATAATAAAGTGGACCTCTCAATTCTTTTGTCCTGCATTTGGCATAATGGAATGACCAGTGTTTGTGAGATAGTGTTTGTGAGATAGTGTTTGTGAGATAGGGGAATGAGTCATGCATATAATTCCAGCCCCCCTACTATATACACTTTTATTGTACACATATCAAGACCATGTGAATACCTAAATATTTCATTATATTGATAATCATGTATGTGATGAGCAATTCTGATCTTAACTTCATTCTATGCACAAATTATTGCAAAGTTTGTCCTGATATAGAATCAAAGAATATTAGGGTTAGAAGGGACATTTGGATATCTTCTAGTCCAATTCACTGCCTGGGTCAGGAATCCATATGCCAACTGTGTCAAGTGGCTTATTTAGCTATTCGAAAAGCTTGGCAGAGAAGAAGCAGAAGCAAAGTCTTGAAGTTCAGAACCTACAGTATTTACGGTACCTGTAATCAATAGCAAAGATAGTTGGGAAGCAACTAGATTAAAGCAAAGCAAGGAATCATGGCTTGCTCAGAAGGCTGCCAAGGAAAAACAAACAAAGACAGTAATCCAGGAAGAGCATCATGTGGGCAGGAACAAGATAGCTGATCTCGAAGGAATCACAGCTGTAGCCCTGAAGTAGTTTTGTTAAGAATAATTTTATACTATTATTTGGAGGTCTTCATCCTCAGTTTAGCTGGTGTGCAATCTCTATGATGATTTTATCTACAATTTGATCCTGTGCTTTTTGACTTTTGACACTCCCATAGTCTTCAACATTGTATCAAAGAATCAGGAGTAGAATCTGAAAACATAAGCCTCATGATTGAATTGTTTCTTCTCTATACCGTTTTGGGCCAAGATCTGCAAGTTCATTATCTTCTATAGTACTTGCCAAGGTTCATCCTTCTCCTCCAAATATGAATTGTCAAAATTGGGTGAGAGAAAGAATGACAGTATTGGTTCAGATGCAAGTGAACAACCTGAACAGCACTTTGGCTTTAATCAAAATTACATTCTATGACTGTTCAATGTTTTTGGATCACAATTCACCGACATGCTTGATCAAAACTATCAAAAATGACACCATATCAGTGGATGGTGGATTCAACTACATTCAGTGATTGTGTCCCCAATGCTCACTGAGCCAAAGTTATCTTAGTCATAGTTATTCAATTAAGTCAATTTATCACGATAAATTGAATTATAAACTGGCCATCAAGACTGAGTTCACATAACATACTAAACTAGTGTGATTGATAGTTTGTGATTGAGTATTGTGTATACACATATTCAGCATAAGGCAAGTCCCTGTGTAGTGAGTATGACACAGTAAGACTGTTAATAATAGGATAACAAAGTTGGAAGCGACTTTGGAGGTCTTCTAGATCTAGTCAAACTTCCTGCTCAAGAATAATGCGACTATTCACAGAATATCTCCCTGTGTCAGAATTCTGAGTTGCAATACATAATTCTAGAATTTTGAAGAACTGGGATTAATTTGTACCATTAAGCACAATCTGGCTCACTGCATTTTTGAATACTTCAGTAACTTAATAATGTTCAATTAATTGAGCAGAGAAAGAAGTGACACAGAGTGATCAGTCCTGTACTTTGGCAAAAATGTGGCTTTAACAATAATTTTATAGGATGACAGTTCCGATGCTATAAACCCAGATAATATCTGGGGAAATTCTGAGGGCAAGACAATTAAAGAGAAAAATTACAATGCAGAAACAGCAAACATACAATCTGTTTTTACATACATAAAGGTGTAAAGAGGCATAAATTTCACAGTGAGTATTTACATTCAAACTCCAAAACTCAGAAGGAAGATTTGCTTTTCTCTTCAAATTCTATTCAGTGCTAACAATCACTAAGTCTTACTAGAGTTTTGCCAGATTTCTTCCTGACTATGAAGGTATGAAAATGAAGTATGGGTAGAGGATATCATACATGACCTTAGCCTTTCTGATTTCCCATGGATTCTGAAATGAAATCAGAATGAAGAGGCTGGGATGCAATCATAACAAATAATAGATATTGACAAGGGAATTATTTGAAGAAATGAAAAATGAGCATATATTAGTCTATGCCTAATGCTTGCCGAAGAGAAAAACCTAGTCCACTGGTGAAGGTGTTTCAGTGGGTATGGGTGTACGTGTATCTTAATGCAAGCCTCTAACTATATTAATAATATGTCACACAGTAATCTCTGCCTGGATGATATGCAGTTTGTAGTCAGCTAAATCACATTGAAATACTGCAAGCTGATTACTCTTTAGTAATGGATTTGCACTCAGGAAAGTCAATCGCAAGTGATGTTGAGGAGCAAAGTTAGAAACCTGCAATGGGCACAACTGTATAGTGCTCATGGATAATTGTTTAAGTGCCTACTTATAACCATTTTTTTTCTATTCTAAATGAAAAGAATAATTTGGTTAAATTGTGGGAAATACTTCCTTATACCTCCTAGTCATACCTTAATCTTATTTTCATGTTTTACTTAGAGGCTTAGGATATATAACTGAAATTTAATAAAGGGTAGCATCTTCCTAGAAGTGATTTTAAGGCAATATCTATTGTTTTTGCTCAATTCAGACTTCCTAGTATTGGGGGTTTTAAAAAAATTCTGCCTTTCTCCTCATCTATGCGGCCTTGCATTCTAGAAGAAAATAATTCATTAAATAATCAAGAAAACATCTGTGAGTCAAGGATGTTTAATTTTCCAGATTCAAAAAGAGAGTCATTCAATGTTTCTGATCTATTTTTGTGGGGCAGGGGGCAGTTTGAAGGAAAGCAATTCAGATTCACCAATTCAGATTCATCTAGTAATAGGTTCAATGACCGCTTCTTCTTATCAGAGGGAATGGAATAGTTTTCATTTCACAGTTTATGGTGCTTTTGCTATAGTTAGCTTCTCCCTGATGGTCCGAGATGACATGAGTTCTATTAGTGAAGTCTTTTACGCTTTGTGACTTACGCTAGAGTGGCTTCACCACATGTTTCATTGAAGTGTGAACACAGCCTCTGAGGGAGCAATCGACATATAAGCCTTCGTAATTGGATTACACTGATGAGGTGAAAATGAAACACTTCTTACTTGGTCCCTTGAAATGTGATATTTCCCCAAAACCATAAAGAGGACATTGGGGCCTATTGGTTCTGCTTATTCATCAGGGAGATACAAGCTTTTTCAGCTGGAGATTTGAGAGCGTTCTGTAGGCACAGTCACAAAATGACTTCCACAGGTGACTTTTCTGGTCACCAAAAAAACTTCCTATACTGCTGTGATTTCTCTTTTGTGTGGTCCAAAGTATTGCTGGAAATTTTGAATGTTTGTTTTGAAGCATGCTAAAATCAGATTTTAAGAACATGTATATTGAGCAGATGAAGATGTTTCTAGGGGTGCTAGGTTGCCTATTCCAGCAACATACAATCAACTCTTCAAATATTCAAATAGGTTTAGGGTACCCTACATAGCTTGCCATATATTTGTTTAAAAAGTGAAGTACAGGTTCACAGAAGAGGCATTTTTAAGGGGAAAGAACACACAGCAGTAAAGAAAATTATATGACACTTTTTGCCCTGTTCCAATTGTCCTCGACTAAAGTAGCATTTCATATCATACTTTCTCAAAGCTGTTTTTCCTGCTTGAAGGGGCTAGTCGAGTTCTCCAGGCTGTGCCTGTTTTTGCAGTGTGTGATTTCAGCTTCAAGACAAGAAATACTATTCATTTTTCTCACCCTTGTGAAAACTTGTTATTGACATGAAGAAGAGCAACAATTCTTATAACAGAGTTTATTATCTACTGTTTGTGTGCATATCAAAGTCAGGACTTTATTAGATGCACCATAATCAAAGCTGTACAACAGTTTTGGCAAAAGAATTTTGAAATATAGATGCACTTGACAGATCTTGAAAAAATAACCAGGAATCAGAAGCCATTAATACTTAGGAGGGAGGCAACCATGAAATCTTAGCATTGTAGACTAGAGTGGGAGGTAAAAAAAATACTTGGGAAGAAGATAGTGGAAACCATTTCCACATTGCATATGTTAACTCCAAAATGATTGACAAGAACAAAGAATGAGCCATACTCTGGGAAGTAGCCAAATTACATGAAAATAATGACTTGGATGTTTCAGAAGATGATATCACTCAAACGCTGTCATAAAGGAATTGAGACTACCTAGGTATGTATTTCAGGTTGATGTTTGGATTCAATCACAGTACATTTAGGAATAGTTAGTGAATGCTATCTTTATAGCTGTAGCTTCCTTTGAGTCAGAGGGATGGTCTTTTGAGTCCTATGCAACTACTCTCTCCACACCAATTTTTTTTCTTATCAATGATGGATAGTGGTAGAAATATATTATGTGTTTTAGGGGCTGTACATTGGCACAGAAGAAATGAACCAAACAGAATTTATCAGGCTAAGACGTACCTCCTGAAAAGGAAGTGAACAATAGTGCTGCTCTTATCTTCTAGTGCTAGTAAATATTTCCTTGTCCATAGGTGTATGAAGTCAACAGCTTGGCTGGCCTCCTTCTCAATTTCAATTATACTCACTTAATTTATGTGAGCACCTCAAAAGGAGTAAAGTAATAGGTTTTGTTGGATTAATTTCCTTTAAGAATCACGATAGGCAAACTTGCAAGGTACCAAAACTCATCTTCACCCAGAATGAGGAAAGAGAGAAAGCTAATTTAGCCCCATACAAAGCAATAATGCATATGCAAATACCTTTAGTCATTTCCAGGCTATAATAATGTCCAAATTACCCCCCTAAAAAGTCTTTCCAATATACCAAATGGGTTGTTTACACTGTATTAACCACCAGGAGGGTTACAGGATGTTATAATGACTAAGAAACTTCTGGCATTTAACCAAGGTATTCTGTGATTAGTGAATTCTAATGTGTTTGAAACACAGCTGCATCAGTTACAGAATCTTGAAAACAGGTTGTGTATGTGTGTGTTTTTTAAAGGCCTAAATAGTGCTTGGATCACAAAAAGGTAGGTAAGTTCTTGTCCTCCTTGTCTAGTTCCTTAGCAATAACACATGAGCACAGTGGCTCACGTGATTAGGATGCCAGGTTGGAGGTTAGCAAGCCCACATTTGAAACCTGAGTGCTGCTGTGGAATGGGGATGAGCTCCCATCCTTTGTTCCAGTTCCTGTCAAGGGACATGAAGGGAGCCCCCAACTGAGTGTCCACAAGAGCAGTTATGATATCAGTGGCTAAACCTTTCAACCTAGAAGCACTTCATTGCTTCTGACACAAGTACAATGCAAACATTAAAACATGAATTAAATTTTGTCTACATCAAAGCCCCTTCTGTTTTAAGAGTCAATTGTTCCTATCCTCAGGTTGATATATCTACTGAATTCATTTTGTTTACATTAGGTACATCTGTAAAGAATTGCCCATCCGTGTGTGTGTGTGTGTGTGTGTGTGTGTGTGTGTGTGTATTTTCTGATTCATCATCCCCATTTATTGTGGCCATTTTGCAATTTCCTCTCAATATAATAAAAGTAATAGTAGCTTTCATAATTCCTATTTCCTAGTCTGGTCTAGCTTGAAGGGCTAACACAGGAACTTAACACTCACCCTACCCCAAGGCCTGGGAGGACAGTC
The DNA here is from genome assembly GCA_025802295.1 of Psammodynastes pulverulentus. Taxonomy (NCBI): domain Eukaryota; kingdom Metazoa; phylum Chordata; class Lepidosauria; order Squamata; family Psammodynastidae; genus Psammodynastes; species Psammodynastes pulverulentus. The sequence continues at coordinate 49,967,400 of JAOYMU010000252.1, read as the reverse complement.
AGGCCTTCAAAGATTTTCAGAATGTCACCAGCCATAAAGGTCTCTTGAGGTGGGGGAATAGTGTTCCAGAAGGAAAATGCTGTGACAGAGAAAGTACACTTCCTGATAAATAACATTGTTTAATTGAAAGGAATTGGAGCTCACTCTTCTCTGATATCACTGGACAAACACAAACTATTGGAAGTGGGCAGTCCTGCCATCTCTTCAGGAGGCAGTGGTTTGCTCCTTTCTCAAGAAGCCATTGGTACTGAACAATTTTTTTCAGTCTCCAACCTTTCCTTTTTATATGGATCCCCTTGAGTTAGAATTCATGTCTGGGTATGTGACTGAAATAGCACTGATCATGCTTGTAGATGATCTCTGCTGAGAGCAATATAGGAGTGAAGCGTCCAACCTTGCTCTTCTTGATCTCTCAACATCTATTGTAGTATCCTTCTAGATCAACTACTAGGACTAGGAGGTAGTGTGTTATGCAGTTGTTGTTTTTCCTTTCTCCATGCTGTTTCCAGTTGGTTTGGATGGAGGGTGAGAGCGCCTGCCCATGGTCCCTGCTTTGTGTGGTGCCCTGGGGTTCAGAACTCATCCTGCTTCCATTAAACATCTACACCATCATGCTGCTGACCCCCAACAGCTGCATGGATATTTATGCATATTTTTTGATCAGCACATGGCATCTCTCTTGCTTCAGGAATTGGACTGGTTTCCAATGTGCTTCAAGGTGCAATTCAAGGTGCTGGGAATGATCTATAAAGCCCTTCACACCATGTCTGAACTATTAGGGGATGTCATCTTGTGGAAGTCAGGAGCCAAACCCAACACCCAGACCTTACTTGAGCCCCAATTCCATCAGCCTTTCCTATGCAGTTTTTTTTTTAATTGAGTCTGGAAAGTTGCACCTGACTCTGTACAATAGTTGTGATTTGTGTTTTTTATATCTTGGCTGTGGATTATGTACATATGTTTTTATCATTTTATTTTAACCATTTTTGTTTTATTGTTGTGAATTTGTCATGAATTTGAAATGGCCATATAAATTGAAAAAAACAATTCTTTTAGAAAAGTGCAAATCTACACTCCATTGGAATACCTGTGAACTCTTAATGATTTTATTTCTGAATAAGTATATACAAGATTCCATCATGTCTAAATATTTTTGCCAATTAATTTCATTACAAATGCTTGAAGATTGGCTAAGATTTTTTGTTGTTGTTGTAAGTCAATAATATGCTTAGTTTAGTCATTCATTGCTAGTATGTCTCACTCTTGGCAATGCTAGCTAGGACAAAAACCTATCCCCAAATCACCCCGTTTTGTCCATTCATGTGACATCATGGTGACCCATCCAACACCGCTTTGGCCAGGATTTTAAAGGAAGTGTGGCTCATGAAATGTAACCCAGTTTGTTTTATAATTTATGCAAACCTGAGAAGTTCCCCCATCCATTTATATATTTCCCCCAGCCCATTCCTTTTGCTCTCCTGTGATTTAGATTATTTAAGAGCAAAGGCTAATTCCTGAGTGTGATTTTCTTTTACGCACAACTTTGGGAACTTCCCTGGTCGAAGAGAACCTAAAAGTGATGTATATTAAAAAAAAAAAAAAGTGGAACAACAGTAGGAATCTAATCAAAAAATTTCAGGCCTTAAAACTTAAATGTTAAAGTGAAATAGAATTATAAAGGGCAATCCATGATTCTACTATGCAGCATGACAGATGCTTATCTTAGCACTACCTATTGCTGCATTTGTCTATTCCAAGGGAAGATGAAGATGCTTGCAGATTGCTTTCTAAGTTTTAAAAAATGCAAAGCCAATGTTTGTCAATAGTGAAGTGCAGCAATTAGTTTGACTAGTGTTCAAAAAAGGCTCAGGACAACCCTCTCTACAGCAAACAACTGTACATGAACATAACTTTGCATTTTGTGGCAATGAAGAGTACTTATACTTAGGTAAAAATTAAGTAGCCTTTCAATTGTGTTGCACACCAGATGCTGTCATGGGAAAAAATAGATCATTCTCGCCATATAAATATATGGATTGGATTTCATTATGCCATTACTTGATTAGCAGTCCTTCTATTTTCTTCAAGTTTTGTTTTTGGTTTCAAAAGATCCGGAAGAGACTATAGTAGCACTTTTTAAAAGGGGTAGATATCGATTAAAATCAAGTATTCTCAAAAATACCTATTTTATTAATTTCCAAGGAAAATGAATTGTGATGAAAAAAACGTGCTGTACATGGACAATAGTGAACAAAAGCAAAACTGGAGTTCATACACCACTGAATAAAATTATTCATCAATTTGAACACCATCTGACTCCCAAAAGCTCTATATATTGGCCTGACATAAAAAACAAAGAGGTGTGGCCACTTTAGTTTGCTTACCACAAAATTGTAGAGTTGTAAGCCACTCAAAATCACTTGGCTGAGTTGGATGGCTATAGAAATTGATTATTGTTCAAAAAAATCCATGATAAATATATTTATTTGTGATAATCACAAACACTCCTCATGTAAAAAAGCTGTGTGGTCACTCGGAATTGATGGCAACTTGATGGTACATAATCAATTGCCGTCATCTTCTGATTCAGTAGAAACATAGAATGTTTTGTTTTGGTAAAAACAAAATATAGAAAGATCCTGTAACAGATTGGAGTGCATCACCCCATTCCTGTCTGCCAGAGGTTTGTGCCCCAGTCCAACAACCATCTTACCACTCCTTCTTTTCCTCCCTTGGCTTAGTTGAACTGTTAATTATACAATGGTTTGGGTACATGTTTCTTATTATAATGGATTCAGCAGTAAGGAGTATGCACCTAGCAGGGCATATCCCATTTGATTTTTCCGGCATTTTTTTTTTACCTCTGCTCCTGGACTCTGCCAATTAATATCGGTACATGCAGCTTCAAGGAAACATTAGTCCTGTCCCCACTTCCATGCCTTCCTTCTCCAAACTCTAATCCTTTGCCACAGCTATATTTTAATGTGTATTCTTCTGTTTTGTACACAGTCCATGACTACTAAAATACCTATGTTTCAAGCTGGACAAAACTAGGAACACCGTGCACCAAACGGTGGCACATCCATCAATGTTAGTGTGAGATCTGCATTCATTTGCAGTCATATTATCACCAGCAGGAAGTAAGTACTGTAGTCTCATTCCAGAGCAGACAGTGGGATAACACTTTTGGAAAAGAACAAGAGTTGCATGTGATGGAAAAGAAGGGAAAGGAAATGGATATGCTGGATGAATCAAGTGAAATATTGTTGGAAAAGCCAAGAGTTAGCAATAAAATCGAATCAGGATAACAAGGGTATGTATAATCCTTGCAGACACCAAAAAGTCAAAGCTGACTTGACAGAGTCTAAATAAAATTGATTCTGAAAAATTGCCGTCCATTGCAAAATCAACTATTAAGTGATCTGGAACAAAAGATGGAACACTAAATTGATAGAGACTCAGTTCAAAGTGCAGCTGCTTCAAAAAGGAAAACAATTTCATTTTAATTGAATATTTGATGTATTTCATATATAAATAATCAAATAATTCATTTTTCTTTGTAAATCAACATTTATCTTGATTTTAAAAACTCTAGTTAAAATTCTAGTTTCCATATTTGCATGTAACACGGTAGCAATAACTGATTACAGACTATCGAATTGAATATTCTATCAAAAATGTAAAATATAAAGTTGAAAAAACTCTTGGGCAATATTCTACCAGGAGTGTCAAAACATTACAGCTATCTACAGAGGATATTTTGTTATAAAAATGTCAGTTTTTTCAACCTTGTTTTGTTGTTAGACTAGGTTTGTGATACCAAGAATAAGCATGCAAGTTGTGCCTGTCACTCAGCACTGGCAACTTATGTCCAGCAGCAAAGGCGGCTGCTATTTGTTATCAAAACTAAATATGCAAGGTTTGCTGGCTTTGATCAGTGCGGAAAGCATTCCCATGTCCCTCTGCCAATTCTCATCACATATCATAGTGACTGTCCCCTCTAGGTTGCTACTTAACAGTATCTAAAACTCTACACTTCAAAAATAGTTTTTAGAAGCAGTAGAAAAACAAGTCGACCCCTGAATGACAAAGTGTAAGAGACAGAAATAGGACTAACACCCATAACTGAATGCCTCCAAGAGTTAAAAAAAATCTTAAATATCTGCCTTCCCCCAATTTTGTTTTGAAAGAGAAATCCTGTTTAACATTTAAAATAATGGAGAACATTTTAAACCACATTTAATTTGTTCAAAAATGAAGTAGGAACTGTCGTAATGAACCTACCAATGAAAAGGACTTGACCTCTAAAGAGCATGGAGACTACAATTTCTATGGGCAAAATAGGAACAGTTGAAGTAAAAAAAATACTTCAACTGTTTTTATTTTGCCTTTTTGTCTATTAGCTTCACACAATAATAAATCTTCCTTATTCCTCCCCATTTTTTTCTCTCAATGCTGCGAAACATATTTTACTGTCTTTTTCAAGCCAAGCAAGAGCTATCGCGGATATACAGTATCTGGGAATCCCAGTGTGGGGACTAATATTACCAAGTGCCAAGCCTTTTGAGAGTAACAAACTCAAGAAGCAGAAACTACTTGAATTTCTGGAATGAACTTTATTGCTACTATGGTAATGTAACAGAATCTTTAAAGTAGAATTACTTGCCAAAATAATTCTCCAGGTCTACTTATATCTACCATAATTACATCAGAATATTCAGTCTTTCACAGTTCTAGAAGACTAATACTTTTCTGTAGCAGTCCTCCTTCTAGGTCTTCCTCAGCAGGTCTCCTATTCTGATCACATCTACGTACTCATGGCCCTCTCCCTTAATGCCTTTTAGGTTTCCTGTTCTGATTTGTGGCTAACATATTACGATGGTAGCCATGGTGTGATTTGTCAGATCTCATCTCCAAACATTTTTGCCAGTGACCTGCTACCAAAAGGATTTATCAGCAAGAATTTAGGCTAGAAGTTCTTTGATAGTTTGACATAGGACAGATCTTCTCTGTGTTCTGATAATAGACCCCATTCAAGAATATAATCTACAATGCATAACTTATAAATCCTTCAAAGCAATGGATGCAGCTTCCGGAACACTTCCAATAATTGAAACCATAATTATGATAGAATAAATAATGAAATAAATGTAGGGTAATCATATTAACTGTATTTGAGTAAATAATCCTGGTCACACTCTCATTTTGGAATGCTGCACTAACTACGCCTGTTTATTTTTCTCAGGATCTAAATTGACTTAGTAGGTTCACAGGGTGCCTTCTTTTCAGGACCCTACTAATTTGCTCCTTTCCAAAAATCTGCCAACCAGAATCCCAATGTTTCAAGAGGATTCCTTGTGTCTATAAGCAATAGCTAGCTTATCAGTAATATAAAACAAGAAAGCCAGAATTACCTAGGCTACTGTCACTCATCAAGACGCAATGCTTATCATACATGGCATACTGATGGGAAGAAAAAGGTTCATGAACCTTTTTCATTTTTTTTAAAATGACAGCGCCAAACTTAAAAGGGAAAATAAATCTTTTAACCACTTTTTTTTAAAAAGTCTAAAATCTAATCATTGTATTCTTGAGATAGAAACACTTTTCCAAAGTAGAACAATTGTATTTTTATTCAACACATTTCTATACCACCTCTTTCACTTAAATAACTCTTATTATGGGGACTTAGAAGCAAACAAGAAGCTATGCAGTGATTAAATGGCATTGTCAACATTTCCATCTATATTCCTTATTGACTGTTTCCTTCAAGGTGAGGTCTTTTTGAGGCCAGGAAAGCAAGTACCCTTTCTTGCGCTATTAAAAAAACACACACCCTCACCTGCACAATTAAGCCCTGCTTCCATTTACATCTTTGTCCAAATTTCCCTTTCCATTCCTCCGCCCCCAGCTGAAATTCTTCAAACAAGATTACCTACAGCAATATTTACTGTTCAGTTACAGTGGTGAAGGCCAGCAGATCTAAGGAAATGGAAAACAACTCTGACCGCAGGTTAAGTTGGATAATGGCAGTAATGATCAGCAAAAGGAAACACATGTTGTTGAGACCATTTATCTCTGATTCTATTGCTAAAGAATACACATTTGTGGTAGTCATAGAAGCATCAGCAATCCAAATGGAGGCTTCTTGTCTATGAATCTTGTTACCAATTTTATTATGGCAAAGGACGAGATATGTTCTATTTGAACAGATTTAAAATAGCTTGTCAGGACAGAATTGGCACCAACAGCATCAAATAGTTAGCTACCAGATAAATGATTAGCTGCATCATTTATGATGTGAGGAAATAGGAACAAATGTCATCTAAGGAAATAGAAACTAGAAAAGCTTAAATTCCATGGAAAAGAAGACAACTTGGGACATCCATCCTTTAAATTCTTACCTGTGAGTTGTTTAATTAACCTCAGTGGAACCAACTTCTGGGTAGAGATGCAAGATTACACTCTAAGTAAATGAAGATCATTGTGGAAAGCAAGACTCTAAAAGGGTAACCATGATATGTTGTCCATACCATACTAAATGAAACATCAATATCTCATATAGTTAAAAATGTCCACACATAAGTTTCTTAGGTTGAACCACTGATGTCCTTTTTTTTTTTCACTTTAGATTTAGATTTAGATTTTTTAATGCACTCTCCCCACATGCTTACTGCAGTAGCAATTTTAGGGAAATTAAACCATCTAAACAGGAATTCAAACATTCAGAGAGATGGTGGTGCTTGTGGAGGGAGGACCAATTTGAGGAGGAACCACGATTTATCAAAATGATTAAACTCTTTCTAATTGTGTGTCATAAGAAAATGTGTACCTTTTTCACTTGCAATATATAACATCCACCTATGACAATTTAATATTCCATAGGATAAATGCAATATTACCTTTTTCTGTTGTTCAACGATGCAAAACAGAATTATTCTTGTTTACACTGGATTTCACATCATTTTATCTTTGGTTTAAAATACCTCCATAGGAACCTGTTATTACAGACATTTCTATTTGTATTTAAAAACAGATACAAGCTGCTGATGTATAATCTACAGTAAACAGAGTATTAAGAAGCCAGGCATAGAAATCTGGGATGTACAAAAGTGCCAAAATCATTAATGACAGTTAAAGAGTGCAAAATGTACATTCTTTATTCTGCCATACAGTTCCATACAGAACAAAATTTGATTTTTCAAAATATAAAAATAATGTATGCTGTCCATTGGCTTCTTAGCATAAAGCGCACGTACTTTCCAGTTTCATTGCACATTGTTTACAGGTAGTTTTTATTTACATATGTTTGGGCATCATCCATTTTTCCTAATACATGTTATATCGTGGACACAAAATTCAAATACAACTCAAAAGGATATTTATATCTTTTAAAAATCTTTTGTCTAATAATTAAATTGTTCAAATGCAAATCTTTCTCCTGGGGGTAACCCTGATTTAATTACTGCCATCATATCTCGTATCAAGAACTGATTATTGCAAATAAATATTCTGTCCTTCTCAAATACCCACTTCTGAGGCAGGATATTCACACCTGCAGTTAGTTAGCCGGCAGCATAAAAAGAACCAGGAGCACAGTTCCTTTTTAACCAGTTTGATTCAACATTGAATATTATATAAAATATTTGACTGGCAATTGTTAATCCCTGAAAATGATACAAAATCCCAGATAGAGTATCTTTAAAAAAACAAACAAAATCAAAATAGATTCTGTAATTATGGGCTTTATGCCAACATATAGATGGTCTGCAAATTATTTCACTGCATGATTCTTGACAGGTTGTCCACTGTCAATTAGTATTTCCAACAGGAATTAGTCCAGTGGTCCCCTAGTTAATAAACTGAAAAAATGAGATTTACAAATCTAAACCTAAAGAACTATTACTAACACTAAATGTTTTAACATTCTAGAAATATTTGTTCCAGCAAAAACAAATGCTTTTGTGGCTTCCTAAAGGGAACAATACCGGCAATTTATTACTTGATCAAATGAAATTAGAGTAGTTGCTTTTATTTACATTCCACTTTATTAGAGAAATCACAGTCTAAATTCAACTTTAATTTCAGTATTAATTTACTTTAACTATAATAATGTTCAAATTGGGGGAAGCACTTTCCTACCCCATGAAACCAGTGCATCACCCACATTGTTCCAATAAGATCCTAGTGTTTAAAAGACTGTGGGAAATGAAATGGCGAAGGGAGAACTGGAAAAAACTGCACTTCATCGTTCACCGACAACTAATTGCTGGATTCTTGCTCTGAATGGAAGTGCTAAACAAAATATCTAATATTTAGCATACTTTAAAAATAATTTATAGTAGCTGACTTCTTTAAGCTTCACATTATGGCTGCTTTTCAAAATCAAAAGTACTGTTATGAATAACATATCCTTTACATTATTTTCACTCTAGCTACAGTGAAGCTTTTATGACTTTTGTTTTTAATCTATTAAAGAAGTTATATTTACCTCAGGAAATATTGGTTTTCCTCCAAAAGAAGTAACTTTTTGTTACAAAGTGAGTTAAAGTTAAAAATATGAAAATGTTACATTTGTTGACTCATGTGATCCTATAAACTCAGATAAATTTCCTCCTATTATCTCTCTAATTAACATAAATAAACAGCCATTTCATCAAATCGTATAGGATACTGACTGACGTTATGAAAAATTATCATGAAATATGTATTTTTTTCAAGCCTTAGGTAATTTTAGGTATACGCAATTGTCAATTGCTTCTCATTCCACATTCGTAAAAAATACTATTTGACCAATGCAGCATTTGGATTGTTTCCTTCTGTATCAAAAGCATAAGGAGTGATAGCTATAAAAAATACCTAATTTTTAGTATTAGTTACTGTTTAATCTATGGTGGGTATAATTTCAGACAGGTATGCATCCATGCATATTGTTAATGGATTTATTCCTATTTCATTCTATCCTACAATATTGAACAAAACCCATTCCTACTGTATATTTTTAGGAAAATAGGCTTGAATATATTGGGACGTTTAGCTTTACTTCATTTTTATTTCAATTTTTCTTTGTATTATATAACTTACAGCTGGTAAATCCTTATGTCTATCCAGATTCTTCTAATAGATGAGTTAAGTTTGTGTTGCATACTATTACGAAATACAGGGTTTCAAATATATTACACATTTCAGCAAGAAATACTGATTCATATGCCACTGTATTCACAAAATCTTATTTTTCTTAAAATTGAAAAGGACTTACTTCATTTAAAAAAAAACAATATTCATGTTGTGCTCATAACAGCTCAATTTTATGTACCGTAAAACCTCTATTTGAACGCCATGGCGCTCTATTTTTCAACCCTTCCGCCGAGGTGGCGCTCAAATAG
>JAOYMU010000252.1:49935121-49955326 GCA_025802295.1 Psammodynastes pulverulentus | reverse complement strand
AAGGTTTTTAGGAGAATAAGCTGACACAATGTAAAGGGCAAGGTATCACCTGATCTTTGCCAATTTGCTTCAAAGCCGTGACCATGTTGATACTTGCTCATTAATTTTACACTCCACTTTTGTGCGTAAAGTGTTTATAAACACTAGTGTTAATTAATACTAATTCAGCCACACAAACTTCTTTTAAAAATTCAAACTGAACCACAGCTGGATTTTCCTCCTTTAAAGGAAAGCGCAACCAGTAGTTAACATTCCTCAAGTAGAAGTTTCATGAAAAATTATGTAAATCCATACGCACTTGGCATTGTAACTAAAACATCCAGAACTTATAACATGCTCAATCTTAATGTTTGGTTTAGTCGTGGATGAAATTATATGGGAGCAAGCTTAAGTTCTCTTGTACTTTCCTGCATCTAGTTCAATCAGGAAAAAAAGATAACTAATTTCTAAATAATAATAAAAAACCCAAACACTTGCTACTCTATAACTACTGTAATCTTATAATTTGATTTAGAATGAAACTGCATCGTAGAACCCTTTGGTTTAAGGCTGAGCAAGTATTATAAAAATAGATTGTCTACAATTGAAGAGGGAACGTGTTACAAAAATATTGCGGTTGGCTGTTGGTGGAACAATTCTATTTCACAGTTTGGGAACTGGCAAGGTTGCATCATGCTGTGGCAAAAACCAGGTAATTTTAATAGTCAACTCATTTGTCTTTCCTCACAGCTTCTTTTCACATACTGGGCGGACTGAGTGGCATGCATTAACTTGCTGTCTTAGGGAGGAGCTGATTATACGACACACCTGACTAAATGACCATGAAGAAAATAAGGCACTTTCTTTTCTTTATACTTATTCCAATACTTAAAAAATAAAAAAAGAAAGACAAAAAGGCTCTTTTGGTCTTTTGTTTCTCGACAACCACCAGAAAAAATCATTTAATGAAATAAAGGGTTTCTTTGTTCTTTTTTCTTTTTTATAACACTTGAAAGTATAAAATGCTACATTTCCAAAAATATATATTTCTTCTGCACCAGCACCCTTGTATAGTAAAAGTATCTACTTTTTTTTTCAATTTGTTTCAATGCACTACACTTTATCTACAATTTCATTACATGTATACAGCAAATAGGCAAGCATGGCTTTTATATCCTTATGAATTTACTCTATACAGGGAGGTTTAAAAAAATATTTGAACAGTTTGCCCAGTAATGTGACACATAATGCATGTACCTTGTACTCGTGTAATTTTTAAAAGGAAGTTGTTGTATAGTAAAAGAACTGTATCTCAGCGTTAGCTTCGATAGGGTTGCTGTCTTTTAATGCATTGATGTGGTTCAAAAATTCAGTAACCTATCTTTCATGGCACTTTTTTTTTTTCTTAAAAACACCCAATTTGGCAGGTAATATAAAAAAGGCTGCATCTTTTGCCCTTTGAGGGCATTGGTAGTGATTACACTGCATGTCAAATTTTGAATACTTTTAGGAATCCCTTCACCAATGATATCCCTGACCAAAGGTTCATGCATGATGCATCATCACACAGTACATTCAAAGAGAGCTTTGACTTCTTTATGAGAAGAGAAAGATTCCTAGAAGTCTCACAGTAACTGCCTCTGACATCGGGGAGTTAAGGGACATCTGCTTCCATCTCTTAAACGAGGCCCTTCTTACCATTTTTAGGGTGGGACACTAAAAGATGATCAGTGCGGAAGGATGAATTGGACCTTATTGCTTTACTACTATTCAGTGCAGGTTCTAGAACCACTTTCACCCAAACAGGGAAAAAAAAGCTGAGTTGGAGGACAACAAATTCTTTGTCTTTTTGTTAGATGGTAAGACGAACGGACAAATGCCTCAGCTCGCTGCACTGAAGACAGACAAGCAAAGGCGATTACCAGTTAACTGATCAGCAGGCAGGCATGGTCAGGTCATCATTGGGTGAAGAGTTCAGAGGTCAGAAGGTCATAGGTTAGTTGCCGGTGGCGGCTGGGTGGTTAGAAACAAAAAAAAAAACAAAAAACAAAAAAACAAAAAAAGAAAGAAAGATAGAGAAGAGATTAGTTTCAGCTAGTGACGGCTTAATGACAACATGAAAACTAATCACAACTAATAAAAACAAGCATGTTTAATTCTGACATACTGCTTGACACCATCTACAGAATGCAATAAAAATCATGACAGCCTAGTATCATGATTTGAACATATGAAGGAGAAGCCCAGTCCCCACAAAACTGGTTAACAAGGAAAAATAGAAATAAAAATATAACTAATGGTTAGTAGCAGTCAATGAAAGAAAAAAAAAACGAAACAAAATGATGAACAATTTCTGGAACTTGATAAAAGAATTGAGAACAGTCAGTGCACCATATCAGTATCTGACTGCTATTAAGCATTAGTATTCTCCCATGTGCAAGCAATCAAAGCAACTAGTAATGATGAATGTGATTATTAATAACTGACTGTTAAGAGAAATGAATCTGAGAAATTTGATTTGCTGACATTTGATTTCACAAACTACCGGCCAAACAAGTTTTTTGTTCAATAAATTTTATTGCTTTTCAATGATTCTATTTACAATCAACACTGAACTTCTTGGCTTCATGATACAAAGCAATACTAAATTGAAGTCTAAAAGAGTAGGCATCGTTCATGGGAAACAGGAAAAGCTCAAATGTTCTAGTGAGCTTTTTCCTTTAAAAAAAAAACATCTCTATCTTACACATATAGGACACTAAGAAAATGCACTTGTATGTAAACACTGTAAAAGTCCTGCCATTTAAAATTCTATATTTAAAATGCTCTAGTTACATCAAAAATATAGGAAATCTAATTGATACTAATAAGGCATTTTAAAAACTACAAACAGCTCTTTTTTCAAAGCTAATACTTTGCAAATACAATAAAATTTGACATTTCATATACATTCCTGCTTTATATTTTTATATTTTAAAAGAAGCCACCTGTAAATACTATTTTCTTTTCCAAAACACACAAATATTACAATAAAACATAAAAAAAAGTTCTCAAGTGGAAAGTTATCATTCCCATTTTTCTTGAGCTGTTTCTTCTTTAATTACTCTCTTTCTCATTCTCCTTCAACAACTTGGTCCACTTTACAGTAGTACAAATTTTAAGACTCATTCAACAGCTTTATTATCTCTAATAAATTCTGAGGTTTGATAAGAATATTTGTACTGTTGCCATTGACTAAAGCAGAGGAGATGAAAGTGAGAAAGGTGTTCAGTGCAAAGTCAGAGTTGTGCCATTTTAAAAAATGAATTCAGTAGGTGCAATGTTCACAGATAGCACATTTTTAAAGGCCGTACGTCTTGGGTTGGCTTTATATTATTTCTATGGCCTATCATTTAGGCTACAGTTCATGAACTCTAAAACCATTACTGTTGTAACTTAAATGATACCTTATTTTCCCTGATTTTTTTTTTAAAATGCTGAGAAGTGGGGTTTTAAGTTAAAAATATTGTAAAAAAAACACCTTAAAATTAATAAATATTTAATGTGGCATTATCTTGCCACTATAAAAATGTGTATTAGATATCCAGAATCTTAAAGCGTTCTTGGTACTTACTACAATTTTAATTAATATGGAATTACAATTTGTAGATATAAATTATGTGAAAATTGGCTTTGAGAAAAACACTTTACTGTTATAGTTTCAGCACTGCCATTTCTTGTGTATTTAAATCAATGCAAGCTATCGTAAGATACCAGTACACCTGTGATACATCCTCTGCCAAGTCCCTGACCATCTACAGTACACACAGGTTTGTCAAGTGTGCAACACCATTACAGTTTATTACAATTAAATCAGTCAGTCTCTCTGTTACATAAATTCAGTTTTATATTATTTATATGGCGGGGCTTAGGAGAAATTATGTGATTTCTTTAATTCTCAAAGAACTGAATTCTGAAAAGTTGGGAGCTCTTACTTTAAACACAATGCTTACATATAAGTCAGCATTAGAATAAAATCTTTAATCAGACAATAATGGGATACTTCTTTTAAAACCTCTGTTAACCAAAGATCAAATTAATGCATATGCTAGCTTCAGTTAACTCCTCATAGTTTTTCTTATGAACAGAATGTGGTTCGGTTTACTGACATTGAATTTTAACGCATATTGAACTGGACAATTATTCAGACATATGTGAAGCTATAGAGTGTCCAGTTATGTTAGTACAATGGAATTTTCAACTTGGTTGCACACAACAAATTAAACCTGAATGGGGAACCAAGTGAAATAAATAAAAATGTATTAATGACAAAAACCAGTATAGTATTCTACTCTTTTATACTATTGTCCACAATTCAAAATGAATAAACAAAGCCACCTCAGAGTTTGACGGAATCTGGAATTATTCATCATGATCACTAATGTCATGTGTATCATGACATTGATAATGGATCATATACCATCATTAGTAAAACCAATTTTTAGGGAGAAAAAAGGTCACCATAGTTATACAATGGTAACTATAACTAAGATGTACTTTGGAACATTCTACTACTAAAGTGTATGCTACATGCTCTCAAATATTACCAAAAGAAAAATATAAATCTTAATACAATGTCTGCAAATTAGTTTTAACAAATCACCCCCAAACTTACAAAGCATTGTTTCTAATAACTGCCAATTCTAAATACAATTAAAAATTTCAGTTCCAAACTGAACTATCACCCAAACATCAAAGACTTTTAAATACAAAACATTAAAAGCTAGTTGATTCTCTGGCCCAGTAACTATCTAGTATAATTCTCTCAAGCAGTGAGATATGACTTTTTTTCCCATTCCACGTGATAGATCTGTCCTGATTCCGTTATCTTTAGATATCCACATGCGGCCATAATTTGGAAAAAAGGAGAATCAAGTAAAGTGGGTTTATAGCACATTTTTTTTCACATTCAACAACACTAACATGTGGCATCCAAGAAGAATGGAAGTAGGAATGCATGATCTTGCTCCCTCATTTGTACAAAAGGTATTTTTCACAGAAGTGAACATTCATAACGGTGATTCAATACAAATAGTGGGGATTTTTTCAGAAAAGAAAATATTTTGAAAATACAATGTGGCATTTCTGAAATGTTGCAGAAAGAACCTATCTGGTTTGGAATGTTTCTAACAATGAGCTCCTATGGTATAAACTCAAGAACTGGTTAAAATTATAAATAAAGGCACTGGTATTTATTTAGGATTTGAAATATCATTTTGCATAAAATTTACTCTTATCTGAACTTATTCTAGTGCAATGTTACAAATGTACTCCAAGAATTTAAATGTTGCATTCTAATCTCATTTGCACTTTAGACAATGCAACCTAAGTTAATCCTCAGGATACCTCTGCCAACTAAGGGAGATATATTGATACCTCAACTGAGTTGCCAAATTCAGAAACCAAAACAATACTACAGTGAAACAAATGTTCCTGAACTGTCACACTGTTTTCAGTAGTAAACTCAATGTCAATAAACCGAGAAGTCACTTCTCACAAGAAAAGGACATCATTCAAAAGCCTATAAATTTACAAGGAATGTAAATTGCATGATATAAAGGAGAAAATGAAGATTTATTTTCCCTTCAATAACCCAGCCAAGCATGTTTTTTGCTTTGCCTACCAAAATACCAAACGTAGTAAATTCAAAAAATGAATTTTAGTTGCAAATGCATTTTTAAATCCTAAAAGCTAGGAAGACAAACTCAAATTTGAGATATATCACTTTTACTCTCCTTGTTAAATGTAGAGATTTTAGGGCAAATGGCACAAACAGCTTGTCAACAGAGAGGAAATGAATCTTCAGTTTTCTCCTGAAAAAATACATATAGCACTTACTTCTACCTTATTAAGCACTCATCCATTCATTTTATTTTGCAACACCAATTTGATATATCTCAAATTATTTAAGAGTCCCATAGGAAAATCGAATACCGACCCAAAAATAAAATGATGCCTACTTGAATTAAATCATAGTGCTCACAAAGGAAGTTATAACTTTGTATACTCAATACACTGAAGTGTGTGTGTGTGTAGATTTTTGATAGAAAGGGTACAGTAGTTTTAAATTGCCAGAAAAATGTTATGTTCCATTTAATATAAACATCAATAAAACAGTCAAAATAGAATTCGATTAATCAGTTGTGGTGTTGCAAATTTCCATGTACACTCAAAGCATTTCTTATAAGCAAGAACTGCAGAACTAAACTAACCTCTGTCTGCGGTCACAATCCTTTGGTAAGGATGGACACGCATATCGTGCCTTCGAACTTTAGTAGCCACCGCACCTAGTTAAATTGCAATTACCAAGACAGTTAGAAAACATTTGATAAAACATTAACAGCAGGCTTATTAAAATGGATTTTAAATGATCACTTTCTTAAAATACTATTCAAAGAAAGCAACAAGTTAAGGCACAGTAGTTTCAAATTTTAACCTTAATATATGAATTATATCTGTGCAGATTAATATTGCATTTATTTTAAACATCCAGGCCTTAACCTGCATTATCCATTCATTTACAAACTTGATTACAGTATATTTCATGAAATCTACTAGACCCAAACACAATTGAGCTTTACTAGTCACATATTCACTGAAGTGCCTTCCTTGCAGGACTGTCTTAAATAATGCCATTTTTAATACTGAAGGTTCTTTGCTAATTTTTAAACAACTTCCAGTTTTTACCATTTAAAAAAAAATTATAACACAATTCCTCAAGCCTACAGACTGCTTTAAAAACTAAGTCAATAACTGTGAACTGCAATGAATTAGGTGATTAGTAAAGCAAATAGTACAGAATACATAGCAGTCAGTATACTACCATACACTCATAAATCACAGCTACCTTGCCATAGCACAGGCTACATCAAATTAATAGCATTTTTTATTTCTATGTGCAAAAAAGTGCAAGTAAGTCACTGACTGCTAGGCTACATTTTTTCAAGGCTGCTGAAAACTAAACATTTGTTAAAAGTCAGCTCTGATGAGGTTCAGTTAAGACCATTCTTGAATTCTTAGCCTTTCGTTGGGAAAGCCATACCTAAAGATAAAAGGGAATTAAATATTAGTCAACTAAGATTTGATGCTACTGTCAATTCTTCCCATAAATTTATTTCCTAATCTTTCCTAAATTATTTACACATTTTTCCTAAATTGCTTTTCTTTTTGAATCTTTGTATTTTGCCAAAAATATTAGTAAATTAGGGCTTTACAATTTGTTTGTAATAGTTTTCTTTCTTTTTTAACAATGGGGAAGGGGCACATACAAAGCACAAGTTCTCAAACAATTAAAATAGACTCACTGGGAGGGGAATGAAAGGGATGGGCATGCACGTGCATGCAAAAATAGCTGAGAACAGCTTATGAACTTTAAAATAATGATGCAGCTGCTTTAACAATTAGAATACTTTAAAATAATGATACAACTACTTTAACAATTAGAATAGATAACGTTCTTACACAATGAAAAGAAAATCTTTCAAATAATTTGCACAGCCTTGCTGGCATTCACCACTAAAAATAAAGATGCATATTTCCATAATAATAGTTTTAACACGTAGTATTTTAGAATCAACGTTTATTAACACATAGTTTATTAGACTTATACTTAATTTTCACAATACAGAAGGAAGTAATATACGGCATTTACTTTAGTGATCAGTTCTCCAGATTGGAAGTATAGTCTTGACTCTGATATTGTGTTGTAAGAAACTATTATAATCTCTATATTCATAAAATGTATTATATCACCTATTTCAGATTTGATTACTATTAACTTCATCACATACATAATAGAATCAAAATTAAAATGAATATTTACACACAATTGTAAACATTAATTTTAATTAGTAAATCTTTAGTAAGGGTGAACTTAGCTGACAATTAGCCATAAACTAATACTACGTATAAAACTATATTATTATATTTAAGTTATAAGTGATATAGATATCTAAAATGATAGCATCAAAACATTTCAAACAGAAGCAATAACTTTTTAAAAAATAAATAAATTTATAATTAAAAATTATAAGATCATGTTCTATTCTTTAAAAAATTCCTAATATGCATATTCCAACAGTCTAGCACTAAAACTTAATTATCATAAATTAATTGCATAGTTAATTATATATGATGGTGTATTATGGATATCTATGGAAATGCTACATTCATGTTATTCATTACTATATGCTGATCCAAATGAAGTAATGTGAAAAGAAGCATTTATTGGTGATTATAAATATATCTATTCAAGCTAAAGTGTTCCTGAAAATATTATCATCTTGAAAAACTCACAAAGGAAATGAAAATGTGAACTAGCAGATAATATACAATTGCCCAACCTTAACACTATTGTTAATTGTAATTAATTTAAAATAACAACTATGTAAAAAGAAGTATGTTATGAATTACAGTAGAAGAATTGGTATTACAAAAGCACTTTTGAATACAGTGAAATATAAAATAACTATCCTGTTTTCTCAATCCCAGAGAAAATGAGAAGTATGGATGTAGGCATGAAATGTATTGCTTTGCAATCAGGCTTCGAATTTTAGGTTAAAAAAATAAAGATAGGGAACTAAATAATTGATTCACGGCTTCAAATGCCTGGAGATCCAAAAAGCCAACGGTTAAGCTGTCCCATGGATTTCAATGGAAGAGTAACCTAGGTAGATAACTTATGTATTCAGCAATATATTGTATATAGTTCAATCAGGCATGCGTTCACATAAGAGGATAGAAGGTTGCAACTAATTTATCAAAATGAAATAAATGAGATTTTATATGTGCTTTAATTGGACTATATTTCTGGTCCTGAATATAATCACCAGCAGTAACTACTTTTCAGTCAAGTATTAAAAATGACATAAAACAACATAATTCATTATTATATATATTTAATATAGGAACAGAGGAAAAAAGTAAAAAAAATGTGATATTAACAAAAACAGCAATATCAAATTAACACTAATGTTTTCTAAGTGATATTAAAATAGTCTTCATGCTGTGAAAACCAAGGAACCAAAGCATTAAGAGTATCAGATATTTCAATCTTCTAATCTCCTCTACAGAGAGAAAAAAATTTTTTCAAGCCCAAGATCCTTATTATGTGGAGACACACTTGTTTTAAAAAGGGAAGCACATTTCATTGACAGTAAAACAAAAATGCTTTCAGAATCTCCCCAAACATAATGGGGCACAAGCCATGCTACCTATAGTATTCAATTAAACTGTCTTGGAGAAACTTACCTAATACCCCACTGGGTTCAATAGGATACTCAAGAATTGATGTAGCAGGTGCCAGTGCGTAGGGATATTCATAAGGTGTGTAAATTAAACCAGCTTCAGGTCCTGGGGGAACTATTGCAGCAGTTGGGTGAGGAGTTCCATTTGGCATGACAGCGGTCTGTATTTGTCTGATCAAAGGCATTATGGTAGGGCCAGCTGGCGTAGGGGTACGCAGGGCAGCTGGTGGGAGAACAGGCGCAGGCCCTGTGATAATCCTTGGAGCCTGGGCTGTTGCTGCAAGAGAAAAGGCAAGGGCTGCTACAGTAAGCAAAGAAATTCAGAAGAAAGTATGGAGACAGTAGTGCAAAACATGAAAAGGTGGGGAAAGTAGAAAAGTAGGAAAGAAGAAAAATAAAAGGAAATCATTAGTACATGCATTGATCACACAGTGCCAAAGCACACCATTCAAAAGCAACAGCTTTTCATTTCCCAGTGTGATTAAGAATGAACATGCAAAATAAAAGCCAATTTAAAATGGCAAATTATATTTCTAAAACAGGTAACACACAGCACAAAAGCTCAATGTAGATCACGTATTTTTCATTACCTATGCCTTCAAGACTGCATGAGACTGAGAGGCATGCAGGAAACAAAGAAAATACTGTTGTAATTGCATGTGGAATATTAAAAATAGTGAGATTTTAAAATCCACATAAATTCAGTGAAACTTAGATATACAATGTAACATATTTCAGTTGCAACTTAACCAGTAAACATTCTATTAAGTGAGCAAGTACAGTGTCAACATTTGTTTGCATCTCCTGTCCATTTTCTGAACCATCACAAGACAAGTGGTGACAAGGATACAGAAAACATTTGCCATATTTTCTGCCATCTAATGTAACTAGAAAATAATTCTGTAACTTTTTTCTCTTTAGAGACAAGTTGGTAATATAAAAAACTAAAATATAATAAACTGTAAGTAAAGATGAACATTTATGTTAATATATATGTTAACACTAACAGTTTATCAAAACACAATGAAATACTAAGTATATATTTTACAATATATTTAAATTGCCACTTAAAAAGCAATTGGGGTATGTTCAGGCAGCACTATTTAATTTTTGAAATTTAAGATAAAGCTGAACCATTAAAACTATTGACTGATCAATAACGAATAGATAATGAATCAATTCTGAAGGCAAAGAAAGACCAAGATTCTGAGCTGTAGTTTAACAAAAGCAAATAAACAGCATGCTGGTCATGTTATGGGTCATTTATTCCTGTCTTTCTATACAAAATGTTCTGACAGATTCCATTGTTATTTTCTATTCCAGTGTGTTTTACTAATATCGCTTGTAATGTTGGGCTTTTTTTACAAATACCATTCTTGGCAATTCACAAGGAGCATGTTCAAAGAAGTGGGGGATGTCTGTCTGTCTTAAAGTTTTTTGATTATATTTTTCTGACACACTTAAAAAAACTGTAAATAACAATAGAAGTTGCGAGACACTAAAGTGTAGCCAATTCATCACAAAAAGGCAGGCTTCAGAGAATCATTCTTTCTCAGGACAAGATAACCTGGTAACAAGGTTTCTAAGTTGCCAGTATTCTTTTTATAAGACTCATAGGCTCATTGTAGCTATTTTAAAATACTCAGGCATCTCCTACTATGATGATGTAAATTAAATCCTAGGGCTGTTATACTGGAAAATGGTGATGCCTTATGATAAATATAGAAAATATCTCTATACCCTAACAGCAAAGTAGCTTAAGGCATGGCAAGATTACTTCTTGAACCTATGAGAGATCAAGTACTTGCCCTAGAATGTAACTTAACAAAATGACCACTAAAAACATGTCAAAATCATCATATATGGTACAGTAAATTACTTTTAAAACAAAAGCTTTGGGGCACAACAGGACACACAAGTGATTGTCAGTGGTCAAGATCAAGTATGAACTAATCTGTGCATCAAAGTTTTAGAAATGCTAACACAGTGTTTTCCTAATGGGAATCTGGAGCCTGAGAAGAATGTACTGGGATGTAGTTTGAATGTACTATATTACTGAAGTTGGAGACCATTAATGAGAATATTATAGTACAACTTAGACTCTGAGAAAAGAACTAAAAATAAAATTCAGATAAACGCTAAATATTAACAGTGATTCAGTTGTCCCCATAGCTGCTAAAAAAAATCATACCATCCAAAACATAATGTTAAAAAAGAAAACATACTATACTACAAATTATTTTTTATTTTATAAGAAAGAATAATTTCTCAAAGCTGTAAAACATTCTTTAATGAAAAAGTAATGAATCTGGGATCAGATCCTGAAATAGGTATCAGAGTATATGGCTAAACTTTAAGCAAACCCACACGATTGTAAACTCAATAATTTCAAAATTTAATGCAAGATCACTTTATACTGCAGGTACAAATTCATTTTAAAGCTCTGCAGCTGGAAGTCCATACAAGCTTATTCAATGAAGTAAGGAACATTTCAAATGAGTATTGCTTTTAATGTATTTTATTTCAAGTTATGTTTGGATAAGTTCTTTTAATACCATGAGTTCAAATGGAGTGTTGCAGCATAATAAAAAGGAATTATTATTTTGATTTTGTTTAGATTTATTGGTGATGATATTGGACAAATGTATCTCTGGACTCAAGTTTTTAAAAGGACTGTTAAATATTTTATAACAGTATAAAATAAATGCTGAATTTCCCACACTGTCATTTGCATGGGAAGCTATGAGTAATAGGTATGTTTAGTTAGGTTTTCTGCAAATTTCTAAAATATTGGCTTAACTAAAATGATGGATGAATGAAATCCAATAAAGAATAACTTTCCAAACCACTGCCAGCGTTCTGAATCAAATTCAGCCTTATTCTGCCATACAAGGGATCTGCAATCTTGCTACTACAAATTCCTTACATGTGTATATTAGAAAATGAATCTATTACAGGAACAGTCTGGACCAAATGTTGTAGCAGGCCCCATCATACACCAGAAAATTTTGTATTTTTATCAGTTTTGTGGATTCATTGAATATAAAAGAGCACTGATATGAAGTATAATTTCCTATTATCTATTAGTGGTTAGATAAACCATTCTTATTCTTAAAATGCACTGATTTCCCTGTTAATGTTTCAACATGACTAAAATATAATTCAGTCAGTAAGTGAAAAGCATTTAGTTTTCAAATATCCCTGAATACATGCATTTGTGAAAACATGCTGAATCAATTAAGTGTTTACAAAGTCATCATTACTATCATATGACTGATCTCAGTATTCACAGCAAAAGAAATGGGGGAAAGTGGAAAACAAAATACTACAGAGAATATGGTCTGATCTCACCTTAACATAGAAGAGAACTACTTTCCTGAAGGTGCCAAGTCTCTTCTCCCATGGCTGAATTAAACAGAATTTATTTTGTCTATGGAGATTCTCAGTCATCCAGATCATGATTGTCCCAAAAGGTACTTTTTTTTCAAGAGGCAACTGGCCTTTCTGATTTTTTTCTTTAAAGACGTTTTGCTTCTCGTCCAAGAAGCTTCTTCAGCTCTGAGGAGCTGAAGAAAAACCAGAAAGTCCAGTTGCCTCTTGAGAAAAAGCACTTTTGGGAGAGAATTTATTTTGTAAAAGTCACCACAATTAAGACTTAAAGTGAAGGTTTAATTAAGAAAAAACAAGAGATGCCAGAAAACATGTACAAAACCTTTTTTCTTTCAAAAGCAAGCTTTGCTCAGTGTGTACTATATTATGGATTACCAAAATATGAAAAGAGATAGGCATGCTCTGGAAAGCAAGATAATACACATGGGGCAAATACAAAATGTACTCTGTGAGCACCAAGGATATTTGAAAAGGCTATAAAATATCATGTGAGTGACAAAAAGAACTAAAACACATTTTGTCGGCTTCTATTTGCCATTTAAAGAACTAAATTCTTGTACAAATATGAAAAAGTTCTACAGTACTATAGGACTTACGTGATTTGATATTGGCGTCTCGGTAGGTACCATTCAGAATTGCAAGTTCCATTAACTGCATCTTTTTAAGGCTATCTTCTCCCTCTGCCTGCACAAATGAAGCACATTATTAGCAAAGAAGTTTATAATCTCATAGCACAATTGCAAAGAACTTGATACAAGTTCTAAGTGATATATGAAATAGAAACACATTTACATAAAGGAAATTGATGCTGATGCTGCTCTAGTCACATAATGACTTCTTATATGCTTTTGTAAATTCAAAATCCTGCACTTCCAATGCACCTATTAGAGTTCAAGAATAGGTAAAAGCCACTGTAATTGTACTATATACTGTGGCAGTGCTATAAAAAAGTAATAGAGGTTGTTCTATTCTGGACAGCAATTCCAATGTATAAAACAATGCATGGAAATCTTTCTTTCAAAGGTAAAACAAATCTGGAAGAGGATAGGAAACTTTGTATTGAATCAGAGTTGTACAAAATATACTATGGAAGCAGCTTAAAGGGCTGAATCTGTCTTCCATTCAATCTGAAATGGAAAAGTAATAATTCTTAAGTCCAAAATGAAAACTCTTAAATGAATGGCTAACAAACTTCAAATTGTAACACAAGTACCAATGCTTCCATGAAGGAAATCTACAAGCACACCTATTCAAACTTATGATCTATGCATATTTGCTACTTATAAACCAAGTTTGATTATGAAAACTTTAATGGGTATAAATTCTACAAAATTAAACTGTATGAAGCATTCCTGTATCAACAGACCAAAGTACAATTAGTACACTAATCTATTCTTTGTATCTATAAATGTTAGTTTGCATTTTAAAATATAATTTATTAGAGTTACTAATAAGCAGTAAACAAAAATTTAAGTATATATTCTTTTTAAAAGTATTTTATTGAAAGGTTTTAACAGCAATAAGAACTAATACAAACTAAAATAGAGGGAAAACAAAAATAAAAGAAAAAAACAAAAAGAAAATTAAAAAAAGAATATTTTTTTAAAAAGAAAAAGATTAAAAAAGATATAAAGATCTGGCTTCCTATATTCTTCCCAGCAATTATACGTACAGTTAGTTTTAACCTCACTTTCTAAAGTTACCCTCTCCTTTCTATAATCCATCCAGTCTAATCATCAAAACCAAAAATCACAAGTTAATTTCTTTTCATTTTTATGCAAAAACCCATAAGGGATTTCCAATCACCAATAAATATAGACATTATTCTTAAAACATTTAACTATGTACTCTTAATTGCAACATTTCACAAATTCCCAATTTTAAAATTTATTTTACTTATGTCTTGCCTTTATCGTTTTTTTAATTAAAAATAAACAAGTTGGTGAACTTATCTAGTATTCCTTCCTCTTATTTTCCCAACAACAACAACAACAACAACCCTGTGAGATTATTTGGACTGACTGGCCCAAGGTCATCTAGTTGGCTTTCATTGCTAAGGCAGGACTAGAACTCATGATCTCCTGGTTTCTAGCCTGCTGCCTTAAACACTTAGATGAAACTGCTTAAATCAAATTCTGTAAAAATACAACAGAAAGGAAGAACATCATTTTAATGAATTAGCTATTATTAGATTGACAATTACAGAAAACTGGTACAATGACTATAGCTGTTTTAAAAATGTATTCTTCTAAAACAAACACAATACTGTGTGTATCAGTGAACTGAGAGGGAGGTGATTTCAATAAAATAAGCAACAATGCTTATGCATGCTTTTCTTTCAGCTTAAAATAAAACAACTTAAACAAGCATTTCATCTTTGAAATCACAATCAATCATAAGTAGATATATCATAATCTGAAACAATGATCAGAAAATTGAATTCTACTGTATAGTGTAATATTAATGCAGTATCAGGGGTTTTCAATTCAATGTATAGAATGTGAAGGATGTGTGTTTGTGTTTGTATTTTATTTTTAAGTTGTAATGTACACTGAAGAAGGTATTTAATTTCCTTGTATGAGGTGCAATGACAATAGAGTAAACTAACTAACTATTTATACTGATTTTGACTGGCTACTATTAAGTTTCAAGTACTTTGTTTTCAGTATTTTTCTTTTTCCTGTCTGGTTTCCTAGACAAAGTTTCATAAAGTTTTAACCTATAAAGGTTTCATGGTTATAGGGTCTGTAAGATTGCTAGTTACCATATGTTTTATTGTGCCCTAATTTCTTCATAGGTGACCTTTCTAAAGGTGCCCTTATTTAATTCAGTAAATAGCTACTTATAAACAGGTCTTTTTTTCTGTCACCACTAGTATGGAATTATGATCATGGAACTTACGCTTGTGACCTTCCATGTTGATCTTCTAGCTAAATGAATTGCCTTCCTTCTTCATTTGCAGCAATGATGATGGCAACAACGGACTGTTTATTTGTTATTTATATTCCTGTTGTTCTATCTAAGACTGATGCTAACAATGAGCCCTCCAAAAAGCAAATGCAAATAAAACAAATTAATTGAAAGTTTAATTGATATGAGAAATGAAACAAAAGTCATATAAGAAAAGTTATTAGTATTTTTTTTTAATTAACAATTAAAACAATTTGCCTTAATGTTTTGGGAGTCATGTTAAAACCAGGTGGAGTGCATTTCTCAGTTTATTTATTTATTATTGATTAATAATAAATTCCAGACTTATTTAACTTGCACATAACAAATACTTGCATGGCAGATGTACTATTCCCAGTGAGTGGCCAGTCCAAAGTTTCTCAGAGAGGCTAGATAGCTGAGTATAGCCCTTCCTATTTCTAGTTCAACATGTCAGTAATTATTTTATGTCAGTTTTTTCATTGGGAGTGCTCCAATACTGGGGTTTTGCAAATGGAAGTTTATTTAAAGCTAGTTCTGCTTTAGCTCTTCACACCTAGAAAGTAAATAATAAGTAACCCCTTTTATAACCAGGCCCTAAGCTCTTAGGATTTGAAATATTTAAACTATCTTGTTTTAAAGATTAAAAGCATTGACAACCAATGCAAATCTTTGAGTATAATTATGATACAATCATAATTTAAGGCATTGGTTAGCATCTTAGATGCTGCACTTTTCACATTCCAAAATTTTAGGATGGCCTTCAAGAGCAGCCATGTATTAAGAAATCGTAATAGCCATCATGAAACCAAGCCATAGTTAATTGTAAAAGTTATGTGTTGGGGAAAGCTACAGTGAAATTGTAAAACATTTATAACCATTATAAAAAATGAAATAACATATCAAGTATGTTTTGATGAAAAAGAAATGGAATTCTATCGCTTGAAGTGTTGATCAGGAGGGTTCTATTGTTAGGAAATAATTATGTACAGTGTAGCCTTCATGGTCAAAAAGGCTACCTTATGATATGTCTCTCCAACATGGTTCATTGGCATGACATTGAACATCTCTAGATGTACCTGGCAAGGGCAAGCAAGTCAAATAAAACATTTAATCTATTTACAATGTTTTTTCTATCATTGGTTTCCTTCATAAGCTGTGAAAACCAACTCCATAAGTCTTTAAAATCATTCCTGTAACATTAACCCCAAAGTCACATCATTACATGGATTTAGCTCTTTAATTTTTCTTTTTCTAGAGCATTGGGAAATCTATTTTTTCATTGGTAATTCTATTTCCTTTGCCATGTCACTGAGAGATGAAGTTTAAGAATAGCATTAAGATTTTATACTTTGGTAGAGGAAAAATAATAATAAAAATATTTATGCAGTTATTTGAAGACTGTATTTTACCATAGCAGGAATACAACAGCAAGTAAATTATTACTGATCATCAGATCTTGTCAAAATACTATTCCACCAAGATTCCCTTTTGGAAATATTAGCTTCATTAAATGGAAAATTGGTAAATAATGGATGGTATATATGACTGTGAGCACATGGGGCAACAGATCAGGAACAAGAGTTCATTTCAAATTTCCCCCTTTTTCTTCTAGGGCCAAGTAAATTATAAACTCTGGATCAAAGTACCAGAAAGCAAAAAGATGAATCAGTTAGTTGTCTCACAAAATATATTACTTGAACATTTTGCTTAAAGGGTATGCCACTCTATTTAGCAAATCTTATTAATCAGCAGCTTATACAGTACGAATCTCTGAAAGTGATTCTTCCAAATATCAGATTTTAAACATTTATTTCTTTGTTACCTTTCTATTCCAGTCAAGCAAAACTCTCAGTGGAGTAAATATGAGGAACTTTGCTTCTGCTTTCCTAAGAAAGTTAAGAAGTTATCTCTTCTTCACTCTATAGCACCAAAAATGTAAGAACTGCATACATAGAATTGTTGGGAGAAGAAAACATATAAAACTGGTTTTTTTCCTAAACTTAAGACAATTTATTTTAAGGTATAGGCTAATGTATATTTGGTGAAATAAATATTAAGGATTTACCTAGAAAACTTCCCTAAAATGGCATTCTTCATTATTTTCCATATAACAGATATTTGTGGCAACTATTTCTAACCTGGTCTCTAGTGCACTGTTGTCCCTATGCTTGATATAGGTAGATGCTACTAATACAGAACTTATGAAGCATTAGCTCTCTGTGTGTCATTTTATCGGGCATCTATTTATTTAAATATCTTGTGCCATTTTATATCTTTTGATTGTGTTTGGCTTCGGTGCAATTGCCTGCCATAATTATAAAGATGCCATTGTAAGTACAGATGAAATGGTCAATGTCATGCATTGACATATAGGACCATTTTAAATGAATATGTATTATCTTTTATGATAAATAAGATCTGTCCTCATTTTCTTTCCTGAACAGTCTACTACCGATAGGAACAACCTTTTTTTGTTTTAAGAAGTGATGCTTTCCTGTCCAATATCAATACAATGGAGGGGAGATTATTGATCGTACATAGAGACACACTAAAAGAAGCTTTAAAAAACAAACAAACTATATAATGAAGGTTTACTAGTATGGATAAGCTAATATTACGATTATTATGTAATTATTATCAATTATATATATATTATTGTTATTATTACTATTATTATTGTTCAAAACTAACTGTACTCAGACAACATGCTGTTCATGTAGATATGGAGTTGTTATGTTTACTAAAGAAAAATGTATAAATAAAATAGCACAAAAAATACTGAAAAAAAGCTTTTAAAAAGCATAAACTATGAATGCTTGTAGCCAAGGTAAATAAATGTCAGCAACAAGCATGAAAATCAATCTCAGAAATTGGGATGGAAAAAGTGATCTTCCGCTGATCAATACTTCTGGCTCAATGCAAAATGCCTTCTTGAGAAGGCTAACTCTATTCTTGCATACATATGTCACCTTGTACCTATGCACATTTGATCCTTTGTTTCAGATTTTTTACTAAAGAAAAATAGATCCTACAATGTCCATGTAGGAGAACAATGCTGAAATTTGCATCCAAATAAATTCAGACTGGAATGATTTTGCATCTGATTCTCTCCAATAGGTACTTTAAGTCATACACACCTAGGGCTTTTTTTCTGTGGGAACGGGGCGGAACTGCATTCCGGATCCTTTTCGGAGTCCGGATCACGTGATCCGTCTCCACCAATTGCGCGCTATCACTTCCGGTTTTTTTAGCGCGACGAGGGGGGGTGCGTTCCGGCACCTTTCTCGGAAGAAAAAAAGCCCTGGTTATAGAGATATAATGTCCTCTGTTTCATTTTTTAAACTTAAGACAACAATCCCATAACCCTTTTTCAACTGGTGACATGTAATTGTTTTTCACAGCATAGATTAAGCATATGTAATACTGCTCTGCCCTTAAAAACTTTGGTTATCTTTTTCAAATGAGAATGACTTCTACAATAAAAAGACACATTAATACCTTGGATTAAATTGAGCTGAATAACTTCAAAATTTAGACTCAGATCACAACTCCTTAGTCCTCTACATCCGTGTTCCTGTCTTGGTTTATAACACATGAATATGGCTATGATTCTCTTTTATTCCCCGGGTTTAAATGTGTAAAACAGTTTTATTAATACCTAACTATTTCTTGCTAATTAAGTACTTTTTAAGGTTCATTCTTGCATTCCAATATTTTGCATTCCTTATTAGTGGATATTCTACAATAATCTTGAATGTCTGATTTCTTTTTTTAAAATTGTATAGATAACAAAATCCCTTTATCTTCTGTTTTTCTTACTAATTGTCTATGTGTCTGTTTCTGTCTCCTTTCTTAATTTTATTTTTCTTTTGAAATGGTCTTCAAATTAACACTCTATAACTCCTCTTGGGATAGTCTTTAAATTAGTACCAAGACATAAACTGGGGCTCTTTTATTTTCCATTGTAGATGACTATTTCTGTGCATGAAAGTGGTGCCGTGCAATTATATTGCTCAAGGAAAATGAAGACTATGTTGAGAAAAGGAATAGGTCAGGATGGAAAATACACCAAGGAGGTATGAAATTTAGCTTTAAATAAATTGGACACATTTAATGCACTGTGAACATAACTGTTTCAGCAAATGTGATGAACATGCCTACTTATCAAATTAAAAGTGCCTGAAGGCATCAGTCAGTTCACACATGCTGTCATGTGCATAACATTCAAACACAAGAGATGAAAATTGTGTATATTTTAAACTTCTGCTGAAGTGATGAGAGAACTGGTAATTGTTTACCAGAAGCCTTCCAGCCCCTTGCTTTAAAACTGAAGTGTACAACTGTCAGTTCCCCACTTCTGCATTATCTTGATGTCTAGTAATTACCCTCTTGTCTCTGGCTCTATAATTATTTGTTTCTTTTAATCATCTCCTGAGATCCAATGGAAACAACTTGGTTACACTGAATTTGACTCTGGAGATGAACCACAGTAAGTTACACTGTCTTCAAAAAAGATTGAGGATAATTAACAACTAGATAGAACCATTTGTGTTTTTTTTTTAAAAATGGACTGTAGTTTAACAATATAGAGAAAGTTGGTGATTCATTTTCAGTGCAAAGC
>JAOYMU010000252.1:49917062-49929356 GCA_025802295.1 Psammodynastes pulverulentus | reverse complement strand
TAAAGGTTCTTGGCAGTACGCCCAGACTTACTGTCGCCTGAGCTCCACCCAGTCACATGATCACCCAGCCACGCTTATCCAGCTGGTCATTAGGGCAGAGAACTGGTTGTTAAATTATCTGAATCCCACCACTGGACTGTATTTTTCATTTCAGAAACTCTTTTGACTGTGAGAGGCAAAGAACAGAGAAAGGAAGGAATGCCATTTTGTTGGGTACAGCATTTTGGAACTGGTGGCCTACCTGGCAGTAATTTGTTTTTGAGTGTGCTGTTGCCCCAAAGTAGCTAAGCAAACACAACACAATCTAAGCAGCATTAGTGATGTTTGGTAGAGACCATGAACTTCTGTGATAAAGCTTTATCTGTACTTCAGAGAATTTTCAGTAGGAAAGGATCTCAGAAGTTACTGGTCCAATTCTGTACTTGGTGCAGAATTGCTAAAGGTTGGTTTTTCAGCTTCGTTTAAAGACCCAGCAAAGGAGAATTTCCCACTTTATGAAATAGCCTATTCCACTGGTTGATATCCATTATTAGAAAATTTCTCTCAATAAAAAAAAAAAAAATCTAAACTAAATCCACAATCAAGTCATTGGTTCTGGTGTTTCATCTCCAGGGCAAGAGAGAACACATCTGACAGTACTCTAACAGAACAGATCTGGTAAATACTATGTACCATCTTGTCATGTGATTTCAGAGAAAGAAATACAGAAAGGATGTATCCTAACAGATCAATCAGTTAAAACTGGGAAGCTTGTACTTTCAGACATGCAAGATTCCATTAATATAGCCTTACAATAAAGTAGAATGATTTCATCTTGTTATGCTTCCTAACTGGCTTACCTGGGAACACTGAAACCTAGTTACTCCAAGGACTAATCTGTGCACTTTTCTTGGCAAGATTCACAAAAGTGGCTTGCGGTTTCCTTCTTTCTAGAGATGAGAGTGACTAATCCAAACATATCTAAGATGGCTCCATTTCAATGGGATACTAGAACTCATAGTATCCCAGTTTCCAGTCTGGTGCCTTAACCACTACACCAGTGACTTTCAGTGTAAATCTAAGCAGGTTATTTTCCTGCCACTTTTTATTGCTGACAGCCTGTAGATTCCAGGATGAGATGTTAATGCTATTTCTGTTGAACTGTCTTGGCTCATATTACTTCTGGCAAAGGTTTTACATTCAGTCAATTTAATACAGAGGACTAAACAAAACTGTATGATTTCTCTCTATGGAGCAGATGTGTCACTCAACTACTTTCCATTCAAAATCTTCAATTCCACTTTGTCTTCTTTATATTGCTGGGAATAATTTTCTATATGTATGCATGTTTTAATCTAGCCTCTCAGCTAGATTTAATTATCCAGCACTGTTTCAGAAAGTACAAAATTCAGGCTGCTTACTTATAGCTGTAAACAAAGCCCACTTAATAATCATCTCTACACATTTTATTGAAGTTTAAAAATACAAAGAAAAAAATTAATACAAACACATACACATATACATAGAGGAATTCCTGAAAAAAAGGAAAATGCTAATATAAATAAAAAATAAAATAAAAAAACATAAAAAGTGTAGACAGAATTTAAAATATATTTTTAAATTTTAAATTTTATTTTGACCTTAAACAAGTAAATTAATTTCATATTCCTTTCTTTTTCACAGTAACTTATTATTTTCTCTAAACAAAAAAATTATTCTTCCCTGCTTATCTATAAACAAATCTTTAAAGCCTCACCATTCAAACTTAATCAAAAATTCTACTGAGCTACAATACCAGAAACAACATATTGAAATTTAATCCCTTCAAATACTGTTTCTATAAATTAATTTCTTATCATCTTTTCTTCATCTCCTCTGTTTAACATCTGTTTCACAAGTTTAACACTTTTCTTCCATTTTAATATATATTCCTTTTAAGTAGTGTCCTAAAAGCTGAGTTCATGATCTTTTTCTTTTTTTCAAGAATGCCTTCATAAGTGTAATACATCTACTTGGTACATTCAAAATAAAAAAGTTGTCCAAGTCACTCTTCTGAGTTGAAATCCACACATCCAAGTCACATTTCTGATTTATTATTTGTCTGTCCCTTTTAGTTATTAAAACATCAGTCAGTTTCATTTTAAAGTCTTGCATAGCATCTTTGTCAATATCATTCTTGAATCCTGTCCATTTAATATCCATATCCAATAGTCTGATTCTCAGTTGTATTCTTTTCTTTCTTTTTTGAACATTTTTTATAGTTATGGATAATCTTAAGAGAAAGTTCTGACTACATTGTTACTTAATATCCTTGATAATTTCCAGAGTTAAATTTTGTCCATTCTGTATTAATAGGTCTTCTCCTTTAATTATAATTCTTAGTTCTTTCTGCCTGCCTCTAGTAACCAGCTTTCAAGGTCTCCTCTTATCATGTTTCTTTCTAATCCACATTTTCCTGGGGAAAGATTTCTTACATTAAATTCAAAATTTTCATATATTTTAATAGGATTTAAAACAAATCACACCAAGTATATTAATAATTATGGTATTTCAAAATCTTATTACCAGTCAATTTGGCCCCTTAGTCTGCTTAAAACTTTCAAAATCACCCTTTTGGATGCTTATTTTCAAATAATATTTTTTTTCCTTTAAGTTCTTAAAGTTACATAAAACTTATTTCTCTGATGATTGAACGAAAATCACCAGGTATAATAAAGCATATCCTTCTGAAGGTTCTCTCCTTAATCTGCAAAGTAGTTTAGAGAGCTGATTAATTCAGTGGGTCCTCTTTTTGCCATGGTCATTGACTCCACAACAGCCATTGCTTTCCATATATATTATTTCTAACAACCAAGATTAAAAAAGAATCTAACAGGCATTTATAGGATAATTTATAAAACATACCTGAAAGAATTCATAGGAACAGGGATCAAACGCACATATCATTGGACTAAAATGCGGACCAATGTTTTCACAATGAAAAGGTATCACATAGGTCTTCCTAAGGTTATGTGAAAAACTAGAAAGAGGTATCAATTCCAATGCCACCTCGTCATATCTAACTTTAAACAGAAAAAGGCCTTAATGTCTTTTGCATAACAATTGTAAAAACTATACAATTAAATAACCTGACACAGATACTGAATATAGAGAATGAGATTCCTGGGAGATCTCAGAATGAACATCTCATAAGCTAACTTAAGAGCTCTATTCTACTTTGCATATAGAAAATGTCTTCCAATGATTTAAAATCTTCTGAAACTAAGGATTTTTCTTCTTCTCAGGGGTGATCACTTTTCTGCAACCTTTAAGGAGGGTGCCTCTCCATAACATAAGATATCATATTTATAATCCACTCTAGGCTCTAATAATCTTAAATTCTTAGCGTCAACTATTATTAAGAACAATGTTGCACAGTACAATTTCATATTTTACCTAATAATAGCTACCCAGTGTTGCTCAATAAGACAATTTTCTCATAACAAAATAGAAGACTAAGGAAAGAAAAATTATCCTTTGGAATTTTTAGCCAATTAATTCAAACACTGAACATGTTTACAGTTAACTCTAAGCAGTGGAAAAAATAGTTTTGAAACTGGTTTTGTAAATGCATTAGTGTTATTTATTAAGGGCAACTGGATGACAAATTTCTGCTAACAGAAGTTCCTTAACACATGATTAGTTTGTTCACTTTATAAAACTATGATAAAAACATAAAAGATTCTTGAATGGTGGGTTGTTGGGGTTTTTTTGCTGTTCATGGAAAGAATATATATTATTTTCAGATGGTCTCTTATCTGAACATTTATCAGATAACCAAGAGTACTACTTAAATGATAATTACCCTGCAAACAATTATGTGATACAATGTTACAGAAATATGTGGAGTAACTATGAAAAGTATGAAAAGGGATACCTTGTGCAATGACAAAGTGAAAAATAATATTTTTATTACTATATTGCAAAAAATATGAATGAGATGCATAAAGAGAAAAATAGCTGTAAATAATACAGCCAAACAGTATAAGGAACAGTTAAGATAAAGAGATAAAAAGTTCAGAGCAATTTTGATGCCAATAAATCAACAGTTTAGGAAATGGATAATATGATATATATATGACAGGGATGTCCAAACTTGTTGACTTTAAGACTTGTGGACAAGTTTGGACATCCCTGATATATGACATATCTAGCAGAGCAAGTGTGATTAAAAATAAAAGTTATACATGATTGGGAAGAAACCAACTTTAGGGAATGTTGAAACATGGTTTATTAAAATATGGTTTGCTTCTGGAATGTCTTTGTAACATGCTTAACAAATGTGAAGATTATATTATAAACGGAAGGACAGCATTACTTTTCCCTTACACAAAGCCAAAAGTAGTAAAATAAATGCAAAAACTATAAAAAAAAATTATGTTTAATGCTCCCGAGTGTCTCTGGAAAATTTCTCAGTGAGAAAGTACAATTTCGGAAGTGGGGCCTTATATTATGACAAGAAATTGGGCAGAGTTTGAAAAAGAAAATTGACCAGAAGATCTCCAAGCTTCCAATTCTGTTATTCTGTTATATTTGTGGTACATTAGCAGAGTATTGGTTAGGGACAGGGATACAGTACATATGTAGTTTTAAATGGAAAAATGCTATATTGTTATACCATAACGATTTCATGCTACAGCAGATAATAGGGACTAATAACATTAATTGGTCAAAAATGGCTTTTTTAATTGTTTTTTTTTTCTTATCTCTTGTTTTAATTTATTACATTTACTTTTTCATTCCTTTTGGTACTCGATTATACTTTATTTCAAAAGGGGGTGATTGATGGATGGCAGGATATATATGTGAATGTATATGTGTGCGCGCACACACACAAACATATATATGTATATGTATATACTTAATTCCAATCTATAATAACGAATTTTACTGTAAAACTATCCCAAGTAATTATTATCATAGTAACTAGAGAATATAAACTATTCTGACTTTATAAACATAAATCATGTTTGATATAAGTAGGATAATTTACTTTTATGTCTATTGTTGGGTAATCATTATTAAATTAGTCATTTCTAAGAACATATTCTACTTTCTCAAATTTCAGAAGCATCAATATGGAGAAGAAAGCTCTTTCAACTGGGAATCATATTTGATTTATATATAAATCAAATATTTTTTATATATATAAGAATCAATTCAGACCTCATTTGTTTCAAATATAGGTAGTTCTCGACTTATGACCATAATTAAGCTCAAAATGTATGTTGCTGTGACATTTGTTAAGTGAGTTTTGCTCCATTTTGCAACCTTTCTTGCCACAGTTGTTAAGAGAATCATTGCAGTTGTTAAATTAGTAACATGGTTGTTAGGTGAATCTGGATTCCCCATTGACTTTGCTTGCCAGAATGTCGCAAAAGGTGATCACATAGCCCAAGGACACTGCAACTGCCATAAATATGAACCAACTGTCAAGGATCTCAGTTTTGATCATGTGACCATGGGATGCTACAACATTATAGGTGTGAAAAACAGTCATAAGTCACTTTTTAAGTGCCATTGTAACTGTGATTAATCACTAAACGAACTGTTGTAGGTCGAGGATTACCTGTAAAGCTTTTAGTATTCTTCATAGTTACATTTGGCATGTCTAATAAATATTACATGCAGAGGGGAAAGTTAAAATCAAATTAATGTTTGCTGAAACAATACAAAGATCTCTTTTAAATAGAATTTCTTGAAAGATATCTAATTCAGCAAGATAATTTAATTTACATCTACAGCAAATCAGATTTTTTTTACTCAAAGGAATTGATGCAAACTCTCTTGAATTGTGCTTGCTATACTGTATAGCATTAAGCAGAAACAGTTTAGCTTGAATAAGCTGATAGCCTGCATAGAAGCATGGTTCAACTTCTCTATGTAAGCATTTTCTTTAAAGCCCCCATGCTGCTTGCTGCTCAGTCTATGCCAGAGACAGCAAAGATTGCTCCTTTAAAACCTGTAATTTATTATGAGTTTATTCATACCCTTCAAATCACTCAAGGGAATGCCTATTTGAAAATTCCCATGGCAACTGATTTAGTTTGGCAGGCAGAGAGACCCAAATTCAATCCTTTTATCCTTAGACTAAACCGTTACAATGGTAATGCTACTCTGTCACTCTGAAGAGACTGCTAATTACTGTCCTTGGGGTCCCAAAACAGATTTTCCATTCAGATTAAAAAGGCCTTGGATGGTCAGAAATAATAGTGACACCTTTTTGCACATTAGGGCTACATACTAATATATAATTGCTTATTAGGAAGACTCGGAAACTATATATATGAACAGTTTCCGAGTAAGTGTGGGGTTTGCTTGCTGTTTATATGTAGTAGTCTCCCCTGCCAATTTTTGGAGGGGGCATGATTTTCTACATTGACTTCACTCCCCATTTCCCCATTTCCCATCCACAGTGCTCACTGGTGATTTTTCACATTTTTTCCTTCTAACCTGCCTCATAGACCAGTAGTTGTGGATGTAGGGAGAAGACTATCACATACACTGATCTGAGATCTCAAGAAAGAAGCAGGGTATACATACAATAGCAAATCAATTAATTTACATTCTAAGAAAAAGTACAGCTAAGATTAAAAATAATCTGCACTATGGATAGTGACCAAGAAGAAATTAATGTTATTTTTCATATGAAAATTAGATAAAATGATGTTTTCAAAGTGGAATGAACAATTAAAAAAGAGAAGTGCCAAGACTTACTTGCAAGGTGGACATGAATTCATTACAGTGGCAATGAGTACACCATTGGAAAATGTAAAAGTCCAGGTTAGAGATAGGTCTTCATGGAGAAAAATCTTATGTATCATTAGGAGTTGAAAATGATTCATCATCATCATCATGTCATCAATATAGTTAAAGCAGCCATATTTGAATAATAGCAAGATTACTTTGAGTTACCAACAAATTGGTAGCATGACCAATTAAGAATCAAGGAACTGCACTTAACAGTTAAATTTAACCATTTTGTGCAGGCTCAATGTTTCACAGTTGGACTTCACCGAGTCTCTAATTTGCATAACATTTCCCATTCAAAAATCTGACAACATAAAATTACTACAACAAAATGTGCTTTCATTGGCATTTGACACCTGACTAAATTTGACACTTAATTTATAGATAATTTAGTCTTTATCCACCATAGTTGCCAACCTCCCTACATTGACCACCTCCCTAAGTTGACCTAATGTTCATAGATCGGGCATACACTATATATACCCAATATAAAAGCAACCTCTCTATATTACCACCTCTGTAAGTTGTATCTTGACCACCTGGACCTTGACACATGGTATTACTTTACTCTCTATAGCTTGACCAGTTGAATCCAGTCTGCACCGAGGGCAAGAAAAGTGAAACGCAGAATTGGTAGCAATGAATTTCTTTCAAGAATATCAAAGAATACAATATTTTTTGACTGATTCGGCAATAAAGATGACGACATCTTTAATGCTGACGAGTGTAGACTGTTTTTTCAAGGCGATACCAGACAGGAGCCTCCTTATGAAGGGTGACAAATGTAAGAGTGGAAAACTTTCTAAAAAACATTTCACAGTTCTGCTGTGTGCTAGCTTAACTGGAGAGAAGTTAAAATTTTGGTGATTGGTAAATCGGCAAAGCCATGCTCATTCAAAAACCTGCAGTCCAAAGACCTTCCTGTCACCTGGAAATCTAAAAAAATCTGCATGGATGACTGGTGCCCTGTGTGAGAAGTGGATAAGAAGTATTGACCAAAAAATGAAGAAGAAACAGTTTCCCTTGTAGTGGATAATTGTCCTAGCCATCCCCAAGTGAATCATCTTACAAAATAAAAACTGAAATTCCACGAGAAGAGGATGGAATCCTAGAAATCAGTTTATCGCAAGGCCACCAACACCCCACGCATTCTGAATTTCAACAGCAACCATCCACTGTCATATGAAGAGAGTTGCATTGGAACACTATATGGCAGGATGAGAACCCACTGTAGTACCCAGCAAGCCAAACAGATGGAAAGCAGATACATACGTGAACAATTCAAGCAGAATGGATACCCACAATCATTCATCACAAGATGTCTGCGCAACACAATAGGGAGAGAAAGGAAGAAACAAGGTAAAGACCAACCATATTGTGTATGCCCACATCAAAAACATTTCGGAAGCTGCAGAATGCAGTTTCCAAGATCTGCAAGTGGGCATCGCACACCGCCCAGAGGCTACTATTCGAGGACAAATTATGTATTGTAAAGATCACTTGGAGGTGGGAAGTACTTCCAATGTAATCTACGAATCCCTGTGACTATGTAGGGCAGTTGGGGAGGACGCTAACCACTAGATTGCAAGAATACAAGCGAGCAGTCAGACCAGGAGACCCAAACTCATAGGGATCCTCATACTGTAATGAACAAGGACACACATTCAACTTTGCAGCTACAACGATTGTTGGAAGAGAAAGCACAAAAACAGCCAGGGAAATGATTGAAGCCTGGGAAACAGGCCCCTCATCAGTCAACAGGAGAGCTGATTTACCACCAGTCTATCAAGTACTTAGAAGGCGAGGGCTGGGTAGCACAAGTAAAGGGCAGCTAATGACTTAAAAGCCAGACATCAACACATCCCAATCAACATTTTAAAAGCCACTTACAACAGGCCCAATAAATACCACAGAGAACAGCACATACTCTACTAGAGAGAAGTTCTCTGCAGACGGGCTCCAGCATGCATCCAAAAGCTTAGAAGACATAACTTCTGATCCTGCTATATTACCATGGTTTATCTGTCTGCCACTGATTTGTGATTTCTGTTCCTTCAAGAAAAAGATTACTTTAAACTAGTTTATTATATTTCTTCCCTACAATAACCCAAAAGGGTTTGCAGACTTGTAAATTCCATCCAAGTTAGGGATAGAATGGCTCCATGGTCAGTATATATATAACACGTCCTCATAGTTCTGGCTGTTACATGTCCCCATGGTCACAATTGCGATCTAGGCACTTGGTGACCAGGTCACAATTATGATGTTACAGTATATCATAATCACATGATTTCCATTTGTCCCCAATAGTCAAAAATACTGTATTTTAGTGTTAATACTTGATTTTGAAAAAAAGAACATTTCATGAAGTTGTAATACTGTATTCAAAGGAATTCAAGGGCATTGTGATTCCTTAATTGTCAATTTGCCTAAACTTAAAATATTAGAATGTATTTTAGAAATACCATGGAAACCATTTTATTTGTAATATTTTAATTTGTCAAATATATTAAATACTAATTACATAATTACCAACTGTGTACTTGCTCTACAAAGGTATTATCAAAATATATAATCCATTATAGTATTTTAATGGAGTTTACCCCAAATGGGTGCTTGACTATTTGCACTACAAATTTTGACATACAAATTCAAAAAGCCTTATGTGAAATAAGGTGGTTATTCAACAGTTTAAATTTTCTCAACACTGGTTTTGGAGTATCTCCAAATTCATTATGACAACAGTCATAATCACTGCTGCTAAATGATATATAGATTGAAGCAAATCAATTCCAAGATCCACTTCCACAAAATAACTTTTATTCAAACATATCTTGCTAACCCCAGTGATTTTTGTGAATGGAAGTTATCTTGGTTGAGCTGAAATCCTTCCATTCACAAAAATCCACTGGTGCTAGCATACTTTGTATCTTTATAGTAATTCTAGAAAACAGATGTATGTTTACAGAGGATTATAGACTTAGAAGAGATCACGAGGATCAACTAGTTCAATCTTCTGCAATGTACAGGAAAAACATCTTTTATTAATTGAATACAACAAAAAAGCCAAAACACTAGATTGTTCAGAAAGAAAAGCTTCTGCAATATGAAGTAAATTTAATTAAACTATCTTTAAAAAACATACACTATCATTTTCTCCATGGGAAAAACACATGAAAAGTTGCTTATTTAATTTTAAAAAAGTTTTAAAAAGTCAATGGATTTTTGTGAACACTTTTGGCAAACCCAAGTATATGAAAAAGTGTATTTTGTGTTAGCTACAAATAAAACAAGGATTAGTTTAAATATTTGTTTCATTTGCTCCACACACACATTGTTGTGTGTTGTACATGGTCTAATCCATGCCCTATTGCATATAAACTAATACATGTGTATTTCTCTTTCTTGGAATAATTTGGAACATCTGAGTTACATTTTTGAAACAACCAAACCTTTCTGATTTTTAAGGCGAGTTTGTGAAATGTCTTAAAAATGAAAAAAGTTTCCAGTCTACTTCACTGTAATATAGTATTAGCATGTTTCTATGATATCCTTTCTTTATTCAGAGAAAGGTAAGGAATCTTATCTTTAGCATTAGCATTTCTCCTCATTTGCACTAGCATCCTTCTGCTACATTCAAAATTCTCTATGGACATGCTCTCTTTATAAACGACAACAGGTATATAAAAATCCATACAAATGTGATTAATATAACTCATTTTGCTTTACTTTTATTTATTTATTTATTTATTTATAATTTCAACTTTTATGACTATTGACTTGTAGACTTTTGACTGATGCAGTACTCTCATCAAACCCATGCAACTGGGTGACCAGTCATAAATAATAAAGTTATTTTCTAGTATCTGGAGAGCCATGAGATTGCTAGAATAGGGCTTATTCCTACACAACTGTATTCATGTGCCTCTAATTTTCATTGTGCTTTGGTCAGAAGCCGGGGTCTGCCCACAGTCTGCCACTGATCCATGGTATACCAAGAATCTTGCCTCACAAGCAAACAAAGTGTCAGTGTTCCGAGTAATGCACCCATCGAAAGCAGAACTCCGAGGCAGGTAGATTCCTCAAAGAACATATTTATTTGATATATTATATTGGCACATCTGGTGAAAACCAACTCTAAAAGTTCCCACAATTTTCACTTAATTAAAAAAGCAAAAGTTCCCCCTCCCAGAGGTCACCATCACATTGTCCAATGAAAGTGGCTGGTAGGCTGCTAAGTCATTTCTCTCCTCCATCAACAGCCACCTGTTAAGATGACCTTGGTTCCTACAGGAAAACTTTTTGTTTTGACTGTTAGCTGGTCTATCTTTCCCCCTCCCTTCCCCCTCTCAGGGTTTGTGGTAACTATGAGGCAGCAAAAGATGATTTCAGCCAGGTTTGCTTCAGAGTTGACACAAAGTCCCATCCATGCATGCACATGATCCAAGCAACATACGAAACCATGCCTCCGTGGAACTGGTCCCTGACACTCAAAAGGTTGGGAGCTGCTAGTCAGAAGATCACATCTGCAATTGAATAATTTCAGTAAGTTCTATGCAAATATTGTCAAACACATGAAAAGTACCTTATCAAGAATTTTTTTAAAAAATTTAATTATACAGAAGTTGTTTAGAATAAAATAAAATGCAATTTTTCAGAAAAAAACGCTCCTGTTAGTATGATGATCAGCTCTTTCCTCAATGCCTCAAATTCCACTTGACAGAACTTGGAAAAACACAATGCAATAGGGCAAAATGAGGCAATTCCAACTCTAGCCATAATCCCAATGGTGCATTCTGATTTTCTATAACTCTAAACTGAGTTATAACCATTCTCCTTAACTATATTTATTATTGTTTGATTCTTATTTAACACATTATTTGTACTTTGTTATTTTAACCTTAGTTGTCTACAGTTATCTAGTCATCGAGATGGCATATAAATGAATAGAGCAAAATAGACTAAATAGAATAACTACTTGGTTTCAATAAGAGGAAACATCCTAGTTGGGTAAGCAGTTCTGATTTTGGCATCTTAACTAAGTTTTAT
This sequence comes from Psammodynastes pulverulentus, assembly GCA_025802295.1. Taxonomy (NCBI): domain Eukaryota; kingdom Metazoa; phylum Chordata; class Lepidosauria; order Squamata; family Psammodynastidae; genus Psammodynastes; species Psammodynastes pulverulentus. The sequence goes on along the minus strand of JAOYMU010000252.1, from coordinate 49,917,539 downwards.
TCAGCCCACACATATATAAATTTAGGGGGGAAAGTAGTTTGTATAAACAGGAACATTTTATTCTATTTTGCTGAACACAAATCCTTCAAGAAAGTTCATCTGCATGCATAGAAAAATTGAGGATGAAATGATTCATAGCAATAATGCTCCTGTAAATACCAGCGCTGCAAAACAAACCCTTGAAAGTCTTTCATTTCTAACTCTGATCTTATGTTATTTTTCATAGGAAAACTAAAACCCTGGATCAGCGGTGGGATGCAAATAATTTAACAACTGGTTTTCTGTCCTAATTACCAGCTGGATAGGCGTGGCTGGGTGATCATGTAACTGGGTGGAGCTCAGATGACAGTCTGGACGTACTGCCAAGAACCTTTAGCTGTTATATGGGTTAACCAAGAGTCAGTTTTTGTAAGCAGGGCAATAAAGATTAGGCTAGAAACAACACCAGAATGTTTCCTTCCTGCCTTCCTTACAGGA
>JAOYMU010000252.1:49840831-49859109 GCA_025802295.1 Psammodynastes pulverulentus | reverse complement strand
CATTGCTGTTTTGCTGTTTTGCACAATTCAGTGTTCTTCATATTTTTATTGATATACTGGTATATCAATTTTATACCAATTTTTAATCGAAAATTAGGGGTGCGCGTTATACACGTGTGCGCATTATACTCGAATAAATACGGTAGTTCTAGTTGCTATAACTCTGCTATCTTACTTGTAACAGAAGTCATAATGCTACAACTATTCGAATTACCATCTTACTCAAATCCTATGCAAATTCAGCAGGAGAAAACGATAAACCTCCCTTGTTCTAATTATATAAGCCAAAATTCATCCTAGCAATATCATTAAATTTGGAGATAAGTAGTAGTCAAGATGCTGGACTGGCACTAGGGAGATCCTGGTTTTATTTATCCTTGGTCCATAGAAATTCAGTACACAACTTTGAACCAGTCATTTTCTTAGCCCAACTTAATCCAGAGGATAGGAGGAGGAAATCAGATGAGAAAATGTTATGTATTCAGCTTCTAAAAAGATGGGATTAAATAGAATAATGTTATTACAAAAATAACTATGTAAATCTGTAGACAAATATAAATGAATGTGTTCATGCCTTTAATTCCTCTCTTAGAAGAGAGGCTAATTCGTTATTTAATTTTTTGGAAACAATCAAGATTTGTAGAGTCAGAATTAAATTATTGTGCTTAACCGTTTCAGATGCAGTTAAGTTTTAAAAAGTGTTAGCTAGTAATGTTTTATTTGAATAGGACTACTTGGATATCCCTAGTTATTCACTTTTTAACTGCATGTTTTCTTAGAACTGAACCACTAATCTCATGGAAACCAATTATTCCCAAATAATTCCTATATGAGAGTGCAACACAAGCAACCATTCCCCAATGATCCCTCTCAGCCTAATCTACCTTGGAGTCTTGCTAGAATTCTGGGTAAAATGGAAAAAGGAGCCATGTGTCTTGCATTGCCTTGAGTTCTTTAAAGGAAAGGACAAATGTGTATTAAATTCTAGTTCAAATTCAAAATAGTAAACAAAGAACGAAATGATTCTGTATAGACAACAATGGGCTCCAATCTAACTTGAGAAATCATTTTCTCCACAATCAGTTTGGCAATGCAGGGAGTTGGCAAAGAAAGGCAGATTAGACACTTTTCACATTACATAGGCTGGGCAATTCTGGGGAGAGGTCTGCATGCTTCACAAGAATCTTCTGATTTGTTTTATTTTTTAATTCCTCTGTGAGGGCTGAATAATTCTAGATAAAAAAGATTTAAACAAACATTGCTTCTTTCACATTCTGTCTATAATATTTAACTGCACTGAAGTACAAATCCACACTTTAAAATCTTAACAGTTTGAAAAACTATGCATAGTACAGCATTTTAAATTTCTAGTAGTTCATTCAGGAAAGACACACAGCACCGAATAATGTACTTAGTTCCTTCATACATTCTATTTAGCAATACACCACTATAGTGGTATTCAAAGCAATATCTATATCAAAATACAATGGGTATTGTATGAAAGGCTTGAGAATGCCCAATGAAGTCTTTTATCCTAACAATTTCTTTTTCCCAGCTTATTATCATACTTTAAACAAAAAAGGTTAAGATCACAGTTGAGTCAACTGCTAGTGATTAAATAGATGCAACTATGTAATTTTCTTGGCAATGGTTCGATATTTCCTTCCAGAATGTGTTTAATTTCTTAGTGTAATTTATATTAATCTTTCATCCAAATAGTAAGCAATCTCATTGATACTTAATGCCTCAATGATCATTAACTTCCTCCCCTTGTAAGTCATAAGAAACTAAGATGCTTTTGGAAAAAGTCTCCTCCCTCCATTGGATGGCATGGTTGATTGCTGTTCAGTGAAAATTCCCCCCAAACAGATACAACTCTCAATCTCAGCCAAAACCTAGCCATCTGTGCTTTAAGAATTAAGAAGCTGTGTGTGACAAATTAATTATTCAGTTGTTTCCTCATAAAAAGTATCTTCTATTGTATCTTCTTTCCCTGTTACTTTATATACTAAAACATGAAGTGTATCTAAGGGTAAGAGGTAAAGGTTCTATTTATATTTTCTTAGCTAACAAACATATCAAATGATCGGTATATCAAATCAGGAAACTAATATTCATCTTAAATTCATAATGACAATCTTTTCAAAAATCCTTATAAGAAAAAAAAATAAGTATTCGTATGATAAACTAATCTAACCCTGTTTTTGTATAGCATACTATTATATCTGATGTTAAGCTATTAAAAATTTTAAAATTTATTATACAGTGAGAACTTTAAGTTAGTATTTTGAATCTTAAAGTTGGAAACATGAATAAGCCATTGACCCACAAGTCTTGACTTTGAAATCCAAGAGCACAGTTTGCAGTAAACTATATTCATTTAAAATGCATTGCCATTACTGTCATAAGCTTATATATTCTAAATTACATTACATGGAACTTATAAAAAGGAAACCATTTTTATTTACTTTCAATCAAGTGCCAAAAAATAATTAAACATGTTTTTTCAATAGCTCTATTATAAGTAGCTACTAACCTTATCAGAAACTATAAAATGGCTCGTTCTGATTTAGTCAATACATAATTTGGGTTTAATGAATTATTTTCAAATTATATATAATTTCAGTATCTTTCCAAAATACTGGTTTTAGCTTTAAAATTTAAAAACCCTGAAGCCTCTGTAAACCTAAAGGAAGTTATCATATACAATATTATAGTGAATACAGACTACCAAGACTTTCCACTATTATTAAACCAACACTGGAAATAATTTGCTATTGTGAAAGTGACATCTAGGTACTACATTCAAATAAATAAAATTTACTAGTATACATCAAGAAAAAAATCATATCCCTGCACATCAAACACCTACATGGATTTTCTAATAATTCTGTATTTTATAAATATATATATTGATAGGTGATAAGTTTAAGTTAACATAAAATCTCTACAGAAACACATTTAATTTAGCATTGCAACTTTCAAATGAAATCTTACCCATTGTATCTTACATTTAATACAGGTATGTTTCTACAGGACTCTTCATCAATGTTAACTGAGACATATTGTTTCTCTCATTTAACAATTCTACCAAAGAAATCATGTCACTAGGGAAATCGTTAGGATTGTTTCTTGAATGCAGTATTGGAAAGTAACATAAATGCCTTAAATGGAATAAAATATTTATTTCCAGAATGCTTGCATATAGATGACAAATTCTCTTGTGCAGTAAATGAACTAATATACAAATATAAATATATTAAATAATATAAAATATAAAAATATAATAGGAGAAAATTTTAAGAAAAAAATGCTAAGGAAATATTGTAGATTTCACTGACAGTAATATACTTAAGTACTGTAATATATAATATTAGCAACAAGGAAAGTTTCAGTAATAGAATGAAACATGTTAAAATGTTTTCACTGGAATTTCTAGTTGTTACCTATTGACTTACTAGTTGTGTTTTATAGATTAAGATGATGATGATGATGATTATAAAACTAAAAATTCTAAGTAAAATATCTCACTCAGTAACATGTTACCTAATTTACTATTAGCTGTTTCAGGAATTACTAAAAATGGCTGCCTACTGCTATTCATTTACACTGTAGAATTCACATACTATAAAAGTGCTGGGAAATCTAGAACATTTTGGAAACTTGAGCCTCTATCAATATTTCATTTAACACTGAATTAATTCCAGTTTAATATATTAGAAATAGGCTGAAAATGGACTGCATGAATCCATACATGCAGTAGAACTATAATAATGTGGTACCAATATACTTGTTTGGAAATTGGGCTGTTGGATCAAATTGAAAAATTAATTGCCGCAACGTGTCAGTTTGATTGCTTAGTCTTTGTCAAACGTATACTCAAGGTAATAACATTTTTTCTTTTGCATAATATATCATTTAATTATGATTCATTCACAATAAAAATTCAGGATTACATTTTTTCAAACCAATTTTAAATAATTTATAATGAATAATGTTAGCTAAGAATTCACACAACAGCCATAGAATTTTTAAAAATCCTATTTTTAGAGCGTACGGGTTTTTTATTATACTTTATATATTACATATCATTAGTTATAGTTATCAGTGCAAGTGAGTGTAGTTATAAAGATTAAGCTAAATAAATATATACTACAGGTCAAGAGGACGTGTTTAAATTACAATTTATGAAAAATAAACATTCATCACACACACTTCAAGGCTGGGGAGAAATTTGTAAATGTAATATAGCAGTTTCGTGCTGATTTTACTGAAAAGTAACTTGGAAGCCTAATTAAGACAGTGGTTTTTTAATTAAGAATATCATACACATAAAGTGCTCACTCTCTCTTTCTGTGTATATGTGTGTGTATCTTCTGTCAGTTGCCAAGAAAGATTTGGATCATTGACCAGAACTTAATATTCAGTTTGTAGATATTCATAACACAAGAACACAAGAAAATAGAAATCAACAGGTTTCTCTTTTCAAAAATGAAAAGGTTTTACCTTTAAAATATGCTTTAAACGATTTTAAGATGTAATTGATGGAATTATAGCTTCAAACTCAGAAAAACTCCTCCTCTTCTTTCTATAGGCTACTGTAAACCAATAGAAATTGCTTCATTTTTTTTAAATCTTTGCTACTAGATATATTTATCCATTTATAGAAACAGCTATAGATTATGTTAAACAATGAAAATCTTTTTTATTTCCTTTACTTTTGAATATAAAAAGGTGTGTAACAGAAAATGTTTATGCTCTTTCAAAAATTACATCCATTCATATATAAAAATTTGGAAATATGAATATCCAATTTTTTTCAATAACTGTAAGGATTTCATTAAAACGCTGTTTTTTTATTTTAAGCTTGAAATAAGATAACCAAATATTGATAATTTAGTGTAAATACCAATAGCATTAAGTGAAAATTGCAGAATAAGTAAATTTTGTATTTTATTTTATTTTATTTTCCCCTGCTTGTTCGCAGATGTACAGTTTTATATTAAGAATTTTTAGCTTTCCCAAAAAAGTAATCTGCAAAAAAATCTCCACCATTAACGATCTCTTGAGGAAAAATGGTTTTCCTGTAAAACAAGTTATTTGCAAGTGATACTGGATAACAGTGTATGTGTTCTTCCTAACATCTTCCAATTGTATAAACTTTTTGCAATATTTTATAGGAAAGAAGTATCACTAATCCAAGCAACAAAAAATCAAAATAAGTTATGTGAATATGCTTGTGTTTTAAACTTAATTTCGTATGTCTTAAATACAACACAAATACACTGATTTTGATATTAACGTTTAAAACCATCTTAATCTTTTTTTCAGAAAGAACTGGCGCCCCTTAGCGTTCATCTCTTAAAACATTTAAATCACTTATTTGCATAGGGCATTTTTTTAACATTCCAGAAAGTTTTCAACATTTGCAATTCTTCCACCCAGAAGCCAATGCAAACAAGAAAACAGGATTTAAAGGGGCTACTTAAACAAAAACAAAAAACAGTAGTACAGGAAAAAACGTATATAATGTTGGGGCAAGCAGTTTGACTTTTACACTAATAGATTTTCCAGTCCTTATTTTGGACTTATGAAAAAACTGACAGCTCAAAGCCTTCAAAGCTTCGAGAGCATTCAAAAGATTCAGTGACTGAATATATTCTTGAAATAGGCACACCAAAAATATTCTCATTTGCTCTTACAGATTTATTATGGTTCTATTCCCTTGTGATGATTCCAGAACTGTTTAAAGCCATTGTTAGTGTTGTGGTAAAAACAGTTATTTTAAAAAAGGAACTGCAAGGACAAATTTATATTAAACTAATCCCATATAATGTGTATACTCAAACTTTTTTACTTGATATCAGGGTATATTACTAACTTTTATCTAAACTAGAATTAGCCAAATACACACTCGAATCAACTGCCATTGGAACAATATCCTTCAAAGGAACCAAAAATGTTTCAAATAATGTCACATTTCAGTTACAGCTGTAATATGCTTCCCCAAGAGTAAAGATTAAATCATCTCAAATGGAACCTGAAAAGTCTAATTCACAAATGGTGAGGCTGATAATCACCAAGTTCCCCCTATCTTCTTAAAATATGGAAGTTTCAAGGTGTGAACTTTTAGAAGTAGACTGACTCAAATTTATACTGAGCATATAGTATATGTGCAAAACTTTTATATTTATGAAGATACTGTTTATGACATTTCTAGCTGGATTCTCAAACCAAATAATTTGTTTAAAAACTGCAACATTTTAAATTACTTATTTTATGGAAACCCCTTCTTGGAAATCAACTAACTACGGGCAGGAGATCGAGATTACGCACACGGCCTAAAACTATCAACGGGTAGAGACTCCAAAAACACTTTTCGCGTCGGCTTTTGATATCAAATCGAGAATCACCCAGTATGTCCTTCAGGGTAGAAGAAAATAAAGTTCTTAATATTTATTCGCAGATCTAACATTTTTTTTGTCCTTTTGGGCCGACAATCAGCCCAATACTGAATAAAAACTGAGCCCTCAAGTTTCTCCAGTTTTTTTCATGTCCCTCCGCCCAACCTCAAAATAAAAATCAGCCATGTAGTTTTGGCTGAAAGACTAAGTTGCTTAAAAGTATTTCATAAACGTACTATCGGGCCTACTTTGCCTTTCATACTTTCAATGGAGATTTAAGGACTCAAAATGCTATAATCCCATTAAAAAAAAACTTTCTCCTCTCCCAACTTTTTTCTTGTACAAAATATAATTTTACATACTAAGTTTGTCGTTTAAAAAGGATCTACACAAAAATAAAACGACGTACGGAGTTCATCGCTCCCCAAAAGGCCAAAACTTCTGCGTGTAGACTTCCCGCTTCTCTTTGTTTATGGGCAAAAGAGGCAAAGCCAAAAGACGCCATTGAGGGGGCGCAAAACCTAGTCCGCCCCCATTTGCAGGATAGGAACGGGAAGGGCAAAGCGGATCTATGTCGCGGAGAGGCCGGGGCAGGGGCCACCATTTTCCCCCTCACCCTCCGACCTACAAAGAAGAGTTTGGGGGGTTTCCGTTTTGAGTTTTTCTAATTGCGTTTTACCTTCGTCCAGCAGCCTCTCGAGGTGGTTGAATATCCCGCAGAAGTTAGGGAGGCTGCTCATGAGCTTCTTGTCGTTCATCAGCTGCATCAGGTAATCGGGGCTCGGCTTGGGCTTCTCCTTCGTTTCCATTTCCCCAACCATATTCCAAACACAGAGCGAGCGAGCGCCCGCACCAGCACTCGTCCAACCACCGCACTGGGTGCACGCCAGGCGGGGAAACGGGGTGTGTTATGTGGGCTGAGGGGGGGAGAGGCCTCTTCCCCCCCTTAGGAAAACAAGAGAGCGGAAAAAGGGGGTCTCGTCAACGAAGAAGCCACAAGCACGCCGCGGCGGATCTCGGAGGAAAATAAAAGGGGAGAACTCGATGACCGCCACTCCAAACCCTCCTCGGCCGCCGCCACCACGGAGGGTTGCGCCCTAGTCGTCTTCCACCACCCCGACTGTACAGTGATCCTCCTCCACCACCGCCGCCGCTTCCTGTCGCCGCTCCCACTGGATGCCTTTCTCCAAAGCGGCGCAGTCTTCGGTAGTTCCCCCTCCTCTCCCTCGCCGCACACGCAGACGTCGGTCGCGGCTCCCTTTTCTCGGCGCTGCTGCCCCCTGGTCTGTCTCCGCGGCGGGGAGGGAGGCGGGGAGGCAGGCAAAGGGGCGGCGGACTTGGCCGTTTCCCGAGGAGTCCCCGCTGCTGCTGCTGCTGCCGCCGCGTATTGTAAGGCTGTTCCCGGCCACCGGCGGTGCTTCCGTTGTTGTTGTTCCCACCGCCGCTGCTGCTGCTGGTGGCAGTTCCGCCTCGTCTCCCGCGCCGCCTCGCCTCCCTCCCCTCCCGCTTCTGCCGTTTGCTTGAGGCTGACGACTCTCAGCCCCGCCGCTGCCGCCGCCGTGGTGCCTTCACCTCCTCCTCCTGCCGCCTCCTCCTCTTCAGTTCGCTCTGGAGTTCGCTTCAGTTCAGGCGGCGCTAGCAGCGGCGGCAGCAAGCAACGACGGCGGGAAGGGGAGGGAACAGAGAGGCAGGGAGGGGGCCAGCGGAGGAGCAGAGGCGGGGCAGCCGTTAATCAGCGACGGCAACGGTAGTGGCGGCGGCAGCGGCGCCACTTGGCAGATCCACTCCGCCCCGCCCCTCCAGCTTGCCTGTGAATGACTGGGGACTCGGTTGACGGCCGGCGGTGTAGCGGAAGGGAGCGTGCCCCTCACACCTACACCCGTGTGATGTGCCTGGGCTTTGGAACGACGCGCGCCCCCGAGTCTTCGCGCCGCCGCCTCGCACTACTTTTACGCGCGAGGTGGTTGCGCGCGTGCGCGTGATCCCTCCTTTTCCCCTCCCCCTCCCGGTTTGCCGTCCTCCCGATTTTTTTTGTTTTGTTTTGTTTTGTTTTGTTTTGTTTTGTACAGAAATCCCGTACGCGACCGCACGAGAAAGAAACTGAACAAACTCCGGGCTACTTCACAGATCCGGTGTTGGGCGGGGCTCGGTCACGTGGTGCTTAAGTGGGTGGGGAAATCTGGTTGCGTTGGCTCTGAGGCGCAAGCGCGCTGCGCTTTCTTGACACCCGCGATTCGCACGAGGGTGTGCGCGCCCGCGCGCGCTTTCAATTGTGTCGCGCCGGCCAGCGGCCCCTTATATTGAGGTTTAGGATTGAAATGGGAGAGGCGGGGTCGAAGTGAACAGTGTGCGCTTGCGCAAGAGGGAGAGTGAAGAAGACAGACTAAGGGGGGTGCGCGCCAAGAAGGGGTGGTTATCCTTGTATCTCCTGCAGCCAGGGCAAGGGGAGACACCGCGGCTGTGAAGCAAGGAGGCTTCTCCCCGGGGAAACAGAACTGGGAGCGCAGAAGCCGTAGGTGCCTCCCCGTGCAAAGTTTGGCTCACCCATTCACTCAGGAGGTGTCTTCCTACCGCACGCGGGGGAAATTCCCCGTCCGAGCGCTTAACGATGGGAAGCCAATGCTTTTACATCGGATAGTGGTCTGGATCTCTGGCGATGCAGACACGGCCGGTTGCACTTTTTGAGATACTGGCTGGGAAGTTGGGCAGCGGCGGCTCGCTTTCCTTCCCGTCTGCTTGGCATCCCCCCGCCGCCGCCTCCTGCAAGCCACAGGGCTTGGGCGCGGCGGCACGCGTGGGTGCCTTGTGGTGGTGGTGGTGGGGCCTCCGGTGAAAGTCTTATCTACCACTGCCGGCTCGTCTCTTGATCTAGGTTCATTTTCCTGCGGGAAGTTCTACCGAGGTCTTCCAACGCTTTAAGTAGCCGGCAGGGCTTCACCGCCGGAGCAGAAAAGCGGGAAAACTCTCTTTAATATTACAAAAAAGAACCCCAACTTCGGGATTTCTTGACTAGCCGGGAAGGAGCCGAATTCCAGGCAAAAGCCTCCCCGCCGCGGCCGTTCCCTTCTCGCTTCTTCAAACGAGGGAGGTATAGAATAGCATCCCAGCCGCCTTACTCTTTTAGTAAATCCCACCGAGATGAATTGAGCTATCGGGCTGGAGCCTTCCTGCCGCCTGGAAGCCCCCATGAAAGCCTAAGGCTCCCTTGTGTTCGCGAGTATCTTTAGAAACCAACTTCCCGCCCAGACTAGCAGCTTAAATGAATTATTTCCTGTGGAGGGCCGCAGGGGTCAGCCGACCTGCTATGGAATCTGCACCTTATTTTCACCGATTTCGAGGTAGTCTGCGAAGAAGACGTGCCTCCGCTCTTTTTTGTTTTTGTTTCTTACCCTTGTTAAATACTTCCACGCTATCGGTCAAATAAAAAACCAGAGGGGAGGGGGGTTTCCCCTCCCTTTTAGGGGAGGATAAATAAATGGAACTTTTATCGCTGCATTCTTAACTTTCGTCCTCGTTGTAAATAATATGTAGTTTACAGCAGCCTGGCTTTTCTTTCTACAAAACTGAATGAAAAGAAAAGAAAAGGAAGGGACTTACGAAAAGATATGGAAGAGATGATCTTCTAATAGTTAGGTTGCATTATTGATGTAGCCTAGTGCTAACCCTGTGTTTCATTAAAACTGATTTCAAAGTGGCTTGCCAAGCACCTGCCACTCATTTATCTGGAAGAATGGCTCACTTTGTTTAACAACTGGTCTTATTCCCCATGGAAGCTTAATCAGTGGTTCTATTGACAGTGGTTCAGTGAAACCTGATGCATAAAAAACGCAGTAACAAATTCCGATTGAATTCCCTTGTCCGCTTTTCTGTATTTTAACAAGGATATTGATAAAATTGACCACATAGAGCAATGCCAGTGGTTTAAGTTTATTTTTACATTCCATTAGAAATAATTTAATTGTTTTGACTCTTAATCAGAATGGTGACATTCCCAAGAACTAATGTGTGTACTAATGGTTAGTGTTATTGTTAATTTAAACATTTATTCTAAAATTTAGAAAAAAGTAATCAAATTTCTGTCAATATTGACAGGGGGGTTTAGGAGCGGGAGAAAAGGAATTTGGTTGAATTAGCAGACCCCTTTTCTCCTTTTGAGAATATCTGTGTTCAATATATTAAAAGAAGAACATATAAAGCAACCCCATTTTAGCATGATTTGTTAAATGTGTTGCCACTGTTTGCTAGTTTCAAATCTTGAAAACTACGTATATCACAGTCCAATCCTAGACCTGTTTTCTTAGTCCTTCCATAGACTTTAGTACACTTCTTAGTAAGTATTATGGGGTATTGCCTGATGACTTAAAGGTAAGAATTAACAGTGAATGGGCTGATCTCATCCTATCTGCTTTGGCATCACTCCACTGGCTTTTCTTTCTTCTTAGCCCTGTTAAAAGAAATGTCAAGCAGAAAAACATCTTCAGAGCAATATTTCAGACTTCAACTGATTAATTAATGATTAATAAACATGACTTAGGAAGAGAGATGTTTTACTTATTTGTTGCCTTTTTTATTAGAACTACATTACTTTCTGTCATGTAGATTTACTTCTTATATATGTGCACAGACCATGCTGTTCTCATTTTCTTTTCAAGAGGATTCCGATGTTTTCAAGAGTATTGTTTAATATTCTTAACTAGGCAACTGCCCAGATTGCCATGGGATTAGTCTGTTCTTCCCATTGAAATAGCGACAAAAGGGAGACACAATTCTCCATGTGACTGTGGCACCAAATCAAATGATCACATATCCCTGGGTGTGACCAAATTCATAGCTTTGTTCTCTTAACTTCCTTCCTTTTCTTACTTACTAAAAAAGAATAATACTCTAGTGTGCAATCACCTTTTTAAAAACATATCAGTTAGCTGACATAGTAATAATAGTGATAGACTATGCTAGTACATGAGGGCTATGTCATGTACTGAGTTATCTTTTAGGTATATTTCAAACATTTATTCATGGACCAATTCACATAGAGTTTAAAAAGTACAGAACCATGTTTTGTCTTTCTTCATTTTGATCATTTCACTTACCCAAAGTCAGTATATTGTGGGAATCTTGTTGTTGATGTGTTTTTCTATGTTGCTAAAACATCTGATCATTCAAGTATACTGTAGAATGGGAATTTTATTTCCCTAGGCCTCCAACTAAGCCCTTATCTGTTCATCTTTTTTTTAAAGAATGATTGCTACTATGTAAGTATCTTAGAGACAATCTACAAAACGTTTTGAGATCCCTTTACATTCTTAAAAATGAATGAGGATCTCAAAGAGCTTTGGTTTATGTGAATTATATCTATTAATGTTTACTGCATTAGAAGTTAAAACTGAGAAATGTTAAATATTTATTTGACTGCAGACCGGCCTCCCCCCAACCATAGTCTTAGGGATCCTAGGAGTCACCAGGCCACGCTTTGAGTACCATTGCTCTGGAACAATATTTCTTGAACTTTTCAAAGGTACAGAATATTCAGCATTTTAATGAATTTTAAAAATAGCTGAAGGAATGTTGAAATAAAACACTGTAATATTTATTTTTCTTTATATTTCACACATCAGCTATAAAATCTAATGGAATATATAATGTTGCTTTGTGTTTGTTAGCATGTTTTATTTGAATCAGTTTTTGATTCTTGCCAACTGCCTGGAAGAGTTTCTGCAGTTTTCTTGGCAAGTTTTCCAGAAGTGGATTGCCATTGCCTCCTTCCTAGGACTGAGAGACAGTGACTGGCCCAGGTCACCCAGCTGGTTTCATGCTTAAGACAGGACTAGAACTCATGGTCTCCTGGTTTCTAGCCTGAGCCCTTAACCACTACACCAAATTGGCTATATGAGGTTGTATAAGAAAACATATTTTGTCAGTATCGGATGTATTAAATTGTTAGCATTAATATTTAACCTGTTTCAATATTGGATTTTACTGAGTGGTAAAAACCCATTTTAGCAAGTATATGTGGAAGAAAACATAGTAAGACTTCCATTGCCTTTCATCTGTGATCTTTTGTTCAAAATTCTTCTGGTGATGATTTTTAAAAATTCTAGTGTAACATAATCAAGATAGATCTGCTAGCATGCCTTCATTCAAAGATACGATTCTTGTTGGGGCTTGAAAACTGAATGAAAATCCCTGTTATGCTCATCCTAAATTAAGAAAAAAATTCACTCTTTTGTCCCTTAGTTGTGTTCAGGTAACAAACGGCACAGTAGCTATCAATTCTTCCAGGCGCTTGGCATAGTGTAAGGCCATTCTATTACTGGGATTGTACAGAGCATAGCTTTAGAAATTGTTATAGAAGTTGGCTACTGTGGCATGATATGGCTTCCAATCCCTTTCCAGGAACAATTCAAGGTGCTGGTTATCATTTTTGAGGCCTTGAATGGTATAGAAACAGTTTTTTTGCAGGACTTGATTTCATGTGGGATATCTGTACTTTCCACCAGGTCTGATAAAGTGGATAGACTCTAGGTCCCTTCCTTTAAATGCACAGCTCTTACCTAGGAAGCATGTCTTCTATGTGGCAGCCCTTGCTCTATGGGATATCCTGTCTTCTAAAGATCTGGCAGCTCCCACCCTCCTAGCCTTCCAGAAGACATTGAAGAGATAACCGTTCTTGCAAGCATTAGGTAGTGAGGTTGGAGCGCAGTACAGTTGCAAGTGGACGTGTGGGGAGGTGTTGCTTTTGAAGCACTTGGGAGTTTTTCTTGTGTTTTTTATGCTTTTATTGATGTTCTGTGATCTGCCCAGGGTTATAGAACATAGAATGGGAGCCTATGCAGGTCAAATAAACATTTCACATAGGAACAGCAAACAAGAGAAAATTTAAAAAAAAAAACAATGGGAGAAGTCAACCAGTTCTCAGATACGTGCCAATTTGAGGTGTGATCACAATGACGATGTACATCTCCACTGTAGGCTAAGCTGGAGATGTTATAGAAGTCTTGGAAATTAGCATCTGCAAACTGCTGAAGTTTGGACTTAAACTAGATGCAGTTATTGCTTGTCTAGATTAGAATGTCTTTCATCTTGTCATCAGCTCTGATGATAAGTCTGAGTATGGTAGTCTTCTTGAAAAAACAGATTCACAAGTTGGGAGAATCTCATGAACTGACTGACAGCTACTGCTAGAGCGGTTGAAAGCCAGGTGGGTCTTTGGTCTATTTTAGCTGCTATGCGACTTGTGTCTCTACCAAGAAGTCCTATCAATATTGATTCATGCACTTAATAGCCATTTGATTTATAGCTCTACAGTCAGCTGCCTTGGAAGATCATTTGGAAACTGCAGTTGGCCAAAAGGCAGAGGCCTGTATGATGAATCAAAATTCTCATAATCCTAAATGACCTATAATGTGATGACTGTATTAGTTACTAATAGGTTATCAAGTACAATTCAAAGTGCTGGTTTTAACTCAAAGAACTTGATGCTAAAGTACTTATGTGACTTGTTTTCTTGAAGTAAAAGAGACCTGTAAAAAAATCAGGGAACCCATACTTTAGACTGGTCTTTCAGAATCAATCCAGCCTCTTTATTGGCTTTCAGTAAATTGTTCCTGAGGGTATTTGGAGATGGAATAACATCATCCTGGTGCTCATTTAGACATGTGTTATCGCACTTTTTCTGGTCTGGATTTTATTTCAATATATCGTATACACTTTATGTTGTTATTAATGTAAACTACCAGGAGTCAGTATAGATTATTGTAATCCAAAAGACCATCAATCAGTCAATAGTCTTCTTTTGGATTTTTTAAAATATTCATTTCTATGAATGAAAATTAAAATGCAAGCATGTAGACAAGATTTTTCCAAACTGTGTTACAGCGTGTATTTAGAATTCAATAATTAAAACTCTTAAATTCTATTTTCTACACATATATTAGTTCTCCTGGGAAAAACTGGGATCTTTGTTGGATAAATGTATTACATGAAAGTACGATAACTATAGCTATGTTGAAACAAAGTTAATCTTTAAAGTCTTATCTATGAAAGACTGGCTTGAACAAAAACTAGTTCTTTTTTAAACAAAACAAAACTTTTAAAAAAAGTTTAGTTTTGTTTAAAAACTACGCTATCCATTAGAAAGAAACAATCACTTGAAACTATTTTTGTTTCAATCACACACAAAAAGTACATGGATAACCTTTTGCTCCCCATTAGAAGCAGGTATCATTTAAAAAGACAAAAACTAAAAGTAGGGCTTTAATCTAGAGCCTTCCTCTTATACATTGATTTTTTTTCCCCTTACTTCCTGCAGAAGGATTCTAACGCAACATACAATTATCTCTGAGAGATCAAGGTTGGAGTGTAGAAAGGAAGTGATGGTCAACAATTCCTTCTTTATTTTTACAGTCTCTTTTCCAGAAATGTCCCAACAGTCAGAAAGATAGTCAAAAAGATGGAATTGAGGGCACTAGACAGCAAAAAACTTTGCTTTCCCTCATGAATCAAAAGTTCTTGTAGCAATATGTCTGCTGGCATGGAAAAATCTGGAAACAAATCCAGTTTTTTTTTAAAGATAAAAATAGGGCTTCCTAACTAAATCATTTTCCATCAATTCTCTTGATAAAACATCTATTTAACAAACCTTTTTGATAGTGTGTAGCAAAAAGACTCTTCAAGCATAATTTAATTGACTTCATTTCCAGAAAGTTTTAATTTTCCAGACAATATTTGCTTATTCATTGTTCTTGTACATTATATAAAATACTAATTTCTATGAAGGGCAAATTTTAATTGCACTTCTATTAAGATACCTTGAGAGTTTTATTCATTTTTTCCATTCGGATGTACAATGATAGACTTCCCGAATCTAAATGGATATTAACATTTATAGTTTTTTTTTATTTTTGTGGGGGGAAGGGAAACATAACTAGCAAAGGCACTTTTTGGAAAAGATGTATAATTGCTGCCTATATCCAAATTGCAATCCTTAAACAAACAACCTAGATCGTCTATCATAGATAGTTCTGGTTGACAAATCAGTGTTTCCTGCTTTCAATTCATCTGGAGGGTGCCAGGTTAGGAAAGGGTGCTTCACATGGAGGAACAAAATACACATTTCTCTTTGCCAAATTCTCTTTGCAAAGCTGTTGGTCATGTGCAGAATCCAACTAGGCAGCGAGACTGGGACTGGGCTGACAATAAGATGAATAACCCTCTAGAGATAGTGGGTTTGCATACTAGTTTCCAGCATCTTTTCATCCTTTTGTATCTTCTTTTGGTTCACATGCAGATTAACTCTTACCAAACATTCTGCCCCCACCTTTGCTTTGGAAGGTAGACAGGAGAATCTAAATATTTATGAGGTCCTCCCCTCCCCCTCATTTATGATGCACTGTTGTTGAAGGTTGAAGAATTACGTTAATGAATGCATGCCTGCACACACAGACACAGAAACCAAGCAAAGGGGGAAAACACAGACAAAGCTTTGTCAGCTTTAATGTCTGCACTTACCAAACAGTTCCCATGGAAAAAGAGAGGCAAACAAATTTAAAACCTTTTGCCAAGAGAAAGGATTGTCAGGAAAATGTAAAAGCTTAAAATCTCTTTGATTTGAATGTGTTCAGGAAAAAAAAAAACAATGCAGCCTATTAATATAGAAATGTTACTTTACACTGTAAAGCTGTCTCTAGTTTCATTTGTCCAATAATTAGAGAAAATTCAGTTGCGTGCATTAAAAAACCAAGGAGTCATGGATAATGTAGATCTTACATTGTTTTCTATAATACCTTAGTTGTCTTTAAAGATGGTATGTACATCAACATCACTGGAGAAATGTAATTATATACAGTACAATTCCTCCCTTACTCATACAATATAAGAATACGGCCCAAAGCTTAAATGTAATATCACTTCCCCTCACACTTACCTAAAAGACTTTCCAAGGGATTCATTTCTCGAAGTATATGTGTCCACTGTCCTCATCTCCTTTTTGAATGTTTCAGCTTCTTTATGTTGTTGGGTTCATATATCTCTGGCCTTTCTACTCCCTTCAAAACTCCGTTGGTAGCTCAGTAGGTAGCCTAATTTGTCAATCAGATTAGGTGACTGGTTTATCTTCATTGCCTTCTCACTCATTTATATCTAATGTGAATTCCATCACAGCATAATCTTAGACAAGATAAGGCACTGCATACAGAAGTATTTTGTATTTATTTTATTAGGATTTTGCAACAGTTTCCTACTTCAGTATAATTATCCATTGAATAATAGGTTTTGCACATACATATTTGGAGATAAACCTTTTTCGATAGTCCAAAACCTGAGTGGTATAGATAGGTTGAATACATTGCATTAAAACACTGGAACTGCAGTAGTGCTTAATCAATTGTTCAAGATTAATCTTGTCCATCTTTTATCATTGCAGCTCTACCCATCAATCCATTTCTTTTATTTGCTTCTAGGAGCAAGAAGCTGGGGAATTTCACTGTTCCCTTCTTGGAAGGATAGGAAATGTTAAAACATGTATTCCATGTTACCATTTAAATACTTGTTAGATATGGCAGAATGTTCACTGCTTCTGGAAAAGCAATAGGATTTTAACTGACTCCTGCTGTTTATATTCTTGTCTTTTGGGATTTCAACGTCTGTTGCCTTAATAAATATGTACCAGTTTTCATTGTAGTTTGTTTTCAAGTTGTCTAATTTCATATGTAGTTGGATCCACTAAAGTGATCTACATTTCATTTATTCAAACCCTATCATTTACATCAGTCTCAATATTGACATTACCATTTTCATTTACCATGCTAAGGGCTTTCCTGAATGAAAAATCACTTCAAGCTAGATTAAGTTTCAGTATAATGTGGCACACAGGGAGTTTGTAGCAAGAGCAACAAAAAGCTAGCTTCCTGATGAGTTAAAAGTAAGGCGTAAAAGACCCCCAGATGATATACACTGATCAAGTACAGCACTTTGGTGGTTGGGACCTTCAAGGAAGCAGCAAGTTATTTTGGGAGATAATCTGCCTCAGTTTTCATCACCTGGTCAGCTCCCACGTGAGTGATTTCAACTCTCAGAATTCTCAACAACAATCACACTAGTTGGGAATGTTGGAGTGAAGTTCACATATAATCTATACAGGAGGGTCAAATTGGATTAAGCATATCATATACTCTTTGAAAATGATATAATAATGTCATTTAAAATAAATTTGTCACATGATAATTGTTCAGAGTAACAATGACTTATAATTTATATATTTAAAACATAATGAGATTCTCTCATCACTACAATTCAATAGAATTGGTTGACTCACTTCTGACTTGGATTAAGATTTACCCACACTCTAATTTTCCCAGTTTTATTTTGGGCAATGCTTTTTATTAGACTTCTGCATAAATCTGAAATGGAATGCTTTTTCTTAATCTTGGAAGCTTGTATCACCACCATACTTTAATATTATTTCTTTATCAAAAGACAATTCAACCTTGCAAATAACACAAGTGGAATTTGTTTGCATAATGTAATTCTACAAATGTCAGTGCTGAGAAGCTGACTGTTAATTGTATGATTTAATTTTGTGTTTTATGGGGTTTTTGTTATAAAAGAAAGTTAATATTAAGAATTAAAGCATTTCCCCATTTTTTCAATGCTTTATGTGTTTATTTAACATTATTTCTAAGACATCTAAGCTGAAGAACCGCCCTGAGTCTGCGGAGATGGGGCGGTAT
Organism: Psammodynastes pulverulentus; assembly: GCA_025802295.1. NCBI lineage: Eukaryota > Metazoa > Chordata > Lepidosauria > Squamata > Psammodynastidae > Psammodynastes > Psammodynastes pulverulentus. Next base: position 49,840,979 of record JAOYMU010000252.1, on the reverse strand, counting down.
AGAAGTTTAATTAATAAATAATAACTTGTCTGCGAATGATATTAGCAGATAGTCCTTTGACCCAGTGTTCCCTAACCCCCGGGCCGCGGACCGGTACCTGTCCGTGGATCAAATGGTACCGGGCCGCCCGAGGAACGAGGTCGAGGGG
>JAOYMU010000252.1:49829245-49840731 GCA_025802295.1 Psammodynastes pulverulentus | reverse complement strand
TAATTCTTCAATAAAGAATTATTGAAAATGCATTTAAATAAAAAAATGAATTCTAAAGAAATTTGAAAAATCTCATTAAAATTCATATAGAAAGTCCATATGTTGGACATGATTGTCCTTGTTTTTTACTTATTTATAGTTGTATCCTACATGTTGTGTGTGTCTTAGCCAGGTAACCCAAGAGTTCAAGAACATTTGGTTGTCCACTTCTGTTTTTTAAAAAATGTCAATCTTCTCAATATGCACTACCTTAACACAGTAGCTTGCAATTGGTCTTCAGATATCTAAATTGGGGCTCCCTAGCAGAAGTCCTAAGGAAATTTGAACACCTGTGCTTATTGGTTGGGTTCATACATCCAACTAGGTTATAATTTTTTTAGTTCTCAAGTAGCATGTTATGTTAATTACTCAATCATGCTCCTTGTAAAGCATACAAACCAGTATTTAAATGAATTAGGTGAGCACACATAGTTACCTAGTCCGCAAATGATGATTAAACCATGGCTTGGTGCAATATATTCATTTTGCTTTCTTCGCTGCCTTTTACATCTGGAATTGTTACTTTTTTATGAAATTCCAGATGTAAGATAGTAAAGCTCCTTGTGTGCTGTACCTGATCATACTGGCTTATAGGAATTTACAGCACTTATTTCTAAAAGTAATAGAGAGCACACAAGTGGGATTTTTAGTTTATGTTCAAACTCCTTTGGGCAGAAATGTTTGCTTGATAAATTGTGTAAGGCATACAGCACAAATAGTTTGACTAATATTGTTACAGGACCACATAAAAATGTAACATTTAAAGATCATTTTCAAACAGACAGCTACCATTTTGCTTTGATAAATATTTAACTTGGAAGGAGAGTATCTTAAATAGGTACATATTAGGTGACTAAAATCTCATCTAGGGTAGACATGCTAGACCTTCATTAAGTCTTTCAGACATATCAGTAGTTATGTTCAAGACAGTAGAAAAATATTTGTGTTGCTTTAATATATACAGAGCAAACCTAATTAGCACAAATGTTCAAAGAATCAATAAGTGTTTCCTTTTTCAAAACAAATCTAGCATAATATAACAAAAAAGAATGCTTTTGGAATCTAATTTCAGAGTCCTTCTGTGAGGCAGATTGGTGGTTCAAAAATGTGAAAAATAAATTTAGTACAGATTATCAGACACCAGTTTAGAGTCAGTTTATTTAATGAAATGACTAATTCCTTTAGAAGAATCAACTGATATGTTCTCATATGCTATATCTATCATTTCCCCCAGTTTTATAGAGTGTTACTCAACAAGCTGAAATATTGTAAATGAAGATGATAAAAGGAAGGGGATATGGTGCCAAGATTCAGATCTTAATTATGGTTATAATTTTAAAATAATAGAAAATGAATAACTGTAAGTGAGGTGGCCCTGGGCTGTATAAACATACTAAGCATTTAAAGCAGTAGCAGTCCACAACTGGAATTGTAATTATAACTGCACTAAATAATTTCTAAATGACAGGTGATCATTAAACATATGTGTTGTAATCAAATTAATGGTAATTAATTTAATTTTAACTGAACTCTGGGCTGTTTTGTCCTACAGGGTTGTCAATTACAGAAATACTGTTGCTCTTGTATCTTTTTTCATTGACATGTATTGTGTGTATTATATACTTTCCTAACTAATTTTACCTCTGCTGCCATTGCAGCATAAGTAACGGAATATGTATGGCCTTCAGGTAACTTTCCAAAGATTCCTTGGCTACTACACCTCTGAGAGAGTTCTCCCAATTCTAACCTACCACATGCAATGAGACCACTCTGCTTCCCAGTTCAGAATGCAGTCCCTCTTTCCTCTTGCCATTCCTCTTTCTTCCTTTCGTGAATTCATCAGAGAGTGCTGCTTTCCCCCCTTTCTCCATTAATATTTCACTAAGAATGCCATGCTATGAAAAAAAAAAAAACCCTACTGCTAAAATTCCATCTGGGACCACCATTTTCATTTCCACAGAATGAAAGTACTAAAAAACACAAAGGGAAAAAAGAAAAGAGATGTTATCTGGTCAGCCCAGTAAATGGTGACCCATGCAGGAATTTTGTTTCTAACCAGTGCCATATCTGCCATCTTTCCAGTAGTTATCTAGAACCTGGGCACTCTAGACTTTTGTTTAAAGTCTACCTTTAAGGCTTCAGGCCTTATGAAGTATCTAAGCGATGAACAATTGCTTCTGCGAAAGGTTTATTGGAGAAAATGAAAGAACGTGTGACTATATCCCACAACTTTATTATTTCTGAATAATAAATTCTGAAATTGTGTTCAAAGTTCACAGGTCATATATTCATATTAAAAACACAATGCTTTTTGTTATAGATTGCAGCCTGTGGTTACTATTTAATAAATAAATCAATAAATTATTCTATCACCTTAAATGTATCAGAAAAAAAATATATCCAAAGTTGCTGTGAAAGAAATTTTCAGTTTTATAAACATTTTGTAGAAGGAAAAGGGGGAGATAAAGAGATTAAAAAGATTTTTTAAAAAGTTATGCAAATTAATAAATGATGTTACAACAACACTTCCGCCTTCGTTTGAATTTCCAAAGGTAATTTAAAGTACTATAGTTTGAATTCCGTATTTGAATTTGTAAAAAACACTGAATAGATGTTATCTCCAGCACCTGCTTCAGAAAACACAAAAGATATAGTAGGTTACTATATATTTCAACTTTTAAAAACATGTTAACCTTCCCTGATTTACTCTGAACTACAACAATATTCATTTTGTAAAGCTGAAAGATAATGTGTATTCTCAGTACATTCCACAGATTTGACACTTTTTTGCCCAAGGTGTCAATTTTTCATATCAGTAAATTGGTTATTCAAATGACAGAACTTTACCATGGGTGGGAAATTAGGTAGATTTAAGAGAGGTGCAGCTCTCCATATTTGAAGACTAAAAAGTATTCTGGACAAGAGGAAAAGTATCTGCTACTGTTGCATCTGGATATGAGTCCTAAGAACACTCAGTGCTCAATTTGAATTTTACTTCATTTTATTTATTTATTTGATTTCTATAGCTGTCAATCTCAACAAGTGACTCTTCCAATCCAACTCTTATGCTTTCCACTTATTAAAATTATATATTATCCATCTTACTCTGAAAAGCAATTCCGGGAGGCTTCATCATACTTAGCTTCCCAATAAACCACACACTTCATTACATCACCTTCCTGATAAACCATACTCACTTCCCTGATAAATCCTGGTACCTGGCTCATGATGAGAATTGCTTAGGAATAATAGGAATAATGAAGAATAGTAGTGTATTTTTTCCTGGTCAGCCAAATGCAGCAGGTGAAAACTGGCAGATTGCTGAGTAATTTATTTGGTCAGGAAAATGGAATCTTTCTGGATTTATATCACTCAACCACCATAAACTCCAAACCGTATTTGCTTTCATTCTACCCAATATGAAATAGTCCTAAAAAACAGAATTCTTTTTAGAAGTTATTGTGACAGGCTTTTATGAAGTCTTAAGCGTGTTAATGTATCTTTTTCTTGGATACAATAGAGTCACATCTGAATTTGAGTCAGTGATAACATCATGCTAGTAATAGGGGGTAGTCTTAGTCTTCTTCAGCAAGTGAGGCCAGGCGCATGGTAGGACGAACCAAACTAGCATTGTAAAAAACGTATGGAAGGGTGATGCTGAAGAGTTAGTTCATTCAGAAAAATCTTAGTACAAATTCTGCATATTACCCGCTAAAGCACGGGTTTCAAACTCATGGTAACATGTTGCTGTCATGTGGTGTATTGCAACATTTTCCCCTTCACGGAGCTGGAGTGGGCATGGCCTGGGTGTGACACATCCAGCCCCCTCTAAAGATAGTAATAATCTGAAAAAAAATGTCTAAATCTAATAATGTTCTAACATCAACACTGTATATTATAAACAGACAATTAAGATCCATGTGCAGTGGTGGGTACATATAACCTTTTACACATGTTAATTTGAAGCCCTATTAAGTTGTTTCTAAAGTTCTCTTGCCCTTGCCATTCAGCAGGCTGTATCTGCCAGTCAGTCACTGGTTTGAGTGTTTTGGTGGAACATCTTCATAACCGAGTTTGATATAAGCAAATTAATTGCTGCTGCAAAAGGGGAGCCTAATTTAAGCAGCACTCACCCACAGAACAATCCAAAGCTACCTGATGTTATGCCATCCAAACAGGTGTATAAATCATTTGCAAAATACTTGTCTCATCCCACATACTGCTTGACTGCTTCAGGACATCTGCAGAAAGTTGAATCCTTAGTGATTATTATAAGCCTTGACTGTTACTCAGATGATGACATTTTAAAATTTTCAGGGCTCCCCGCCCCCAATAACACTTCTCAAATGTTCCTCTGAATATTCTTTTGCTAGGCACATGTTCATCGAGGCTATAATAACAGATGGAGTTTTATGCTCAACTGCCTTTTTTTTTTCTAGTTGATCAAACTGGAAAAGCGGGCTAGATGGAAATTTGCTGAAATTCAGATTTCTTCCTGCAGTTTTACAGATACTATATGTTACCATTCATTGATTATGCGAGGTCTCCAGTCTCTGGCATCTGTTTGCTGCATATGGAGGAAATCTTTCTTTTAAAAAAAAAATGTCAGCGTGTGATAGAATGCAGATGCATATCTGAAATAAAGAAAAAATAATATGTATAAGTGTATGTGTGTGATTATTAAGCTAATGATAATTCGGTCTTACTGGATGACACAAAAAGGATAATCTATGTCTTCTAATCTCAATATGCTAATAGCTCTCAGTTAGTTGCAATCTCTGTGCATTCTCTAATATAATTCTTAATTGACATTATGGTATCTGCATGTATCCAGGAGCCCATGACGTCTTCAATTGCTGTCCCTATAACTAAAACATGAAATAGAGAAATAAAAATGATATTGGCAGAAATCTTGTGACATTCCAGGGGAGATCTTTGTATTATTACATGAGTTCCTGATCCTGTGAGTTCTCTGGGATAGATTCGGGGCCATTTTTAAGATTTTAAAATATTAATTTACTGTAAGATACTCAACTCCTGAAAAACTTGCTGAAGACAAATGTTCTTAGCTCAAGAACATAAATATTGAGGTATGGAGGAGAAACAGAATTTGAAAAAGCTGTTTCTCTAAGCTTACTCTCAAGCCCCCATAGCAAGGCACAATCAAGAAAGCCAGAATTCTCTAATTTCAATAAGATGTTTTAATGCAAGAATTTGTATTAAAGTACAAAATCTTATAAACTATGGCAAGAACTTCCAGCCCTCATTTATTAATGAGTTCATTGAGGCAGAGACATTCTTCTAACATTGTAAATCTTTTCTTCCTTGACTTTTTGTAACAAGACTGAGATGTCATTTATGAGGTAAATCCCAAAGGTGCTTTTTCAAAAGGCAACTGGACGTTGTTTTTCCTTGAAGACATTTTGCTTCTCATCCAAGAAACTTCTTCAGTTCTGACTGAATGGTGGAGGATGGAAAGATTTATATTCCTTGCAGTTATCTGGTAGTTCACGCTCATTCTGAGAATCACTTGAAAGTTTATTTGTGCCCTCAGGGTCACCTGAATAATGCAAATGGCTGTGGAACCTTCTTGGAGCTGCTGAAAGAATTTGTAAACAGGAGAGAGGTAGTATCATATCCCTCCCCCTCTGATAAACCTCCAAATGGCTTCAATGACTTTCAGAAAGAGTGCTAACAACCAGATAATTGCAAGGAATATAAATCCTTCCATCCTCCACCATTCAGCCAGTACTGTAGAAGCTTCTTGGATGAGGAGCGAAATGTCTTCAAGGAAAAAGCAACTTTGGGATAACTATGACTTGGATGACTGAGAGTCTCCATACACATTTATGAGATAAGCTGCTAAAAACTTCCTATCTATTAGTCATTTATATATAAAGTTCTTCCCAGTTTAGCCTCTTCTTGTTCTCTCACAGTTATTTATTAAGTTCATGGTACCAGCAAAATTCATTCATGTATCATTAGTGACCTTAGAAATTTTCTGAAGAGAAAATCAATGCAATCTTTAAGATAAGACATGTATTATATAGTCGAAGGTGGGTATATACATCAGAAAGAAATATGGCTTCCATTTTACAATACGAATCACATTTTTAATTTGCCACTTCTGTCTTTCTAAATCCAAATGACCTAGAAATAAGCCCCGTCAATCTTAATGTGATTGCAGCCCTGAACCATACTCTATGTGTTTTAGCCCATCTTTTCCTAATCAGGTGACTTCTATGTGTGGGTCTGCAGTTCCCAGAGCCCCAACATGTATAGAAAAAAAAATCAGAATTAGCTACTTTAGGGTCTTTCTTCTATTCACCCAGCCCTTATTGTATATCTCTTATTCTATTTTTTCTCTTTAAAATTTACATGACAAAGCAAACGCAATTCAAAAGGAATATAGAAACCGTAGCTCTTGCCTAATGCTTGCGCCTCATGGATTCTAATTTTAAGTGAACCTCTCAATTTAGGAGGGAAAGAGAGAAAAGTGAAATGGGAACAACAAATTACTTCCTAGTGTCTGTTTATATTGCCTCATAAGAGCATGCCGGTGTTTTCTAAGCCAGCAAAGGAGGAGGTGGAAGAGAGGAGCTTTTGTATCCATGGTCTGCTGGGTACTAATTCGACACGGCAATAAGATGAAAGTTGGTCTCCTGCTAGTTTTAACATCAGAGGATTGGAATGTGGCCTACTTAGCATAAAAGTCAAACAATTCACTCGCAATAGATTGATTTTCACTTCTAGATCTGCTAAATAAATAGAAAACTAATTAACAGTGAGGTATGGCAGATATAGCAGGTTTTAAATTCATTACAGCATTGGCTAACAACTGCAAGAATCGAGAAGTAATACTTTGTCCTATGAATCTTCCTTTGGAGATAGAATAAAAATGTGGTCAATGAAGAAAACTCAGAAATTCCTTCTACTTCTCTCACAGTTGCTCTTTACAGAAACCTTTAAAAATGGTTCAGATCATTTTTAATGGTTTCAGTCTATTCAGAGCCCAGAGATGTTTCATATTTTACTGCCCACCAAATTCTTTAGGAAGATTGTGTTTCTTGCAGCACATGTGCTGCACATCTGCTCTTTCTTTAGCTTTATCAAATATGTTTCATGGTATTTTGTGGGGTGGGGGTTTCTGCAAGCTCTATCAATATAAGACAGACAGACAGACAGACAGACAGACAGACAGACAGACTCTCACACACATGCACACACATTCTTCTGATAATGACCGCATCCTTATCCTCTGCAGGCAATAAAGTTTTCCAATAATATACCACATATAAAAAGTGGAAGTGATATGGACAGTCATTCCCTCTGACACACATTTAAAACTAGCTGGAATGCCTGTCTCCAGATTTGCATAACCAGATTTGGCAGTATTAATTAACAATAAAAACAGTGTTTCCCCTTGTAAGTGTCAGTAAGATAATTATGTTACCGAGGTCACAGGAGTCATATGATTTTGCTTTTGGGTGCATAATTAATGACAGAAAGTTCCACACCAGAAAAAGAAGCTGAGGGTGGGGGGGGGGCACTTCCTGATGCAGAAACCCACATTAATAAGTTGGTGTAAGAGTGCTATGTGCAGAAATGCAGAAGGGATGTACGCATGTTGTCGTGTCCCAGAAATTTTGTGGGACAGGTTTCATTGATATGCAAGAAACACCAGAGCCATTTTAGATATTGGGTCCCTAGGAATATTTTTGCCACACTTCGCATAACACCATTTCAAGTACCCATTATAAAAGCAAAGTGCTGTACATAAATATGCATGAAAGATTATTATTGCCATGAGATGATACTTAAAAGGGTCAAGTGTCTCTTATTCGTTTACTTGCTGAAAGACAGGAAAGTGAGTGCTCTCTATCCTTTGACACAAACCCATTTAGATTTATTTTACTAACTGCAATTTAGTTTTTCACAAGATGTTCACATATGCCCATGGAGCACTTTTCCATCCACTATTCCATCCCAGGGTTCCATGCTTGATTAAATAAAAATAAGGGCCCAGATCTTGAGTTAAACTGTGTAATCCAGAGGGGGTAGAATGAATAGGTTTGGTTTTTTTTTTTAAAAAAATCCTTCTGGAAAACACCAGTGTTCCTCGCATCACTATCTGTCTTATTTCTGTCATGACTATTATGACTGAATGGAGTTTTACCCCAACCCATCATGGGTCTAGTTCAAATGAACTCTTGCTCTCCTCTCTCTTTTTATCCTTCAAATTATCGTATGTCCTTGCATTCTTTCCTTATATGGGCAAATGTGACTCTCTGTCTAGTGTACAGGTAGTCCTCTACCTACAACAGTTTGTTTAATGACCGTTTGAAGTTACAAAGGTACTGAAAAAAAGAGACTTATGACCATTGTCATAAGTCACATGATTTATGTTATGTGACATAAATGTAAATAAGGATGTGCAGATCAAAAAAGTTCATTTTGATATCCATGTCAGTATGGCAGAATTCCAGCTTGTCTGTGTTTTTCTTACTATTATTAATTAACAGTAAAATCTGTATCTCATAACTTCCTTAATTGCTTGACGTACAAAGTTGTTCTCTTCCTCAATTCATGTTGCCTTTGACTGCCTTTTTTTAAACTGCCTTTTTCCTGGATGAGACTTTTACATTAGTTTCCCAGATGCAAAGTTTTGAATATATATTTCCCCATGTATGTGTTTTTTCACTTTTCTGCGTAATCCTGCTCCTATTTATATCCAACATCTTTTAGAAAAGTATATTGTTTCTCAGTTGTGTTTTTGCAGATTGTTGTTCATAGGTAAGTTGTCTCTAATAGATCATAAGGACAAATAGGCAGAAGACTAGCAGATCGCATCCATGAACACCAACGAGTAGTCAAAAGACATGATGAAAACTCCTTAATTTCACAACACCTGGACAGACTTAACCATAGTTTCACCAGGAAAACTATGAGCATTTAGACTAACCCAAGTCCAAAAAGAGGGATGTGGTGGCTCAATGGCTAAGACGCTGAGCTTGTCGATCGAAAGGTCGGCAGTTCAGCGATTCAAAACCCTAGTGCCGCGTAACGGGGTGAGCTCCCGTTACTTGTCCCAGCTTCTGCCAACCTAGCAATTCGAAAGCATGTAAAAAATGCAAGTAGAAAAATAGGGACCACCTTTGGTGGGAAGGTAACAGCGTCCCATGCACCTTTGGCATTTAGTCATGCTGGCCACATGACCATGGTGACCTCTTCGGACAGCACTGGCTCTTCGGCTATGAAATGGAGATGAACATTGCCCCCTAGAGTTGGGAACGACTGACATATATGTGTGAGGGGAACCTTTACCTTACCTTAAGTCCAAAAATGTTAGAGAACTCCTGGAAGCCCGGCACTCAGACAAATCAGCCATCAACAGGCACATAGAGATAAACAATAGTAATAGCAATACATACTGCCCCATAGTGCTTTATGGCATGCTCTGGGAAGTTCATAATATAAGCATTATTTGCATATTACCCCCAACAATCTGGGTCCTTATTTTACCAATCTTGGGAGGATGGAAGGCTGAGTCAATCTTGAGCTGGTTAGGAACGAACTCCTGATTGTGGACGGAGTATGCCTGCAATACTGCACTTTAACCATTGTACCAACAGTGGTAAACAACTTCTATATATCATTCAAAAGAGAGAATCAAAAAGCCAAAAAGGAAACAAAAAGACAAAACACCTCAACATCCAGATGAGCAGAGATTAATATCAAGATTAACATTAGACCAACAATCAAAAATCGAACAATAGCCCAATCAAGGAACTGCCAAACAAGCTAACAGCAAACAATAGCCTGATGAAGCAACCACCAAGACCACTCCCACCAGAACTGACAGGGCAAGCCACTAGAATATAAAATGGGAGCAAACCGCACTCTCTTCTAGCACTGATGATGTTACCTATTTTGGTAATGCAATGTCTGCAAAAAAGCAGCCAAGCTCAGAGAGTACCAAGGACTCCATAATTTTAGTTTCAGTGTTACTCTCAAGTCCATTGTGACCAGATTGCACTAATCTACCCCCAACAAGATCCAGAGTGGATTTCTTTGGATTCTTGTTTGGTGAGTTCCAGTTTAGGGAGACTAAGGAATATGAAAGAAATGGAATCTGGATGAATGGATACCTCCATGATTATGGAATAGTGGTGACCATTTATCCTGGAGCAAAGGGTTTCTGATCACTTTTGTCCAATTTCAATCTCTCATGATAGTTAAGAGCATTCTGTGTTTCATCTAGTTTAAGCCAGAATTCCATTTCCAAGTAATGAGAGCTACATTACCAGGGCTTTTCTTCTCCGAAGAAAGGTGCCGGAACGCACCCCCCGTCATTGCGCAAAAAACCCCGGAAATGATAGAGCGCGATTGGTGGAGACGGACCACATGACGCGGACTCTGTAAAAATTCCGGAACGCTGTTCCGCCGAGATCCAGCGGAGAAAAAGCCCTGTACATTACCCATCATTCCCACTGTATTCTCTACAGATGAACTCTCATGAACCAGAAACCATAAACAAAGAGCAAAACTACTATGGCATGTGACTGCAGGTTTGTAGGGCTTAAAGAAAAACAACTAAAAATGCTTCAATGTTCATCTTTTGATTGCAGAGCACATAATGAAAGTGAAGTTACCTACACTTTCCCCATCAGATGCACAACCAGCCAGGGAGAAATGGGAGAAAAGAATTACTAAAAACTGTATTATTTTCAAGAGTCTGTTTTAGGGGGCTATTTGTTTCTTTAGAGAAATAATAATAAAAAGATTCATTCATCCTAAGAACTATTTGTCAGCGTCACCTAGGTCAGTGAAAAAGCAATAAGGAAGAACTCCAGACTAGAGCTGGATCATTGAAATATAAAGTTCAAGAGTTGTCTATTGGCTTGTCCTTCTGAATAACTAGCACTAGTTTAACTGTGTCTCCAACTAAGAACAAGGACCTCCAGGGTGCATGGAATGGATTCTAAGAAACCATTATTTGTTAATTACTATAGTTCTCTCCTACTCCAGAGTATATTTACTTTGGGTTGTCAGGCAGAAGTCACAACAACACACAAGAATAAGGGCATTACTCCTTAGCTCAGGGAAGGTTCAAATACACTGCTGAGAATATTCCTCCAGAACACTTATATTTTTAGCTATTGCAGTATATGGCAAAGTTAACACATAGCACTAAGTATTTCTTTTGGCTTACCTTGATAAGTGAATTCAACCAACTGTGGTTTATTTAATATGAACTAGTGAAGTAAACTATATTATGTTATGACAGCCCATTCTGTGTCTGTTGTTACAACCAATTTAAATTGTTATATATCCTAGAAGCAGACATGCTGCAATTTGAAAAATGTATTTGCCTTGGTGGCGCAGAGGATAGAGTGCAGTAATTGCAGGCTACTTCTGCTTACAGCCAGCTGCCTGCAATTTGGCAG
>JAOYMU010000252.1:49816695-49828788 GCA_025802295.1 Psammodynastes pulverulentus | reverse complement strand
GTCTGTCTATCTATCTATCTATCTATCTATCTATCTATCTATCTATCTATCTCAGAAATAAGTTAAGCACTCATATTAGGCCGTCTTATATTATCAGAGCATGGGACTTGCAAGTGGATGTGCATGTAATCATTTTGGCTGTTGTTACTTCAAAGCGTTGAATACATCAGACACTTACACTGTAAGAGACTACAGTGATTTTTCCAATACTTACATTAGCAGAAGCACTCTTCTCCAAACACGTACTCTCAATTATCAACTTCTATCATTAGGTTATTGTATGGATGGCCTTGGGGGTGAAGGAAGAGATACTGCCTAGGAAGCAATCAGACAAGAGAGGAGAAGCCACCAGTGGTTTAATGGTCAGAGAAAGAAATTTAGGAAGGATCCACCCTAATGGGTCAAGCAGTTAAAAGTGGCAGTGGGAAGCTAGTGCCTTTAGACTTGCAAGATTCTCTTAATGCAGCCTTACAATAAAGTCGAATTAGTTCATTTAGCTTTGTTTCCTGTGTTGTTGACTTGAGAGGGCTGATAGTTAGGTTGCCTGGGGATTCCTGGACTTTTGGTCCAAGAGTTTGGAAGAATCTTTAGTTAAGAAAAAGTAGCTTAGAACAACTCCAACAACTACAACTTGATTTGAAAAACAGATTCTAGCAACTTTTTGAACAAGCTGGGTATGAGTAAGCTCTCAAGAATTAGTGCAGTTCCCTTTCCCTCATGCCAGTTTAGTCATACTCTGTTAACAGAATAATTTAATTGAAGTGTAGATTGGTAGATCTTCAGAACTATCAACACTTTAGGCAAGATGCTACTTCATTAACATATATTGATAAATTCTTGTCCTCACTATATCACATGCAATCCATGTGCTACTGATGTTTCCTTTAATAATTTGAGGCTGTTTTTGTGGTTGGGTTTACACATGTGGCTAAAGCACAAGTTGGTTAACAGACTGCAATGGCACATTTTACACAAAACATTAAGTCAAAATCAAATAAGCCATATTGTGGTTTACTTTGATATATAATCCCAGTTCTACAGTAACAGACCATCCACCATTGCTGGGCTGGTCATTGTCTGGTGTCAATCCTGATGTTAAATCCTTGTTTCTCGGGGTGTTGATTGCCAGGAGGAAGTGTTCTGGCCCTTCGGTTTCCTTTTTTAGCTTTTTTATTGCCTCTTTTGAATGATGTGTAAATGTTGTTTTTTTCTATGTACCTCTTAATTTGTCTGTATGCCAAACTTCCAGGAATTCCCTAGAGTTTGTGGATTTACCTTGGTCTAGGATGGTCACAGTTTCCCATTTGAAACTATGGTTAAATCTGCCCATGTGTTGATGAAATTAAGAAGTTTTCATTGTGTCTTCTGACTGCCACTTGGTGTTCATGGATGTACTCTGCTAATCTTCCTGTCTGTCCTTAACAGACAGACTGGATTAACATCAGAGATCATATCAGACAAACAATTAAGAAGTAAACAAATCTCTAATCAAGGAACTATCAATTCAGACAAACAATCAAGCTGTAAACAATAATCTAATCAAGGATATACCAAGGACAAAACAACACACCCACCCAACTTTGACAGGGCAAGCTACATAAGAGAGCAAATCCCTCTCCTTTCTAGCACTGAAGATGTTACCTGGTCAGGTAACAAAATGACTGCAAGCACACAGCCAAACTCAGAGACCACCAAGAACTCTACATTTCATCCCTGTTGAACATATATTCTCCTTTATTCATATTCTCTCTACACAAGAACAATCCTATGATGCATTTTCCATTACACTGGTTTTGTATTCAGGGTCTCTCGACTATCTACTGAGTTTCTACTCAGGATACCTTTTTGTGTTTACTGTATCTGGTATGATGGCATCCACAGCTTTTTAAAAGCAGCAAAACTCAATTAGCAGAAATGTGTTTTAATTTTCTCTATCTGAGATATAATCCAACCCTGTTGTACCCCATGTGGAAAGCAAATTGTAACTAATCAGAAATATCTAAAACAGTGGCAGACTTACTTCCTTTATTATAAAAAACACACCTGTCGAATCGCAGGTGTATTGAGAGCTGACTTCAAAATTTCAAGTGGTAAGGATATAGCCCTAGGCTTTTCTCTCTCTCCCCACCAAATGTTACACATGACAATCCTGTAGCTCCTGTTTATTGAAGGTTACATGAGAAGAGGTAAATCTGATCGAAATTAACACTAAATAATGCAGATTTATTCACACTCCCTATTTATCTCCATATAAGCAGTTGGAAAATACCTGAAGAGGTCTTCATCCTGCAGGGGATTGATTGAGGTTGAGAACAAATGAAAAAAATGAATGAAATTAATCCAATACATTAACATGTATCTACCTATGCTTAGAGACATTCATGCTTATTTATCTGAGTTGCCTTCAAAGGGTTTTCTGACCAAGTTTTTTATCTTGAACAATTTATTATCAAGAGGATATTATTAACCTGGAGTCTTTCCTAAAGAATGAAAACATATCACTGTTCCCAATACTTGATAACTGCACTCACTAATGAGTCTGTCAGCCGATGTGAACTTGAAAAGGGGTGATGATTTGATAGATTCATTCTTGCACATAAAATTTGACCACCTGCCACTTCACACTCTAGAACCAGGTTTTGGAGTGTAAAGTGGATTTGTACCCTTGAATATGGAAACAAAAACAAACAAACAAAAGCATAAACCATCCAGGAACTTTTGTGTCTTTTGCACAAAGCTGCCACCACAGTTAGAGACGGAACAGGGAGAAAGAAAATTGCATCATCCTCGGTTTGCAATACGCCTTGTAGGCCTCTTTCCTTGCCAAATTGTCTGCCTTTCCAGCAAAATAATGAGGGGGGGGGAATATTCAAGGACTCCATTTCCTGTTTCATGGAAAGAAAGACCATCTGATTTTTGCAGCTGCTTGCAGCAAACCTCCCTTATCACATGAGCTGACATGGAAAAAACTCTTGACGGAGCATTAGATGCATTTTAGGGAAATGAAATGTTGACATCTCCGTCTCTGGAAGAAAAAAAACGGGAAATGAATCTTGCAAGCTTTCAATTTTTTGTGTTTCTTTCTGTCTGCTGGAGGAAATTTAAAGTATATATCAAACATGGGTTTTTGAGGCAGGCGGTAATGTTGGAATCCCATATTTTAACAGTTTAAAGTAGATCCTGTCATATGGGGACAATTTCTTTTGCTTTGCTTTATTATAAGGTCAAAGTTGTCCTGTTCCCATTTTTTACTGTCAGTCCCCCCAATTAGAGAGATTAAATGCTTCATCGATATATTGAGTTATGTAGTTGAATTAATCTATTTCCACTGAATAGAATCATGAAGTGGCAGGTTAAACCCATTCAGCTCCCTTTACTGTGGTGTATCCCTAACCCACACTAACTATTAGCACATTGTACAATAGGTTGCAGGCAGGGAGACTCGGCTCCTATCAGTCACTAGGTTGCTCATTACCTGAGATCAACCTTCTTGTAAATTCTCTCTGTTGTACAGTATTTAGTCTCCTGGCCAGCTGGATTACCCCACACGAACAAGAAAATTGCAATGGTCTTATTTGGTTATTTGTTACCAGTATACATATACTAATTCTGAATACAGAGGAGCCACATACTGGTAATAGCTTTTGTGTGCCAAGTGTGTGGTTTTGTTCAAAAAGCTGTGTTTGCACTTTAAATTACATATTTGGCGCTGAAAAAAAGAGATGGCTGGAAGCGTATCATGTTTCATTCTATTAAAAGTTTTCACATGATAAAATTGCCATCTATTTCAAAATAGGTCTCACTATCTGATTTCCGCCCCCACCACCCCCACTCCAAGAAGCTTTTGCCTATCAAAAGAAGCCATTTAGGTGCATGTATTTAAAGCAAAGATATACAACCTGAATTTCCAGGATGTATGCAGCTCTGAAATGAGTAGTCATAGGCTATATCAATGAGAAGATTGAGACTCTGTTTCTCATGCATGATGATCCTGACACAGATTGGACCACTCTTCAACTCTATAAAGACAGCAGTACAGCACACTATCAATTTTATATTTTATATTTAGTTTGGCACTTAGTCACTGCAATCAACACATATGCTACCATTAGAACTGAGGGAGTGGACTAAGTGCATAAATACATTAAGATTAAGATTATGGTTTTGATGAAAAGCCCTTGTCTCTTGGTTACATTCTAGAAGGTAGTCCTTGATTTATGACTACAATTAAGCCCAAAATTTCCATTGCTAAGTAAGACACTTGTTAAGTGAGTTTTTGCCCCATTTTATGACCTTTCTTGCCACAGTTGATAAGGGAATCAGTGCAGGTGTTAAGTTAGTAACAGGGTTGTTAAGTGAATTTGGCTTCCGCATTTGACTTTGCATGTCATAAGTTCGCAAAAGGTGATCACATGATCTTGGGACACTGCAAGCTTCATAGATATAAACCAGTTGCCAAGCGTCTGGATTTTGATCATGTGACCATGGGGATGCTGCAACGGTCGTAAAGTCATAAATCACTTTTTTTCAGTGCTGTTGTAACTTTGAACGGTCACTAAATATACTTGTTGTAAGTCAGGGACTACTACTTAGAACACAAGAAGGAACTATCCAGATCATTGTTTTTCAACCTTAGCAAGTGGATCACGGTTTCTAGAATTCCCTAGCCAGCTGGGAGCTGACTTCACCCCAACTTAAAATTGCCAAAGACTTGAGTATGGACCCAGAGATAAGTGAAGATATTCAATTGACAAATGAATTCTCTTTCATTCTAAAGAAATTTCCTGTTTTGTTCTGACCCACCCACTTTTTGAAGTTTGGCCTCTTAAGAGCTTGCCCCAAAGCCAAGTTTGACACTCTTTATCCAGAAAAAGTTCATTTAAATGAATCACCTAAATCATTTAGTTTAATTAATGTCATTTTTTTTTGAGCCATGAATAATCCAAAAATAAGTTGAAGGAATGCTTTAGACCTCAGAAGAGTACAGACTTTCTCGGCTGCTCATTAAAGCAGTTCAAACTTTATAAAGTTTCCTTGTAAAACTAAAAGGAGCTACTTCTTAAGAGAATCTATGGGAATTTTGAATGTTAATAGGACTCTTAAAACAGCAGCACCTTTTTTTTCAAGCTTGAGGAAGATCCTGACAAATGATAGGCTGCTTTGATGAACAGCGAAGGTTTTGTGCTCACACTTCTGAATCATGTTCAAAGTGTGAAAAGGGTGTGAATGAGTCTTTATTCAAATGAATAACCATATTCACTAGTTAAGCATTTTAATAATGTTTAATTGTACCTTGGTTCAGAAACAAATCTCAGGACAGTACTCATAAATATTTGAAAATTATATGACAAGATTAAATCTGAATACATGTAATAAAAATAGAATACATTGGACAATAACTTTTCATATAATTGAAGATTTGATAAGATAAAATCCCCAAGTACAGTAAATGCATAATCTATAAAAATGTTTCCTTTTGGAATCAAAAAGAATAGTGTTAGCACCAGACATAATTCCCAAGGTATGGGGCTACCTCAGAGAAGATTTTCTATAAGGAGAATATTTGTAGTTAAAGATTAAAATGAGAGGTCCTTGGTGCTTTTTGAGCTTGGTTGTTTTCTTGCAAACATTTCGTTACCCAAACTAGGAAACACTATCAGTTTTGGTTTGAAGGGTCTCTTTTGTTCACTGCTTTATCAAGATTCAGGTACATATTCCGAACTTTGCTTTGTGTCCTCATGGTTCATTCTGTTATGTGTCCTCCTTCCAGAGCCCATCCACCGCCACCTTGGAAAATGCACAAGTCCAGAAAAAGACTCATTTGTGACCCATGTTTTGGGAGGCTGAAAGCTGCAACTCAGTGTCATCAGAAGGAATAGCTTAGAAGGAGCAGGGATTTCCAAACCAACAATGATTTTGTGATGTTCGCTGTTAATATTACTTATCATTTTCTCTATCTCCTGTATATCACTTTTGTTTGACCTCTCTAATATTATGAATTTATATTAACTTATTTCCCAGGATAATGTTCCATTTTATTTCAGTATTCATATTTACTAGCAGAATATGTGAAGATTCTCTCTCTTTGTTTCCATAGGATATAAGGAACCATATAGTAGAATTAGAGAAGCAGAATTTATTTATTTTATTTAAACAAATAGTAGAATTGGAGAAGCAGAATAGACACACCTCTTTGATACTCTTTGTGTGTACACATACACACACACACACACACACCCCTACTACTACACAGTAGTAATATTTGAAGGCAGGAAGGAAGCCTTATCATTTCCTTTCATTGGGAAGCATTAGATTTGTCAACCTCCCCCCTTGCTGGGGGAAAAAAATAATCCACTTCTCCTCAGTGACTGCTCTACAAAATCAAATCTTACCAAGGTTCAGTAGCTAGACTTTCAAGTAAGTCAAACCGAGGTGCACTGAAAGCAAATCAACCTTGCCATGATAACTGTGCAAGACCTGCCTTTCTGGTTCAGCTGCAGAATTATGCCCTATCAGCTATTCTGGAAGCTCTGCCAATTTCATAGATAACACCAAAGTTTAGTGTAGAGTTCAGTGAGGATTACCTTTGAGTAGATATACGTATACATAGAATATCTGAGTACATGAGAAGGTAGGTTGACATTTACACTGCTATCTTGGGGTGCAGTGGGGTTACCAAAATGCAAGTAATCTTGCTCTTGGTTTCTTGTCCCTTTTTTCCAAGATTCCACATGTCTTCCCTGTAGGCTCTAGGAGTTAAATTTTGTTGGCCAAACTGATGTAAATGAAAGGAGGATAAGAAGTTGACTGTGGAGAGAGAATAGGGATCATAGCTCTTAGGTTCTGTGATCACCTCAGAACTGAATCATTTCTGATGAACAGAATCAAATATATTCACCAATATAGATTATTGCAAACGGTGGATGGAAAACTAGATATATCTGCCTGTAGTTCACCTACAGGTCCTAAAGTCTTTTACTGTTGACCAGTAAAAGACTGGCTACAGTGAAGGTAATGAGAATCCCACATCAAAATGTTTCAAATCAAGCGTAACTGAAGAAATCAAGACTATTTTAAACGGTTGTATGGCTGTTTGTATTGTAATATGGCAACTACAGCAATCTTACTTGTACCCTACTGGTCTTCTCACCTTTATGTCAATGTTTATCAAATTCTAATAAGGTGATTTAATAAAGTTCTGTCTACCAAAACTATGGAAATATGTAGGTGTATGCACAAAAGAGAACTCATGTTTCATTTTGAGTGTGGAAAAAAATAATCCAACTCAAAAAGTTCCATCTTTTTTTTTATTATTTTCTGCCAGAAAAAACTTGAAATACTTGGGTATTTCACCTGTAAGAAACTATTACTGTCTTATTGTTTATACTTAACATGTGCTGAATGCTACCTATTACAGAGATTGCAGAAAATTTGGCCCAGGATTTGATTTTTAAAATATTTTTTTTAAAGTATTAAAGTAAGACTCCACAAGAGGTTATGGTAACACAGCTTAGCAATCTAAAATTTTTAAAAAATGTTTCAGTTAGCACTTGTTATCAAAAAAAGGCCCCTGAAGAAGAGATATGTTAAACAAAATCTTCTAGACTGTTCAGCCAAGTGATAAAACAACAGTGGGACCAAACTGTTTAACATTCTTTTTAATTATTATATCCATCCCACAAGGCTTTCTTAATTTTTATTTCTATTTAATCACCTTAGGTCACCCTACTGTAAGTATTTTTTTCTTCTTCTCCAGCTTTTTTTTTTTTTTTTGCAACCTGTCAAGTCCAAGTCCAACCATGTTACTACATGACATGACAACCTGTGCCAGTAACTTGCTAGGCTGCAAACACGCAGCAGTAACCAGCTCTTTTCTGCTTAGCCATGTGCTTAATTGCTTCTTTCCTCAATGCTCCACTCCCTGAACAGCCCATTCAGTCTAAATTAAGAAGACATGCCAGACTAGAAAAAGAAGGGAACAAACCAGACCAATCCCAAGTCACAAAACAACAAGGAACTGATCTGCTCTGCAGAGACACACAAGCATGCAACTGGAAGAGTCACACGTATTTTGCTTCATGCTTGGAACAGTCCAAACAGGTGCTTTGAAAGGAAGTGTTTGGGTTTAAACCTTTTGCACATACCTATGGACGATGGCTGGAGTTTTACTTCACCAATGGGTGGAGAATTGTCAGCCGAAGCAATGAAATCTGATGGCAGTTACAGCCCTTCTCGTGTTAGCTGTAAAAGAAAAAGAAAGCCAATATTCCATATATTACCATACAAATGTCAAACCACGCTGGCGCATCTTTTCAGTGAGAAAGCAAAAGTGATTATGAGGCTTCCCTGACCACCCAGAGACATATTCATTCAATTTACTCTTTTAATATCATGTTAAAAGTTTTCACTTGGGGTCCATGAAAGATCTGTGACTGCAGAGGTTTTGGTTACTCGAAGTTCCGCATCAAAAGTTATCCATTTGTGTGTTTTATTGCTGCCCCTCAGAAGAGCATAGCTTCCTACGAAAGGAGAAGAGTTTTACTGCTAAATGCAAGGATTCTCCTTCTGTGCTGCCAGTAAGTGTTGGGTGCAAAGCTGATTTTCAGGAGGTGCTTTCCCCATGTTACAGTCTATGAACAGAACTGGCATCATCATCTTATTCTTAACAAACCC
Organism: Psammodynastes pulverulentus; assembly: GCA_025802295.1. Taxonomy (NCBI): domain Eukaryota; kingdom Metazoa; phylum Chordata; class Lepidosauria; order Squamata; family Psammodynastidae; genus Psammodynastes; species Psammodynastes pulverulentus. Next base: position 49,820,115 of record JAOYMU010000252.1, on the reverse strand, counting down.
TTCATAAGAACAAGAAAAAGCAAAATCTTCTCAGAACAGGGGAAATTCCAGTAGAAATGGAAAATGTAATTTTTCACTTCACGGTATTTTATTTTCAGGGAACTTCTTGTGATCACTCTAGAGTTCCAGGGAATTGTGGCCTGCTTTGGGCCCAACGTTGTAATACAAACTCCTTGGAATTTTCTATCTGGGGACAGATATTGTCCCCATATTGAAGGTAGTTGCAATCTAAGTTGCAAACTCGTGTACTTTTTTTTTTGTTTAGAAAATCCACTAAACAGAAGTATTCAATGAGGGACCTGTGTCCAGAAATCAGCACAGAGAAAATACAGCTTGCTCTACTACAGCCATTAGCACTTTTGAAGGCAAACTTTGTCTTTTTCATCCCTGAGTTTGGGATGTTGTCCCATGCCTTACTCAAGTTTTATGGAAGGCCCACCAAAAACATAGCAGTGGAGAGGCATTTTACCTAAGCTCCTTTCAAACCTAATGTCTTTATTGATAACCCCAGGTCATTTAATTGGTTAAGTTAAGGGTTTATTCTGCCACAGGTATTCTGCCCTACACTAATAATGTAGTACTATGTGGAGGAAGAGCTACCACTGAGAAGTAGAACATTCCATGCAGAACATGCCAGGTTTTGAAATCCTAACCTAAACTCTTCCATTTGAAAAGAATCAAATAGCAGGACAAATGGCAGAGTCTTTTGCCTGAGATCCTAGAGAGAGCTACTCTCGCCACCAGGCCAATCAATTCTTAACCAGATTGATATTTTGACAGGCGCACACATCACACTAAAGCATAATGGCATTTGCATCCTAGTGGCTGAATATGTTGTAGGAACTCAGTGGTTGTGCTTTGTAAACTCTGGTTTACAGCTTAGTCATTAAGCCTCAGTGTGGTGTGTTTGAATTCAAGCCTGCTTGTGACTGATTTGACAAATCAAGATTAAGCAAACAATGGCCTAATGCATTGCACAAGACAGCCATAGCCTAAATTAGCACAAAGCTGCATCTTGTGTTCCTTATGATTATTTTTGTCATTCCACAAACAAGACCAAATCCAAGGGAAAAAGGGAGGGAATACGAATTAATTTCTCTCAAATTGATTATTTTGGATATCTTCTATGCCCAGAATAAAAGGATCTGTATATTGGATTGATCCTTAACAGCCTAGGCAATCCTTGATCATAGGCAGATATTGATCGCAGATTTTATGAGACAGGTATATCTTTCTTTCCTGGCCTTGAGCAGTGATAGGTTTATTGTGAAAGGCTATCACAGCGACAGCCCATAGAAAGAGAACATAGCTCCTATGTAGAACACCTACTTTACATGCAGAAGCCCTAATTCCAGTTTCTCCAGTTGGCCTGAGAGAAATCCCTGCTTGCATCCCTGAAGGATTTCTGCCAGTTCATCCTGACAGTCCTGGGTAGATGGACCTACAGGCTAATTCTGTGCAAAATTGCTTCTGGCATAAATATCCCAAAGACCAAAATCAGCAATTAGCAATAGAAAAGAGATAATACGTGTTAACTCACCGCTTTTGTGAATCTGTGCTAAAATATTAGATGCCTTTAAAAAAAATTGACATCAGTATTGGAAAGCCAAAAAGAACGGGGGAAAAAAGAGTATAAAGAAATCCAATTTTATTATCTGGATTTCTTTTATCCTTGCTCCCTCGTGATGTTCCTACTGTGATGACACCGTAGGACCCCATAAGTCAAAGGACAGCTTTTTTCATTGCTTTAAATCCCACCAAAGGTTTGTTATATGTAGCTGTCGGGCCACTCCTCAGCAACCCTGAAGCTAGCACTACATCTCAGCTTTGCTCTGTGACTCTAACTTAATAGACTTGGATGATATTTCTGAGATTATCCTCCCAGCTGCTGACCTAGTGAATCATCAGAAACAAAAGCCTCAGGGGAGGAGAGCTCCAACCAAAGGTGTGTTCTTCACTCATCTAGAGATAAATGACAACACGGCAATTATGTCCTAGTGGTGCATTTCTTAACCACACAATGCAATCTGTTGATAGCACAACAAGAGTGCTGGTATTTCATTCACAGTATCTATATTTTATGAACGTTAACAAGCCAGAAGCCCAGGACAAGCAAGCAGTTATGAGCTCAAAAGGCTTTGTCAGATATTTTCTCTGAGGGCTCGTTAAAGTGGTCTTTTAATGGAGTGCTTCATATCTGAATCTTTAACAGTAGCTATAAATAGGGTTCATAAGTACTTGACAGTGTGTGGTAAAGTAGCATCAGTAATGCTCACCCTCCTTCTCCTCGTACTGTACTCTATTTGCTGTACTGTAAACGTAAAAAAGGGCAGAGAGGAGAAAGGGTCATGAAAATAGTTCCAGACATCCATTTAACTATATGTACAAATTAATAGGGACCTCTAGCTTGGTTTCCTTGAAGGTGGCCATGCTTCTCTTATCTTCTCTTCTCTTTAAAAATCAAGAATCTGTGGACTAGAGGTGGTCTGGTTTAGTTTATCTTTAAATAATTATTTACTTCAATTTTAAAGTAATATTCACATTATCTTTTCAAAAATAGGGTGGCTACCATTGTGGTTTGTTTGGTTTTTTGGCATGTCAGGACCCTAAATGTAAACTGATAGCTAGAGCTGCATACTCTTCATTCACCAGCTCGCAGCTGGAGCTAATGCAGACTTTATGGCAACAGCTTCTGGTCTATTTTTTTCCTCTCTTTCTGTTTATGATGCCATTTCTTTTTTCCTTTTACTTTTTTTGGCCAGGAGGGGATTTCCTCTAATTTCTCTGCTTGCCCATTTTGTAGTAATATGTTTACGGATCCTCTTTAGGGTATTGTTCATGCATTGTTATTGTTGTTGTTTTCCTAATGGATCAATACAGCTTTCTCTCCCTTTTTCAAATCTATTTATATTTTCACAATTATAGGATAACTTTCCTTGAAGGTATTATAATATTAACTTCATTTTGCCCCAGCTTTGCTTGATTAATATTAATCTTTTGCCAGTTCTAGAAACTGAGGCATAAAGAGACAGTGGCATTCCAATATTTGGGTTTTCATTCCTACAGGTCCTTTATGAAAATTGTACATGGGGGTAATTTCAGGTTTCTGAATATGTGGGAGCCCCCTATTACTGTTAACCATGCAACAGTTGCATGTCTATTCATAGAATTGAGCTCTGTTGCCAGCTGAACTGAAGAATTATCCTGGACATTTTTTCAGCTGTCTGATGTTTCATGCCTGGTTTATTTTATTATTTATTTTATTTATTAATTAGACTTCTATACCGCCCCATCTCCACAGACTCGGGGCGGCTCACAACAACATAAAAAGTAAACAACAACTGATACAATTAAAAATACAATAAAACTTAAAATCTATACTGATCCCAATTTAAAACCCTAACTAAAAACTCCTGGTCA
>JAOYMU010000252.1:49784781-49795950 GCA_025802295.1 Psammodynastes pulverulentus | reverse complement strand
GGAGGGAGGGAGAAGAGATATAGCAGCTATTAAAATGCAAGAATAAGGATTGACTAGGTTGAAGAGGCAACCTTGCCTTTGCAAAGTAGCTGATTTATTGCTGAGTTAGCCTACAGTCAACTGAAATGCTCTAGCTCATGGGTTTCCAAACTTGGCAACTTTAAGACTTGTGGACATCAACTCCCAGAATTCCCCAGCTAACATGGCTGGATAAGGAACTATGGGAGTTGAAGTCCACAAGTCTTTGGAGACACCTGCTCTAGCTAGAGCTCAAATGGACAAAAGGATTCAAGACAACATAGGGAGAATAGTGTCCAAGAGTCCAGTAGAGAAACACAACATAAGTATGTTTCATTTAAAGGTGAACGGGGGATTAATAGGGAGCAGTGCCATTTGTTTCTGCCCTTTAGAAATGATTGCCTGCCCATTCTAACCATGAGAAAACTGGGCAATGAGGATAGGTGCTGTTGCCTATCTAGGCTAGACATTTAAGCTTCATATTTCTAGGACCATACAGAATCAGGCATTGTTATAAATATTTATTCTTCTGGAAACTCAACCTCACATTCATGAATCAGTAGCAAAAACCTCAGTGATTTTACATTGCTAGATACATGTCTTCATTGTAAACTAGAAAGAAGTCATACGGAGCATATGCAGAAGAACAGATAGAGACAAAACATAGAAATGAAACCCCCAGAGATTAAATCTTATGCATTTTCGTCCTCTTGAGTTAACAGACTCTTAGCCATTCCTTTCCCAGCCCTTGAGATTGGCGTGGACCTGCTCAGAGTTTAACAGTGCCCTTCTCTGACCTGGTTTCTGCTCCAACCCTTACATCCAGTAGGACGATACTACTGAAAGCTGAGCGGTATATACTGACCTTCAAGGCTGAACCTGATTTCATTGCTGTAACAAATACAAGGTGCAGATTGGCCCTGGATCCAGTCACTTTGCTACATACCATTATTATACAGTCTACCTCTCTCTTTCTAAAGCTAAACTACATAAAGATAGTTCATGGGTCTTTAAAATGACATTCTCGGCATTTCAGAATTAGAAAACTTTTTGGTAAACATATTGAAGTAGAACAAAGAGATATAAGATAAGCACTATGCCACAGCCTCTCCCTCATGTTCAAATCTTTTACGTTTTCTCATTTGAGATAGTTTATCTTGGGCATGGCATGAGCATCACCAGTTTGTTAAGAAAAAAGCAAAGAAGAGCATTCAATTAGTGCTTGAAACTTAAACAACTCTTTCAAAAAAACGTTGAAGTTCAAGGACACATTTGGGTCAAGCTTGCAGACTACATTCTAGCTATAGGCACACACCACTGGGGATACTCCAAGAGCATCAAGCTGTGGAAGTCTCAAGACAGCCCCCATTTTCTCTGCTTGGCAAAGTCAGGGGCTGATAGAGAAGGGCATGGCCTTTTAAAAACAGCAGGCTTCCAAAGCCAGATGCATGTTGTTTTCAACATCTCAAAATAGTTATGGTATGCCTACTTCAGTCTGAATATACCCAGTGCTATCATTATTCTGGTGCTAAAAGAAAAGGAGGAGGAGGAGGAGAGATCTCATTACAGAATGCAGCTCCTTTGGAGTTGGGAAGCTGCATGTAGGCCACAAGTTGCTCATCATTTGTCAGGGCAGGGCGGGGGGCTCATTTGGTGTCAATGGTTGCCAAAACCTACTGCGATTCAACCTTCCCAAAATGACTTTAAGGAGGCTGACTTCCTTAGATCCTGCTAACGGATCCTGTTCTACCCCCTTCCCCTCAAACATTAGCTATTGCACAGAAAAGAAATACAGAATTACCTTTGCATGTGTGTATTGGAGGGAGAAGGAATAAGTACCACTGCAGTCGTACTTATGTGGGATGTGTCAATAGTTTGTTCCTGTCCAGAAAATTAGAGGAAAGATGCCAGAGTAGCAAAATCATTCTACTGTAGAAGATATTGAGGCTTGGAGGATTGAATAATAATAATTTTAAAAAGTGAAAAAATCTGACACTAAGAGAAGCCACATAAAGAATGGCACCAAATGATGCTCGGACAATCGTTACTGACAATGTATGCTGTGTGCCAGGCTCCTCTCCTCAAGACAGCTATTGTTTTCTCTAATTTCATGACCCAGTTTATATGCGACATTGCCAAAAGGCGATTTCAGCAAAGAAGTCACCCACTAAGCCCACAATAGCTGCTTTGCACAGCTATAGGAATTAGCAAATCTTTAAGGCAAAGTTGGGAATGATTAACCCACCAGGACAACATCCACCCCAGCATTTGCCAGCACTCGACAGATGAGTCATACTGATTTCCTCAGCACACCTAAGGCTAAATATCTAGTCATAATAATAATTAGAATCAAAACATGAAGAGGGGAGAGGATAAAAACTTGCCACCAATGCACAACAGTTTCAGCCTGCCTGTCTCTCGTGTAATGTTATTTCTGGGTTATTTATTGTATAGTGAACATGTGGGTAACTAAAAAGAAATAGCTGTCTCTATGATGCCAGAACCTGGATTGGATTCAAGCTGTTTACTGAAGTTTCCCTCAGTGGCAGAGAATTAATCAACATGAAGAAAAATTTGGAGGCCACATCTGTCTTGCCAGGCTCCCAAAGTGAAATGTCTAGCAGACACAGCGTGAAGCAAAGGATCTTGTCCTAGGAAGCAGAACGGTTATTATTACTATGCATGGGGGGGAAAAAACTCATTCAACACATAAAAGAACTGCTGATTTAGGCCACTGGAATTAGAAATTGTGAGGGCTCAGATAATCAACAATTTCTAGATTAAGGCATCTGTTATTACCTGCATAAAGGTGCTTATTATATTTAAAGGTAGCTTCTGTTTTCTTATCTCTTAAGAACTGTTTCAGATGATGAGGTAAGGCAATCCTTAAACTGGAACTATAGAGAACCAATAGGAGTCTGTAGCTACTGCTGGGGGATTTGGTTGAGGGGACATCCTTTGCCATTGCCATTACCACAAGAGGATATTTCTGCATCAGTACACTGCAGGTACCTCTTTACCCCTTGCAGAGATGAGACAATAATATGTTGACTTGCAAATAATCTTTAAATTAGATAGTTTAACTTACATGGCATAACATCAACATGTTTGGGGTAAAATTTGGGGTAAAATCAACTTGTTTGGGGTAAAACTGAGCTTTGGTTCCACTTCTGACACTTATCCAAAATGACCAGCCCTATGTCCTTACTGTTAGCAAGGAATGTTGCATATGGCGTGAGTGTAGCAATAGCAAAAGCAATAGCACTTAAACTTATATACTGTTTTACAGTGTTTTACAGCCCTCTCTAAGTGAGGGAGAAAGTCAGCCTATTGTCCCCCAACATTTTACTGACCTCAGAAGGATGAAAGGCTGAGTCAACCTTGAGCCGGTCAGGATCAAACTCCTGGAGTAAGCATTGAATTAGCCTGCAGTACTGCATTCTAACCACTGCGGCACCACGGTTCTTAAGTTAGTGTAACTAAGGTTCATAACTGAATTTACTCTATCTTTCAAAAAAGCAATATTCATGAGGTCATTGATGACTATAGCATATTGGAGATTGTGAGTTGGAATGTAAGAGGTGCATGAATTAGTGTTGTGGCCCACCAGCAGCCAGGGGAGCTGGTGGCAGATTCAGACAGTGAGGAGGTTGAGGAACAACATGGGCCAGTCCTGAAGTCTGGGGGAGGCTCTGATGAGTGCTCTGCATTGCAGGCAGAGATGGGGCCAGGGCTGTCCGACAGTTATCAGCTGCCTTCAGGGTTGGAGATCAGTGGGGCAGAAGAACAGCTGAAGTCTGTTCCTGATATATGCATGTACAGAGCTGCCGGGAGAAGGGAACAGTTAAGGAACAAGGGTCAACTTGGGAGTAAAGGCACAGGTGGATAGTGAATCGCCCCTCCCATAGGGAATAAAGAGGAGCAAAAGAGGAGTGATGTTTTGTAGAAGACAATTAGTTTGTTTAATTAGTGTGAAGATTTGTTCATGACTACTACAGACTCCTGGCCAAGTATTTTCTTGTACAGTGTTGCGCTTGGAAGCAATCGGCCTGGCAGCTCTCCAAACCTGATAAGGTCTGTGGTGTAATTTGCCCTTGAAAGACTTGTTTGCCGGACTTTGCTGGATGTGAATGAGAGGAATTCACATTAGCCTAATAAAAAGGGGTTTTGTCGGGACAAGGAGTCTGCTTTGTGATTTCGTGAAGCCTAGGTCAGAACAATTAGTGCCTCAAGTGGAAGAAAGAAAAACAGGCATGTTATATGTAAAATTAAGATAAGGTAAAGATGTAATGGATCTGAATGAAAGTGGTCTGATCTTCTGGAGTGGAAGAAATGAAGGTGTGGCTTTAATTAAGAATAAAATAGGTAAACTGTGGAAAGTAGGCAATGCTGTGCCATCCCGAAGTAGGTGCATAAGAAAACAGGAATTCACAGGCTGATGATAGTTACATATTATGCTCCAATCAATGGTACTAATTAAAGATTCATGTGTGACTTTGGAGAAAAACTATATAACATTTTGAACAAATGGGATGGGCTTGAGGAATCATTCTTTTAAATGCCATAAATAGAACAAGATGATAGGATACACAAAATGATTAGGCCATTTAGAGATTCAAGACTGAATGCAAATGGTGGTTTGGTGGACAGCATCATTATTATAGAATGCCATAGAAAGGTGCTATGCTAAAGGAAAGTATGAAAAAACTTGGTGAAATAATGATGTGACAAAGATTGTGGAAGAGAAATAATGCATAAAAAGGGAAGTACTGCTGTAAAAATGAAGACAGGGAATTATATTGTAAGGAGGAAAAAAGATGATTGCAAAGTATATAATAAAAGAGAACAAGAAAGAAATAAGAGAGAAAATACAGATCAATATTGATGGAATAAACAAAATGTTTTAGAAACAGATGAAAGACGCTCAACAAGGAATCTCCCATAGACTAACAACCTAAGAAGAAAATTGAAGAAATTATTGGTGATGAAATTAATGTGAGGAAGGTTGGAAGGAATATTCGCTGTGGAAAAGAGAGTGAAACGTTGAAGAGTAAAAATGATACACATAGTATAAATGTCAGTATCTTAAAAAAAAATGGACTAACAGTTGCTAAAAGTGAAGTAAAAAAAATTGCTGTGAAAACATTGAAAAAGACTGAAGGTGTAGTTGGTGTAACAGGAGAAAACTTAAACGATGAATCTGGTTTGATTGTGAAGTGGCTGTCCAACTGGCTCAGTGTTTGTGGGAAGTCTGTAATTGTATTTGATAAATTCAAGAATACTGTTACCCTTCCAGTTCCCAAAGGAAAATATAGCAAGAGTGAGAGAAAAATTATGGAGGATTTTTTTTTTCAGAATAACCAGAAGGTCTGTAATAAAATCTCGACGGAAATGTTATGAGAGGTGACACTGAGCAACATTTTCAGAGATACAGCCTGGCTTTATGCCAAGGAGGGAATGAGCAGATCGGAGATTTGTTCTTCAGGCATGTATGAATAGATAACTAGTATATTAAAACTTTGTGGAGTTTTGGGGTTGGAACTGCTTGCCGAATCCCACAAGAGTGTTATTTGATGGCAATAAAGCATATATAAGAATAAATGGAATACACAGTGAATAGTTCTCCATACGAGCAGGTAGTAAGACAACAAGTGTAAAACTTCCACTCATTGCTTAATATATTTATTGATGAATGTATACTCTGCATAACTTGTGGCACTCTTAATGTTGTGTCAGTTGTAGATGAACGTATGCAAAATTTTGTGTGCAGGTAAAGCCACGTTGCTGCTGCACAAGGCAGTCGTGAGCATGGTTCTAACAATGTTTCAGAGACCAAGACAATTGTATTTGAACGGAAAATGGACTGAATAATTTCAAGTTGTATATAAATGGCCAAAAGAAAAAAATTGAAAGAGATGAATTTGTACATCCTGGTAGGAAGTTTACCAAGGATAGGGAAATAGATGCAGAACATTTATGATGCAGAAATGTAGAATAGTGGATAGTATCCGATTTGTCTAGAGAAATGAATGTAAAAGAAAAAAAATGACTATCTGCAGAAGTATGCTTTTATCCACTTCTTATGTGGAAATGAGAGTTGAGTATGTCAAGAGACACAGAAGTTAAATGCAATCAAATGGGCTACTTTAAAAAGTGGATGTAATTAAGCAAGAAGAAATAAGGTCAAGTAAAAATGAGTGATGAATGAATATGGATTGAATTCAAAAGTCAGCGACTAACACAAAAGAAGCAAAGCCAACTGAGTGATTATAAAGAAACTGATGGAAGATACATGAAGGAAGAATGAAGGGGTCAAGATGAAGGGGAAGACTAAGGGAGGTGGATGGATGAAGTTAATGAGATCCTCACAGAAAAGAATGTGAGAAATTTAAAGAATAATGACAGTTCTTTAGGTGGCATATGGATGTGATAGAAACAAGGATGGCAGGCAAGGATAAAGAGATACAGAGAACTACAGTAAATGGATTGGGGTAAATTAGATTTGCCTCTTTCTTTGGAAGTCCCCCCGCTCCCTTTTTAAAAAAAATAGAAATATCTCCTCCTACACCCCATCCGCAAGAAATATTTTATCTTTACAGCGAAACCCAATTTACAAATTTGCTTTTACTGGAAAGGAGAAGAAACAAGAAAAAAAAGAAAGTCTGAATTGGGACATAATATTATTAAAATATTTTTGCTGTATTTTATTGTCTCGGTAAGTGGTTTCCTGACCTTCAGAATGCATTTAAACTTATATACCCTTTTGGCTGAATTTTTAATAAAATAAGCGGGATCCAAGAAGGGAAAGGTTGAGAATTATTGGCTTAGATTAGACCGTCGTGGAAAAGATTGCTGCTGGACATAAGGCTTGTTAGAAGGAAATGAGTTCCAGTACTGAATAAAATCTGTTAATATCTATAAAGTTTCTTTAGAGTGAGAATGTACTATAGATATTCTTATTCTTCTACTTCTAGGGATGACAGTTGTCTGTTCAAGAAGTTTAAACCTCTGGCTGTGATCAAACATCTGTTAAATCAGTGACAGCACACTTGACCTTATAGCTGATTTTTTTTCCTCAAGATTTCAGGTACATCATGGAAGAAATAAATTGAAACCAGAATGATTGAAAGACATAAAACTCACCTCCCAAGATTTTAATAGTTTGAGCCTGCCCAGCTTCTATTTGAAAAGAAGAGAATTCAAAGAGACTTCTGAAGAGCCTTTGAAACAGATGGCAAAATTCCAGCTTAAATATTTTTCCTAATGAAGGTAGGAGCCCAGATGCCCAGACTCAACCATTTTATGGAGAAGCGGTCTATCTATAATACCTCTCTCACTCTCACACCATAAGGTGATATAAATATTCATTCTGACTATCATCTTCACCCAAAACTTGTATTGCTCTTCAGTTCAACCATTTTCATTTTTTCCAGCCTTAAAAGCTTGAGAACATGAATGCTGAATTCTTCTCCTTGCAAATGATCAGAGTTTTTATTTTCTTAAAAATTGATGTTTTGCCACTGAGCTGCCCCTGCCCCTCAGCAATAAAAGCCTTCTTGCCTCCATTCCTCAAAAAAACAAAGAGAAAAACCCTAGAACCCATCTTCCACACATTGTCATTGTGTGGCTGTGTCTGGCCATTTACAACATAACAAGTCTTTGCAATTGTTAAGGAGAAAGCACCAGTCTGTTTATTTATTTATTTTTTGTTTAAAAGCCTTTGCTAGTTGTGATGCAGGAAGGATAGCCTGGCAGGGGGCTCTTTTTTTTGCAGTTGGATTCACAATAGCTTTAACCATGATTATAATATATAATATGAAACCTCTAGAAGTAGCCACACCCATAATCCAGGGGCTGGAAAATCAGATGAAGCAAGTGTTACGACTTTCAAAACAGGGGGAATCAAGATAAGTACTGTTTTTACCAGGATTATGAAACTGACTAGAAATCAAGTAGGATTGAGATTACGTTTGCTGATAATTCCTGTTTATATAAATAAGGAAAATCAAGCAGGCTTGTCTTTTTTTATAGAAGTATTGTGAAAGTGACCAGAAACTAATGAGAAGGTTTAAGATCAACTTCACTGATAAGTTAATCCTTATTCCTTTCCTAGAATCGATTGCAGCAGATGGGGAATGCAAGAGCTGAGAAAGCATGTGTCCAAATGCTGTGAGGCATGGAAGAGGAGGAGCAAACTTAACAGGGTTTCCACAAAACATAACCTTTGTGAGGGAGGGAAAGAAGGAAGGAAAGTAAATCCAGCTTTTGGTGCTTTTAGAAGAACTGGTGTAGGTTTAGAAAAATTTGATTCAACCTTCAAAATTAGCCAATATCTTGGGGAATGGCAGCTGGTCAAAGATTGGGTATCGAAAAGCCCTAAAAAGTATTTGATTTTGGCTGAAGAGTGTATGCAATGAATAATCACCCAATGAATGGTCACGCAAATCCCAACCTTTGAAAGGAGAGTAAAAAATAGAAGCGTGTGCAAATGTAATCCAAAATGCAGGTCATGGTTTCATCTCTAGCTCAGTAAAAATGCCTACACCTGATGAGATGCTTTTTAGCCTGAGAGATATGGAGCATGAGATTTCTTTGAATGATACCTTTTAAAATACAGAAGCAACAATGGGGCACGGAATGTGGAGATTATGTCCTGCCGGTTCCCATGAAGGACATCAGTAAATGCTCCACTCCTAATCCTAATGTTTCCTTCTTACAACTTCTTCATAGGAGTACCAGATTCAACAAGTGTTACCATCAGCCACTTGTCTTCAAAGAAATCTTTCTCAGACTTGGTTCACTTAGGAAGAGGTAACTAGTTAATTCTCCTTTTTTTGGTAACTGAACTAAAAGATTTGTGCTAAAAGAGTCATTTTGGCCTAGTGCGGGGCTATCAAACTCACATCGTCACGGCAGCGTCTTGGGACTTTCCCCCCCTTCACTAAACTGGGCATCTGGCCTGCAGGCCAGGAACCCTGGTCTTGTGGTTAAAGCACTAGGCTAAAAAGTGGCAGACCATGAGTTCAAGACCCATCTTAGCCATGAAAGCCAGCTGGGTGACTTTAGGCCAGTCATTCTCAGCCCAGTCCATCTCGTTGTTGTTGTTGTTTTGTTGTTGTTTTGTTGTTGTTGACAACAGGAGGAGGAAGACATGCCAGATATATTCACCACCTTGAGTTATTTATAAAAATAATAAAAGTGGGATACAAATAAATAAATAGGGGGTTTCCGCTCCCTGATGTACGTCAGGGAGCGTTGATTCATTAAGAATTTGAATCTTTATTATGTATAGCAAAGTCAAAGAACTAGAAGGAAATGGGAAATCACGGAGATAGGGGGGAAAAAAAGAGAGGTAGATTAGTTCTGAAGATCTCAGCTGCTAGTCTCTCTAATCAGGAATTCCACATACACAGATGCACACCAACCTCAGATCATAAAGTTAAACTGAATCTACACTGCATCTAGCCCATCACCCTTATACAATGATGAAGTCACTGGAAGGATGTTACACTAACTTCTCCATAGTGCTGAGATACTGTTGGGTAATATAGCTGTTCTCCCCCACCCTCTCTCACACTCATAGACTCTGACTCTATAGCAGGGGTGTCAAACTGGTGGCCTGTGGGCCGGATGCATCACGTGCAGGCCACGCCCACTCCAGCCCCACGAATGGGGGAAACATCACGTGACGGCAATGTGACGTGGCGAGTTTGACATCCATGCTCTATAGGATTGAATAAGGCTGTGGCACACTCCCGGGTCATATGGATTTCAGTAACTCGAGAAGAACTAAATAATATAAAACATTTTGGTAACAATTTGACTGCATTTGAAATATCTGAATCCATGTAAATTGCTATTGCTTAACATGCATTGTCATTTCAGAATCAACTAAGATAGCAGCCCTTATCATTATTTCAGACCAAAGGCAGTTCTTTTTAAATCAGAACCTTTCTTTTTCTGCTTTGTTTTAAATTGGGGTGTTGCACTGAAAATAACACTCCAGTCTAAGATTTTGTTTTTTAAAAAATGGATCTGATTTTCAGCAAACATATTCATCTCAGGAAGAGACCAATAGGGGAGGAACAAAATCTTTGGATTATCGCTGGAAGTATTTGCTCTTCTCCAACAATCCAAATAGCCTGCTCAGCAGGAGACAGAGACATGAAGCAAAATTCTCAGTGGCCTTGGTACAGTGTTTGTACTGTTGTTGCAAAACAATGAAGCTAGGCACAAATCCTGCTGAAAGAGCCAGAGGGATCACATTTTGTCCCTGTATGTTATCTGTTGGAATTTACACAAAAAGAAAGCTCATATACCAAAACTGCAAATATTATCTATGTGGAATGGAACTGGATGTATTTGATTGGCAGTGACTTAATTTGTATTTACACCAAATTATATTTGACATTGTATTCATTTACAAAAGAATTTGGATTAATTTGTAACTTAAGATAGCAACTTGGAAACAATTTGCAACCGATGTTCCCTTCATAAGATAATGTAAGACAATAGTGCCAAGGGGCAGACCAAGTGGCTTGAAAGAAAACCAGGAACAGAAAATAAAAACAAACGTTACAATGGTATATTTTTTCTTATTAAAAACACAGACAACCTCCTTTGTGAATCCATAAGGTGGTGCTTACATTATCTGATAATATGTGAACTATTGCACTGCAGAGTTGCTTCTTCCTGTGAAGGTCAAAAGGCAAACATTTATGCTGCAATTTCACCTCAACTTCTTAACTCCCATTTCCAAAGGCCTGACACTTGTGGGGAGAAGACACAAGGTACAGTTGATCCTTCTCACATAGCTAAGCTTTCTTACATCATCCCATCTGAGGTAGGAAAGAGTAGTATTTCTATGGAGTACTTGCTCTAAATAGTAGACTCAACTATTCCGAAGCTTCCTAGATGCCCAGAAAGATGATTCCATTCCCAGACATATCTTCTTCTGTGTCAAGAAATAGCTGCTATGAACAGAATGACCCTGAAATTCATGAAAGCCACTGTCATAAACCTATTAGTGAAGTTACTCCCCAAGACTTAATACATTATATGATACAATGGATGTTTTTATTCTTTCTTTCTTTCTTTCTTTCTTTCTTTCTTTCTTTCTTTCTTTCTTTCTTTCTTTCTTTCTTTCTTTCT
>JAOYMU010000252.1:49748795-49766079 GCA_025802295.1 Psammodynastes pulverulentus | reverse complement strand
CACTGAAGAAGGTATTTAATTTCGTTGTACGAGGTACAATGACAATAAAGTGAACTAACTAACTAACTAACTAACTTAAGAAAATATGATCAGGTCTAAACATTACACTTTTTCAGAACCAAACATACTGTACTCAATTCTTTCATTCAATTCTACTATTCTGGTCTGTCCATTTAACTGCATTTAATTCTACTATTCTGTTCTGTCATTCTTTCTATGATCACAAGTATCCATCCCACCAAGGAAAATCCTTCCACAGACAGGAAGTTGAATTAGAAGATCTCAAAGGTTCCTTCTAACCCTATTATTCTAGGTCTGGGATGGGGAACTCTGGCCCTTTACGATCTGTGAATTTTCTCAGGAATTCTGGGAGATGAAGTTCACCGATCATAAAAGGGCCATAGTTCCATACCCCTGTTCTATGTTCATTTACTCAACTAAACTTAACTTTGTGTCCTCTAATTTTTATCACTGCTATTCTCTGAACTGCTCTATTTTATCTTTAGTGTAATGTTCAGACCAAGCTATATTTTCTTCAGATAGGAACTTTTTCTGAATTCCAGTGAGTTTCGCTAAGATGTTCATTCTTGCCTATAGGATGAAGTATGGTGCTAGATGTTGAATTAAACCAGATAAAGTCAGTAGTACCTGTGATTTACTGCCAAGTCTTAGTTGGGGAGTCTCCAATTATAGATTATGTGCCTTTGGTTCAGAGTAAGGGATAAACTAATATTTTCATATTTGGTTCCTTTTTTAAAACAAAACCAAGTATCTGGAATTACAAGCGTGCAGGATTTCTATTTTCTACTGTTTATAGTGTAAAACTCTTTATCTCGTTTTTTTCAAAGGCCATAAGCAACTCTGCAATATGTTAAAAGTCACAAGAGAAAAGAAATCCCAAATATGTTCGAAGGCTTTGAAAATATCCTGCTTGTCAAAAATATTGATAGGTCTCTCATTTTTATTTAACTTTGCCCTTAACGATTGTGTCAGAAAACCAGAACTATGACACCATAATCCCATTTTTCCTTCAGACTAAGACTGAATTATATGGAAACTGTTGTGAGGAACAATGAGAGGTGTGGTAGATCAGTGGCTTAACAGACAGCGGAGAAGGTCTATACTCTGGTGGTTAAAGCCCTACCCCCACATGATGGAGTGAGCTCCCATCACTTGCCTCAGCTTCCGCCAACCTAGCAGTTCGAAAGCATGTAGATGAAAGTAGCAGCACTCCATGTTTCGTCACATGCTCTGCACAATGGCATCATGTCATGTCAGCCACACAACCATGGAAATGTCTTTGGACAGCACTGACTCAATGGCCTAAAAATGGAGGTGAGCCCCCTAAAGTTGGCTACGACTAGTAGAATAAAATCTACAGGAACTCCCTTGCTCTTATTCTGAGGAAGAAGTCCATAAATTATATAAGTTAAATGGCACTAAGATCAACAATTATAGCAAATTGGGAGGTTTTTTTAAAGAAATGCACAACTTCAGTTTTTCTGTTTGTTTTAAGAAAATAAATTGGCCCCCCCAGCACTAATTATAATACACAGCTTGAAACAAAGATATAGTGCTTTTTCCCCACTCAAGGCACTCTAAATACTGTCTTCCTTTGGCTTAGCAGCATTAATATTTGCTCCAGACTTATGTTTCTAGTGGCATTTTTCCCCAACCAGAAAAGTTAATAATAGCTTTTGGGTTGCCCTTACTCAACCAGAAAGCAAAGCTAATGCAACATTCAGCGTATTTCTGCAGTAGGCTAGGAATCATCTAATAGGTCATAAATAAACCTACCCCCTTGCAGCAAAGACAATGGAATTACTCGTACTCCTACTACCTCCAATTACCGTAAGAGCGACAATTATAAGGTTGCACTCCTACAGCCACCCTAAGGAGAAAATGGGAGGAAAGTGTTCCATTAGCCGGAGTGACAGTCAAATTTTCTCTCCATTAGCCCCAATGGTGTGCCACTATCACACAAGGGAAGCCGAGGTCATAGGGGAACAATTAAAGATTCTGACAATTAGCCCTTGTGATGTGCACTCCTTCAATCTAATGAGAGCATTAAAATAAAAAAGAAAGAAAAAGTCCCAGATATATTTTCATCTGACTTGCTTATTCAAAGCATAAATGGGTCATAGCATAAAAGGACCCCCACAAGCCTACATATTTAATATCTGAGCATCCAGAGTCATCATATAATGCTTAGTGTATTTTCCAATGAACTCACGCGTGCACACACACATGTGAACAGGAGTATATCTGCAGCAATCAATTTCAAAGGAAGAAATGAAATGACACCTAGAAACCTTGTGGCCATTGGAAGTTTCAAGAGCTGCATTCTTACACCTATTACCGTATTTTTCGGACTATAAGCCACACCAGAGTATAAGACGCACCTTAGTTTTGGGGGAGGAAAACAAGAAAAAAAATATCTTAGCTCAGCTTCTGCCTCCCGGCAATTTGCCTTCTTGCAGCAAGCAGCAAACAGCTTGTTTCAGTTTCACTTTCCCAGCACAGCCTAATTAGCACATGGCTCGGCCTCCGGAAGATCAGCTGTTTTAGGCTATAGTGTGATGGAAATCCCTACAGTCTGAAACAGTTGATGTTTGAAGCCCGATCCAAACGACCATCAGCTGCTTGTGCTAATTAGGCTATGCTGAAGCTGAAACAGGCTTTTTGCTGCTTGCTGCAAGGAGGAAAATTGCTGGTGGGCGGGACTTCTGCAACATTTGGTGTATAAGATGCACCCAAATTTTCATCTACTTTTAGGGGGTGGAAAAAGTGAGTCTTATACTCCAAAAAGTATTGTACTTTCTGAGTAGGTCGGATTTTCTTTCTCTTACTCTCCCTCCCTCCCCCTTCTCCCCCTCTCTTTCACATCTATCTATCACTTATCTATCATCTATCTCATTTATATGGCCATCCATCTAATACAAAGTTAAATAAAAAACAGAAAATAGATCATAATAAAAGCATAATAACTATTAAAATGATAATATATAAACAATTAAAATAAGCTTTATGGCTAAAATATTACTCACAGTGGACTTAAGAATGTCTCCAGTTCCCAAGACCTTCAAGGTGAGATAATATAATCAAGTCCTGGGGGACTTCCCAAATGATAGCACAGAAGGAGAAAACCTAACATCAGGGGAGAGAATGTTCCACAAGGAGGGCACTAAGACAGAGAAGGCAGAGAAGCTATATTAGCTGTTGTAGAAAAGAATATAAAACAAAATAAAATAACCAACTAGGTGTTCATTCTGAGTCCACATTATGTATGCCTCAGAATGTAATCCAGGCAAATAATTTAGAGTTGTTTTAATTACTTAGCAATACAGTGTAATTGTATAAAATATATTTCTGATTTCTATATTTTTATGTTTCTGATATTAAGATTATATTTACAAAGTTTAAAATCCTATCTTTTCTGGAGGCATGTTATTAAACCAACAATACCTATGCATTTATGCTGGGTTAGCAACATATGATAATTACTTACTGATGTCAAAATTAACAGTTTCTAAGGAATTACTTCTGCACCCGTATTATTAGTTCACTAATTGCATACCTAGTTTGGATTTTGTATGGCACTTTATAATATATTCCACCCTCTTTGCAATACTCTTCAGCATAGCTAAGAGCTTGCAAAGCTATAGAGAGGTCTTGTTATTTTTAATGAGGTCAAGGGTATTTAAGAAAGAACTTTAATGCAATGCCCAATGTACAATAGCTTAGAAGTATAAAGCCATATTTAACTAAAGGTCTATGAAGGTGGCCTCTGTTATCAAGCCAATTAATAAAATCTGATAATATTACACAACAATTCAGCTGTCACAAGCTATAATCAAGAAAGGAAATCATATAAAAGATAATTACCTTTTATTTTTAGAAGATTTTTTTTATAAGATAAATGGAAAGTATTAAAAATTTGCATTAAATTTAGTTAAATGTTTGTCGATTATCAAAACTAAATTTCATATTGATTTCCAAGGTTGGTTTACACTCTTTACACTTATTATTTTTTTTTAAAAAGGGGGATCTGTTCATCCTTTATTCCTTTTCTCTACTCTTCAATATCCTTCTATGATTTCTATCCCAGAATTTATATAGATAAAACCCAAATATGTTTTACTAAAGGTTATTGCAGATTTTTTTCTACAACCACTTAGTATCATTACTAAAAATCTAGGTAAGCCATTGTATAAAGTAATTTTCTTATTGCTAATGCAGGTGGATATATCAAAGTGGAAACCTACAAGAAATTCCATTCTTAATCATCCAAGGAATATATGTGTATAAGCTTAAGTAATTTATATAAATTTACACTGTCTATTTCTTGTACCAGATAGAGTGGATAGAAATCCTGGCAGCTACTGGCTGAATATGCTTTATGTTTTGTTTCTCTACAAGACAGCAGTCACAGTCCAAATTTAAATTATTTATATCAATATCCTTAAATAAGAATCACACAATTAAATATCAACCAATTTTTATATTATAAAAAAAAAAAACCAGCAAAAATTGCTAATTTGAATAGAAATCTCATGTTTCAGCTCTTTATTTATGGAAAACTCATATGCTGAAAGGTAAACATTAATAGGAATTGTAGAACAATATTTAAATTTAGCATAACATAGTGATTGTAAATTACTTATAAATCTATAGAAGGGAACATATGCAGTTCAGGGTTAAACTATAGAGTTCTTTTTGTATTTGTTTCCAGATATTTGATACCTGATTAGGTAACAACGTATGTACTAGGTGGGATTTGTTCTCTGTTTATATACAATAGCTTGCCTTGTCAGTGTTGGTGGGAAGGTTGTTTTCTCCTTCATAGTTTCTTGATTAGGCTGCCATTTACTGCCTGATTATTTCTCTCAATTGGTAGCTCCCTGATTAAGGTATTGTTTACTGCTTGGTTATTTATCTGGTGTTAATCCTGGTGTTAATCCTGTTCATCTAGTTGATGATTGCTGACAAGCAAGCGTTCTCATATTTTTGTTCCCTTTTAGCTTTCTCATTGTTTATTTTGAATGATGTATAAATATTGTATATATCTGTGTTTCTATTGGTGCTTGACTTATCTGAACTTCTAGGAATTCCCTCAAGTTTTGAAATGTAGCTTGGTCTGGGATGCTGACAGTTTCCAGTCAAAACTATGGTTTAATCCAGCAATCCTCAACCTTTTGGGCACCAGGGATCGGTTCTGTGAAGAATGGTTTTTCTGCCAATCAGAGGGGACATGGTTTTGCGGGCTGCCTGCATCCCACGGATGGGGCTTCACTTGTTTGCATGGAGCGGTTTCTGATTGGGGACCCGTGGTTTAATCTCTCCATGTTTGTGAGATTAAGGATTTCCATTGTGTATTGTGACTGCTGCTTGATATTCATAGTTATGCTTTGCTAGTCGTCTGCCTACATAGTGGCTGTTAGAGTAAATCCTACTGTACATAAACAAGAGTCAAATCTGATTCACTTCTAGTTGGATAAGCAAACAGCCAAGCTCAGAAAGAACAGAACGGAACAGAACAGAGTAGAATAGAATAGAATAGAATAGAATAGAATAGAATAGAATAGAATAGAATAACAGAATTGGAAGGACTTTGGAGGTCTTCTAGTCCAACCCCCTGCTTAGGCAGGAAACCTTATACCACTTCAGACAAATGGTTATCCAATATCTTTTTAAAAACTTCCAGTGTTGGAGCATTCACAACTTCTGGAGGCAAGTTGTTCCACAAAGTAATTGTTCTGACTGTCAGGAAATTTCTCCTTAGTTCTAAGTTGCTTCTCTCCTTGATTAGTTTCCACCTAATGCTTCTTGTCCTACCCTCCAGAGGATTTGGAAAATAGCTTGACTCCCTCTTCTTTGTGGCAGCCCCTGAGATATTGGAACACTGCTAGCATGTCTCCCCTAGTCCTTCTTTTCATTAAACTAGACATACCCAATTCCAGCAACCATTCTTTATATGTTTTAGTCTCCAGCCCCCTAATTATCTTTATTGCTCTTCTCTGCACTCTTTCTAGGGTCTCAACATCTTTTTTACATCTCGGTGACCAAAACTTAATGCAGTATTTTAAGTGTGGCCTTACCAAGGCATTATAACGTGGTATTAACACTTTACGTGATCTTGATTCTATCCCTCTAAACATGCAGCCTAGAACTGTGTTGGCTTTTTTGGCAGTTGCTGCACACTGCTGGCTCATATTTAAATGGTTGTCCGTTTAGACAATCATGCGGCCAGCATGGTGTCATACAGCATTGTTACCTTCCCACCAGGTTGATAGGAGCCATTAAATTAACAATACACAAAATCTTGCTGAAAACATTTTTTTCAGCATCATTCAGCGGTGATTAAATCTGGTATAAATGTGGATGATTACTGATTTATGCCATAATTGCTTTACATCATTAGTGCTTTGGCTACAAATGTTGAAAATTTGAATTGTAAACTGTACTCTTGTTATTTTACACTTAGAAAATCACTGCTCTTCAACCATGGTCTCCTTGGTAATGTGCAAAGTTAGTCTCCCCCTAAGTTTTGAGTTCAGGGCTAATTGGGAAAGACTGCAACACCATGTAATATTGCTATATTTAAAAGGAGAAAGATGTTCTTTTAAACATTCAAAAACTCTAAAAGTTAATTAAATATGTACACTGGTTCAGCAAGAAGAGTTCTTATCTAGCCTTGAACATTATCAAAATACACTAGCAGAAATTCACCAAGGCTACTCCCTCGATCACAATTCATTGATATAGTGACACATATTAAACAAGGTAGAAAAGGCATGCAGAACATGGCTTCTATAATTCTTTCCAACCCCTTTACTAATAATAGTGGCCATAAGAGGCATCGCCATTTTGTTCTGTGTAACACAGTGTTCTCTAAGTCTGTGTGTGCGCGCAAGCGTTTTCTCCCCAGAGACTAATTAAGGAGAGTTAAGCATATGTGTTGCCTATACAACAGCCATTTTTTCCAGGAATATGTCTGCTATCCTATCCCATCATTTAATGTTTTGTGCCCTGGTCTAGAATATCTGAAAGAACTCTGTGTCAAGCATTTGTTTTGGCACAAGATATTTCAAGACAAAAAACCTGGCTTTTTATGTCCTCTGTCATAGGCTTCCTATGATTAACATGATTCAGTCATAAACTGCATTTGCTATTGGTTTCCCTGCATGTAACAACTCCCTTTCCTGCTTTCCCTCCCCAGCAATTTTTTGGGGGTTCCCTAGAGCACTCACAGTATCTTTCCTTAGCCATCTGTGACGACAATATGGCAATTATTTTGAATTTTTTCTTTCACGCTACAATATACAGTCTTTCACATCTCCAAAAGCTCAAAACTCCCATTCACAAGACAATAAATTCAGGAAACTGGGGAAGATAAAAAGCATTGCAAACAAACTTTTTTCTCCCAAGTTACAGAAGGTACAAAGGGAAGATGGAGAATGTGATTTTAGCAAGAAATAATATAGAAAGGAAATAGCAACATCGATAAATGATAATGTGGGAGGGGTTTCCACCCCTCACTGCCGAATTCTGGTTGGATAAGTAAATTCACCAGAAACATTCATTCCCACTGCCTTGTATGCTATGGGCAGTTGAAATTCATTTATGATTGCTGGTAAAAAAAGAAAAAGGGAAAAAAACCTGAACTACAGGCAGATTGAAACATTAAAAATTACATGTAAATTACATTGTTTGCAGAGTATATGTAAAATGCACAGTTAATTGCCACATGAGTTTTTGATTCTAAGATATTACTTTACTAAAGTCCTATAATAGAATAATAGTTGACATAGAAACATTGAACTGTTACTGCTTTCTGTATAAACTGGCTATAGGTCAGCTGTTGGTGACAATTATGTATATCCATATCAATCCTATGTAGCATATATCCATTAATTTAAATATCTGTGTTTCTTTAATTTGTTCAGTATGTCATATCCAATTTTATTTAAGTTTTTATTTGGATACAAAATGTGTTGCTTTCTCATTGACAATGCCTAAGGATAAGTAGCCATGTCATCTTTTACTGTACTTCATCTGGATGATATCTAATCTGCAAAATAAAGCAGCATATTACAATCCAAAACCCTGAGACTCCTTTCACTGCACTCCTTTCAGTCTTATTAAGCTGATCAAAATTCAGCCCAAAGTTAGTGAATGTATATTTTTAATCTAGACCATGTCACGAAGGACACTCATAATATATTTTGGAGATTTTAGATCAGTGTTTCCAGATAGTATTTGTTAACATCAATCCATTTTTGAATAAGCATAAAAGTACTTTTGTTGTATACTTTCATAAGAAAGCATCAAGATATACCCGAAGTGACAAAATAAATAACAGTTGTGAACCCATCAATAATGACAAGTATCCAACAAACATGTGCCTTGATCACAGGTATGTATGATCCCCAAAGAAGTTTCATACACAAAATAACCTGTTTTCATGTGATCTCATTTACACTGTCCACTTGTGGATACCCTCCAGTAATGCTAGTTCCTACGTTATTGATTACATTTAGCGTAAGCTCCCTATTTAGATTAGTTTGTGTAGCCTATTCCTTCAAATAAATGTGCATGATCACATTTATATGAAAGCACAGACTGACTCACAACATTTGCACTGGATAATTATGTCAACCAATTGTCTGATTCAGAAATTCTGGGTCACTGATTGAGATCCTAGGAATCCCTGGTTACCAAGGTTTACAACCATGCTAATCAAACCAAATGAAGCTAAGTAACACTTGACTGGAAATGTAATCAAAAACAACAATTACATCTATTATATACAAACTGTTCTAATAAGATTCGGGAAGCAAATGGTTTTCTATGTAAAAATAATTAGGGAAAAATCAGCTGTTTTGTGAAATAACAGAAGCATAGTAACCACTATTTCGATATATGAATATAAATTACTATCTACGACAGGGAGCGATCAAAATCAAGAAGGCATTTAGACTGCATCCCAGTCATATGGGGACTGTTTAGGTGTGACAAACTCCAATGTATCATGCAGGAATATTTCAGTGAGATGTCAGCCATGGAATGGCTGATGTTCATCTGATCTCTCCCACAGAATTGGCAGCTTCCACCAGAGCAGCAGGCAAACAATCAATAATATTCCACAAAGCACTGTGACCCACACAGTTGGGTCATTTAAAGGTATTTTCAGCACCACTGGAGCTAATCAGGAACACACAACCATATAATGTGGAGACATCTCATCAATATGACAGCTGCACTGAAATATGGGACTTTAAAGAAAATAGCCATTCTCTTATGTCCAAGTCCAAATGTTTATTCTGCAAAATCTCACAGGAAAAGCATATTTTTAAATACTTGCCATGATTTTTAAGGGGAAAAAATGCTGTTGAGAGAAAAGTTTCCTTTCAGACAAGCTAGTTTTCTCCATGTTGGATTGTTATTGTTGTTTTTAACCAGGGGAAATGTTGAAGATAGGCTATCTAGAGCCCAAAGCCCAGGAGAAAGAATATGATGCTTTTGTATGTCAATTGAATGTGTATTCTGCTAGGCCACTATTAGATGTCATCTACAGAAACAACATTTCATACACTAAAACCAGTAGGGGTTTCCTACTGGTGCTGCTACCGGTTCAGTGACAGCATGCACGCATGCGCAGCTTGGACAAACCCCAGCTAAAGGGCCTCTCAACTGCTTTAGCGCAGCAATCTGCTCTGCCGCGCCAATTAGCTGAGCGGATAAAGCTCACCAAAGAGCATGGGCGGGTGGAAGGGCCCACAAACCACCCAAACACCGATCGTCAGAGCTACTGCTCATCGGAGCTACTGGTTCGCCCGATTAAGGCCGAATCGGGAGGATACCATCACTGACTAAAATGCTCTTTTTTTGACTGTTTAGGATGGAAATGGAGAAGCTGGCAAGTTGAGAAACAGGAACTCTTCTGAAAATGAAAGGAGCTCTGGTTTGGGGAAAAAATGAAAACATCTCACACAAAGAAGAAGGGGAGATTGCAACGGAGAGTTTAAAGATGCAAGTCAAGTTTTCAGTTTCACCTTCTGGGAAGCTATAGCATGGGCAAAGAAAAAAAAGTAAGATCTTTATTTACTAAGATTCCATCTTTAACAGGATTCTCACACACACCCAGAACTCCCAAAATAATGATGCTTCAAATATCGTATTAAACATGACCCACTATCACTGTTGAGCATATTCCATTCATTTCAGTGCTAACGATGCTAGGAAAATTCTGATATTTTTTTTCAAAGCATGTGTGAAGGAGAACAAAGTAGCTTGTCATTTGTTTTTCCCTATAGTCTTAATGAAATCCCACAGCACTGTGTTTCAGTTCCAATAACAGCTTTTTGAAAACAATCATTACAGAAAAACTCTACTTCCAAAAGATTTTCTACAATCTGAATAGGGGCTTTATATTTTGAAGGTTCAGTATCTTCCAACCACTAAAAAAAGAATTATCTTCATTGCTTCATTGATTTTTTTAAAATAATATGCCTTCTGAAATTATCTATCTTGTCTGGTATAAAGAATCTTTATGAGATCTCTGCCAGGCCAGGAGCCTGAACATTTTGCCCTTTGCCAGAAACTGTATTGAAATCATTGATGGCATTTGCTTTTTCAGAGGAGGTTGAGGGGAGAATAATCAGATTGATTAATTAGATAGTCAACTTACACCAGGCCTGCCCCTAATTAAGAAATTTTTAAAAAAATTAAATGAAGATGATGAAATAACATGTTTTTTAATGATAGGATGATTCTTGAAATTGCAGAGGCAATATTTTCTTTAACGTTTTAAAGACATGGGGTGCTGTTAAATACAATAACTAAACACTGAATTCTTTTGAAGAAGACTGTATGAAAAGGTATACTGCAATGCCCTTTTGGGGAGTGATAAAAAGTAGAAATTCCAGAACCAGCTATTTAACTGGAGATGTAGATGTAGTTACTTTTGTTGTCCAGATGCCCTAAGTTGTGAGAAAAATACAAAAAATGACATACCATTTGGTGTCAGCTTTTTTTTTTTTTTTTTGCAATGTTTCCCTCTTAGCTGACTTGGAGGAGGTAACTAGAAAGCAATGAGAGCTTTGTTTATCAATTTCTTTAATAGAGATTTCTCCTACATAATGGCAAGAACTGGAGCCTCTGATTAGATTCACATATTACACTAACACTTTATATGGTTAGTTAGTTGGGGTTAGCGGGTAATGTAGTTCATAAAACATGAGTTTATGGTTTTTCATTAATGCATTAACATGATCAAGTGTGATTTATTCAATAAATTTTGTTTAGATTTGCAAAGATGAGGCCACTAAAATCCACTTCTTAAATTGCTCAGAACCGTAACAACTTTAAGGCTGGCTGGGGAATTTTCAGAGTTGAAGATCTCTACTACAAGATTCATGAATCTTGTTCAAGAGATTTCAGAAACATTGTGTTTCAAGATTACCTGCTCAGTTGGCAGCAGGATCACAATCTGACTCCAATGCCAAGACAACTACAAAGATTACCCGTATAAAGAGAATATTTTGATGAAATCAGAGCTTAAATAAAACAAGGGTTTTGGTCTTAAGGCAGCTACCTCAGTGCTAACTTGTGATGTTTTCTCTTAAATGAAGTAGCAAAAGAACAACCTCTACACAAATATTAGCTGTTCATGGGCTTTATTTGTATGTTATTATGAACCACAAAAGCTCATTTTAAATCATTTTATCACCATCTATGTTATATTATAACCTATTGTTGTGAATATGTAAACTTGTCCAAAAAGGAAGTTTCTGAAGCATTAACGTTTGTTTCTACACATATGGAGAAAATTAAAGAGATACAGCTTTTTAAAATCTCTCTTCCTCCTCCTCTTCTATCCACAAAGCATGGACAAAATACCTAAGCAGAAAGAGCTTGTTATGAAAAAGCTTCAGCTGTTCCCAAAGCATATAATCTTTATTTGAAGAATGCCATAATGTTTTTTCTAGTCAGCAGCAATATTAAAATCTGTTGTCTTGCTTGTCATTCTCAGTCACTTTATTTCCAGCTACCCCACATGAGGAAAAAATAGGAGAAAGGATAGTTTGCTCTTGAAGGAAAGGCAGGGTTTTAATCTAATAAATAGGGATTTATAGGCAAGCAAGAGAAAATTTTTATAACATGAATCCCAAGTATCTTCCTTATCCATGAAAAAAAAAGAAGTATGGTTATTTGATAGCTTGAGAAATACATCCACTCATCACCAATATCCATTAGTGAGTAAAAAGTATACAATAGCATATATACTATATACAAACATACCCACATCCATACTTTTTTTACTTGACCGAAAAAATAACATTTTAGTATGGCATCTTATATTAGAGTTAAAATGGCTGACACTGCTACAATAAAATAGGGTACAATACTTACCAACAAGAAATGAATGAACTAGAGAACTGCCCAAAATATAGTTTTGGTATATTTTGTATACTACTCAGGCAGAACTTCATTCCAACTAGAGAAGTCCATTTGACACATAAGGTGGTACTTGAAGCACAGATCTTAAGAATTTGAAACACCTTATTTCTAAAGCTGTTGTATTTTTACAGCCACAGAGCCACACCAAAAAGCTCAGTGCCTTAGTTCAAATGGCAGGTACATTTCTTGACTTGTATCAAACGACATTTAAAACACCATTATGGTTCTTATGCATCTTTTCCACTCTTGTCTAACATAATTCAATGTTTCGAAGTGAAATTTCATTATAATTAAGTAGGCCTCTATTAATAGATTGACCTATCAATAAAAAAAATTGAATATGTTATACACAGGCATCTCAAATTTTAATAGGTTTCTTTTTTTCTGTATAAGAATAAGCTGGTCTATGCTGGGTAGCCTAACATTAAACATACTAGAAACATTGCTTTTAAGCAATAATACACAACGAAATGAAATGATTGTGAATCTGTTACTCAAAACCAAAAGGAAATAATTCATGCTCTGCTAAATACAGCCCTATTAAATATGGAGCAAATCAATTAAAAGCAAACATATTTCTTTTTTTTTAATAAGGCAATTGATATGCTTGCTTAATTTTTTAATATTTTTATATAGAAGATTGGTTAAAAATTACATGCAGGTGTTTTGCTCTCTAATTTGTCAACATTCTATTGTACTTAATTAATTTCTTTTTATTATAAAAGCAAGAAACTCATTTCAAGTAAATATTAAATAATATGGCTTTTATTTCCTGTAGTGGATAGAATAAAAAATGTCCCTAGAATTTTATGGCACCATAGGAGATGAACTACTATTTAAGTAATACTAATAATTAAAAAATAATGTGTCAAAGAGGTTATTTTTCAAATTCCCCATTGATTATAAAATGCATTTACTAAAAGTTGTACAATTAACCAGCATAAATATACTTTGCCTTATACCAATGAACAAGGCTTACACTTTTTTTTGAAAGAAAGACAAAAGGATCCTTTTTTAAAAGGGAAAATATTTTCTGGCACCTTAAAACAAATATGCTGCTAGACTTGAATGGCAGTCGTGATTATGTTTTAGTCCAGTATGACAAATTTCTCTAAAAACACCAATGATAGCAGCTTGACTTTGAGACTTCTTGCTACTATTCTTGCTGCTACCCCCCAGGAGATTGGCGTAAGGTCAGCAGTTTGCAGGGGCCGTCAAAGCAAACAAGATGGCAGATATGGCATTGTGATTGATTGATTGATTCTGTTAAAAATAAATTAGAATCTTTTGTTTATTTAGGGGGTCATTGCATTCTTGCTGATGTTCTACTTATGTTAATTACATAAAGAAAATTAAAGTAGAAACAAATATATTGATGACAAGCCACTTGGATTAGAAGAAGAAGAATACGAAGAAAATTTCCCAATTTTGAAATAGCATGAAGTAAGTGCATGGCAAGGATCAAAGTGCAGAATCTTTCAGAGAATTCCTTAAAGTTGATTCTGAGGCAACAACTTTAGATTTAGTTCCAAGGAAGTAGGCACAGCATTTGCAGCGCCTGGGAATGTAAGACTCCTATGTGACCTTAAATGGATCACAAATAAAATCTAATAACCTTGTGGCCTTGTTTGTGCTGAGCACTGTTGACACATGAAGAAATGATTTATCTATGGAGATAGAAATGAAATAGACATTCTTAGGAACATTCTTAGGAAAATAAGGACTGATCTAATCTAGATGTGCACATTGCTTAGTATCATTAACACCAAGATTCTAAAAAGAGAACCATGCAACAGGGAAGTTCATTTCACCGCGTGAAACCTTCAGCTGTTCCTGAAAGCTTTGATGGTCTTTAGGAGTAATGTCATGCATGAACTATTACTCCAGAAGAAAAAGCTCTCTCTTCTTCCCATTTCTCATGTCAAATTTATGTTCCAACAAAAAGTTTGGCTTAGTTCCATTCTTTAGGGAATGTTACCCAAATCAGCTGGTCTCCCTTCTTCTCTCCACAGTACTGATAACTTTTAATTCAGTTTTCTGTTAAGAATGTAACAGTATGAATGTATGTATTTGTGTGTGTGTGTGTGTGTGTGTGTGTGTGTGCAATTCACAACAAAAGAATCTTTCATCAAGCTCTGTTCTCAGCTTCAAGATGTTCACATTAATTACAATGACATACATTTGAAAAGAGGAAATACGGTAGAACTTTAACACCAGTATTTGAGGCAGAGTAGATTACTCGGGCCAAAAATAAACAATACTGAGCGTTTAAACAATGTCAAATGTTGACATTTTAGATACAGATACTATGCATTTAGAAAATGACAAACGTTTTCCTAGCAGAGGGAGATAATGTTTCTGTCAGCCATAAACTTAAGTTTGGATATAGGGTTGGTTTTTTTTTTACTGTTTATCTCTAGAAAACATTTTTAAAACATGCACCTGTCAGTTATAACCTTGCTTCCTGTAGTTTGGTGTATCCTTCTGTAACCCCCCTTTTCTCCTGATAAAAAGCTCATCTCTGGAAAGCAGTGTACGTAAACTGCCAATTAGACTCATAACATTTTCTGCTCCAGTCTGTGTTGTATTCAGTGAGATTGGATACTCTAATTGCACCAAGCTTGTATCTTATCAAAAGCTGTCTACAGGCTCGTTGGAGCCTCTGGGTTTGCAAGGGAAATCCAAATCAGAAACTAATGCTGATAGTTGAATGCAATAGCTGGCCAATGCTATAGTTAAAATGCTGAGACCAAGAGTTCAGGCCACTTAGAACTCTTCCTTGGATGTTCCTGGGGGGAAAAAAGAACATGAAAGCATTCATCAAGCTGTGGCATATTGACATTACACCACTGTAAATGCAGCTGGCTCTCAGCACTACCACAGAGGTCAGGCCAATTCTCACAGTCTTGCCATCTCATGGGGAAAATAATCAAATAGTCTCTGCGTGATGGTAGTTTATGTATTTAATTGTTTGACATGACTTCATTCATTCACACCCGCACATTTAGAGGGCCACTCATTTTCCTGACACACCTGAGAATGCTGGGTGCTTTAGCAAAACTTCTTTGTCAAAATAGAGAAATTAGCTCATTGGCAACTAGTAAATAATACAGGTTTCATTTTTAAATCAGCATATCCAGGAAAAAATGTTATTAGAACATGTTTTATCAACCACCAAAAACACTAGATTGATATACTATTTATAGTACTTCTAATGAAACTACATAAATAGATTTCACCTCTTACATTAAATATTAAGGAGTACTGATTTGGTTCTTTTATTCAAAAGCATCCACAAAATTCCAATTCTGATTTTTTTAATGCTAAAGTTTTGTTCTATAGAAAACTATGGCGTGGTACAACTGCCACATTGCAAATCTCAGATTTCTGAGGAGGAGGGGGATAGAAACCATTGTGGAGCTTTACTTACAAGGCAAGTAAGGATTATGGGAGCCTTGGGGTGTTGCAGAGATGACTTAAGAAAGCAGCTTCTGCGATCAAAAGGGAGGGAGGGAAGTACCACAAATACAAATGTACAAGTTATATACAATAGGTTGCGATCCTCTTTCTGAGACCTTAATGTTGCTGCTTCTGAAGGGGTAGCCAAGCATACAGTGAATAATTTTTCATGTTAAATTAAATAATTACCCATATTATAAGTCACCTAAAAATGTTCCTTGTGCTAAACTAATCCTCCAAAACTCATTAAATGGAAATATACATAATGGCAAGCTGGGTCTTTGTTTAAATCAGAGCCCACCAAGCCTTCAGTTCTTCAACCTGTTCATGAAACTTCAGATTGTTCATCAGATTGTTGTAAGAAAATAATTTAATAACTATTACTCAAACTAATAGTCCTACAACTAATAACATGAATAACAGACAGTTCTATTGATCCTTGGAGGGGAGTGAATATTGACCACTTTGGAAAACCCTGGTTTAAATAATAAAATTTATTTCATCTGGAGGCTACTGCACTCAGAAAAAAGAAATCATTCCCTTCCCATAGATTTGTCTCCAGATTGTATTCCCACTATAGAATTTTAAATGCCATAGAATTTCTAATCTATGTTTTTTTCTTATCATTGGTAATTTACATGCCTAAGTGCAAGCCGTTTCTATGACCCACTCGTGGGTTATATAAAATGTGACTAGACAAAATATAATACAAGAATGCTGCTTATATCTTTAAAATGGATCACAAAGAACTGCTTAACAGCCATCAGTTTGAGAAATTCAAGAATCAGCTAGACCTCGGACTTCCGGCAGCAACGCTGCCCTTCGAAGACGCTTCTTTGAAGCGTCCATTCTTGTTTCTCCGTTGTCGCGAAGGGACAGCGTCAACCAGCTGTCCCAAGCGACGTTCAAGGCAGGCTTCGGGAGAAGAAGCCTGCTGGAGTTGGTGGATCTGGGGTAGAGCTCTCGGGCAGCTTTCTGGGGCTCACCCGGGGCTGCTGAAGACAGCTCCCCATGTGATCCGGATCTCCGGAGAACGGAACATGTCTGCCCAGCAGAACAAGAAGGCAAGACCGTCCCTGCTGAAGACTAACTAACGCGAGGTAATAGAAGCAGGCAGACCAGCCTGGAGATGTCCTTTTAATAAATAGAAACTATGCATCTTCATTTCCATGAAAGAGAACTTTTTTTTCTTCTATTTCTCTATATTTTTTCTTTTTAAATACTTTCAATCCACTAAAATGGCGACTTAAACGGAAGCGGAGAGAAGAAGTGAAAGTGAATTGTTCGCTTTGTGTATTCTAACTCATTGCTGATTTTAACAAGAGGAACTGTCTTAAAACTTTTTAAAACTTTTTTTTTCTCT
>JAOYMU010000252.1:49722280-49735174 GCA_025802295.1 Psammodynastes pulverulentus | reverse complement strand
CTGGGGGATTCTGGAAGTTGAAGTCCTCCAGGCTTAAAGTTGCCAAGGTTGGAGACCCCCTGCTCTAGACAACTGGCATTGCCCTACTAAAGCTATGAGATATCAGCTAATAATTAAGACTTGTCATTTTGATCCTGATGAAAAAAATGAATACTTCTCTGGGTTATTCGGTTTGTTAGTCCAATCGTGAAACAAAATTCTTCCAGATTGCACATCACGTCATTGGAGAAGCAAACAGGTCAACAAGTCTCAACAGCAGCAGTTGAAGAAAGTAGTTATAGTGTTGGTTAATTAGGATCTCAATGTTTGGCCCCATTCTGTCATTCAGGTCACCTCCAACAAGAAGATCCACTGATGAATAGATGGTTGAATAATTAACCACTTATTTCTCTGAATTGTGCTACATTTGCTTAATGTGCAAGTGTCAACTTAGTGGAAGCAAAGTAGCAAGTTAATATCTGGGGAAGCAGAGGACTGTAGCGAATCATGTACATGGGGTTTCCAATGAATCCTCTCGTTAACTTTTGAATGGACACCCTACCAGTGGGATCTACATATTACTCTTCATACATGTTCCTGCTTTGAGGCCAGAATAATTTGGCAGGGCCTTGATCTTGGCTACTAGTTCAGGCACCACGGAGTTGTAAGAAGCAACCTGAAGATTGAACAAAGATTTGGATGAGGAACTATTTGTAAGTTTATCACATGACTATGCATCTCTTTGTATTTTATGACCTCAGATATATACAGCAAGTGATGATGCAGCTACAATGTGGAGATTGGATATAGAAAAAAAAAGTTCACTCCTTCCTGAAAAAAAATGTATAACAATAAAAGTTAAATAAATGTAGACAGCATAAGTGCAATGGTATGAATTTGTCTGATATATTTCTACAGAGAGAGAATGAATACCTAAAAGAACAGGAATAGACTGGACAATTACTGTTATATAAAGGTAAATGCCCCTCAGAATAAGATTTGAGTACATTCAGATTCAGGTTTCTGATCAATTGTGCAAGCACTCTAGATAATTTTTAGCTAATCTATACAACTGAGAATAAATTGGTGCTGACATTGTACACCCATTGAAGATGGATACATACAAATGATAAACAATACTTAGCTGCCATAAAAGAGTCAATTCAGCGCAGACTGTGGAACAGGATAATTAATTACCAAGGTTTTAAAAAAAACAATAATTCTATAAGGTAGCTGTTAACAGCAGCAAGACATCACAGGTAAGGTATCAAGGTGATCATACTGTCTGGAGAATTCTGGGTCTTGAAGTCCAAACATCTTAAAATTGCCAAGTTTGGAAGAAAAAACACTGCTTTAGATAGATACATTTCAGCCAACTCTTTAGTTACAGTTATAACATTTTAACATACAGTTCTTGTCTGTGCAACAAAATAGCTGTACAGTTAGCAGCAGTTTACTTCATGATGTGATTCAGCTGTTTTTCCTCCATATAATTACTGGTATCACAAGGAACAAAACAGAGAACAGCGTTTCTATTGGGGCTATGCTATGTACTGGAGTGTTACAATCATGCTTATTTTGCATTGTTTGGAAAGAATCTTTTTCCCCCCCTTGGTTATATAATGCTAATAGTTGCAATGTTCCAGCAGGGGTACATTCATAAAGATGTTCAGAGAAATTGACGGGAGCCTTCACAATACAGGCTGCCTTTGTCTTCATGTAATTAGAAATGACATAATGGGAAATTATAAGAAAAGTTACTGATGTAGCTCACAAATCCTCATTCAGCCATGACCAACTCTTCTAATATTTTTTAGGGGGGAGGAAGTGGTCACTGATAAAGAAGTCTAGGAATGTATTTTATGCATATGCTTACTGACCTTGGACTTGTGGGGGTGGGATGCGGGTTTGCCTTCTTCTAACCATACAGTTCACATCCTATTCAGTGTTATTTTTGGCTACCGTATAGAGATGATTTGCCACAACATGTATATGTGACACTGGAGCAGATGGGTAGATCCATTTATAAGGTCAACAGTATGGTGCACTCTATATAAGGGCCCCCAGGCAAATCTGAAAATCTCAATGTCCATAGATCTATATACTTTGGGGCATGTCCAAAGCCCTGCTATTTTGAAATTGCCCAATAGGCAGGCTAGGTAATCAATCGTTCCATGACTCATTCATTACCAAACCTTTATAG
Source organism: Psammodynastes pulverulentus (assembly GCA_025802295.1). Taxonomy (NCBI): domain Eukaryota; kingdom Metazoa; phylum Chordata; class Lepidosauria; order Squamata; family Psammodynastidae; genus Psammodynastes; species Psammodynastes pulverulentus. Next base: position 49,732,992 of record JAOYMU010000252.1, on the reverse strand, counting down.
CAATAATGGCATAATCCATTTTATTTTTTACCAAATGCAACCTAATCATCTTCCTTCATCTTTCCACAGTCACGACATCACACTACATGCTGCCAGTATGATTAGCCTTCCATATTCTCTGTGCTCCTAAACACAGCTCATTACATTAAAAAAAACCCCATAGTATGATAATTATGGAAATGTGCTGTATGTTTATTTAGTTGGGTAAAACTGATACATGTACAGGACCCCAGATCATGTAATAGCAGACTCAGAAAACAGCCAAGGATGTAGCTTATATCCAATGTCCTCACGTGTGAATAGCATTAATTAAATAAATAATTCAATTAATTAAACAAAGCTGGTTGGGTGACTTTGGATCAGCCATGCTTTCTTAGCCCCAGCCTAACCCACAAGGTTCTTGTGGGAAAAGGAGGCAGGGATATTAAGTATGGGATAAACATCTAAAAATAATAATAATTATGGATCCTGGGGAAAGGATACCTATTTTTATCTTTGTTTTTAGGGATTGTCGTGAAATACCTAAAATTATTATATGAGATAGGTGGCAACATAGGTCCAGTAAGTAAGTAAGTAAGGAAGTAAGTAAGTAAGTAAGGAAGTAAGTAAGTTAGTTAGTTAGTTCGTTCGTTCGTTCGTTCGTTAGTTAGTTAGTTAGTTTCAGCTGTGTTTGGCTGAACCAGTAATAATCTATTATAAATCCTTAAGTTTGTCAATCACTTATTTCTTGGATTCCTGAGGCAGAATCCAGTGACATGCTTCCAATAGTGGAATCAACGAGATGGAGGTTCTTCCTCCTCCCTCTATTTCCTTGTGCATCTACAAAACCATTCCCAGATTTTGTGGAAAGACAGAGGCAACAAGCAAAAATCTTTTCGTAAGATCTGGCCAACTTGTGGCATCCTGGATTCCACCCACACAGAACAAGTTCAGTCTGTGTTGGGAAAGAACATGCTCAGCTTCACCTCTTGAATCCAGGAAGAGACACCTATTTAAGTTTATCTGCAAGGTTATAATGTAAGAAGGATTTTGATTGGTGGCACTTCTCGTTGAATTAGTACATAATGGCACACATTCATCTTTATATTTCTGTAGAATAGATGGATTTCTCCATCTTCTGATGCAGTCAACACACTGTGATTAAAGTGACTAGAAATAGGCATCTTTTGAGGACTTGGTTGTCTGTTGTCAGAAGAACCTTGTGACAATCACTGATCTGTTTTCTAATTAGGAAAAAAAACAGGGAATCAAGTGTGAAGTGATAGGTCTATTTTTGCAGTTTCAGCCCTTTGATTGCAGGCCATATATGTACTGCAGTATTACATTCGGCTTAGTGGCTTGAAAATTGTGCTGGCCTATTGTAGATAAGGAAACACCTTTCAAACTGTTATTAGAGGTTAAACCAGATAGATAAATTCCTTCTATAAATAGTTTCAAGTGCAAGACTTGTATCTGCAACTAGGCACCATTCTTAATTTTAAAGTTTTCCAGAGATGCAGACAAATCAAGCACCCTGCAGAAGTAAGGCTGTGCAAAATGTTCTGTGGGTGAATCATTCATGCACAGACTATATGGTTTCAGAAGGTCAGTTCTGAATTTGAAGAACACATTTTGAGTGTGTTGGTTTGTACACAGAATAAAATAGAGATGCTTTAATCTAGGCAGAAGTGGCTCGTGGGTGTGCAGGGAAAGAAGCCAGAAAAAAATAAGGCATCAAAAACGTAGGTAGGTAGGGTCCCACTGAAGGAAGAAAGGAAGCCAATGGAAATTAGATTTGCCCTAACTACATAAATTTTATTCTGTTCAAATCTTGAAACAACCAAAGTATTTTGGCTAATCTGGTTTGTTTGGGATTAAAAGCAAAACATTTTCCTCTGATTTGTACATACTTCTACTCAAAACTCATGAATACGAAGGCTCTGGGACCAGTTGAGGATACCAGTATTTGGAATCTATGTGCTACAGAGAATGAAAAAGTAATCAGGACTCATTTGGGGCCTAAAGGGATATATTTTCTAAAATTGTTCTCCACTACTGTCATAGAAGAGATGAACAGGGAGCTGGGTTTCAGCAGTAATTAAACCAGAGATGTGGACAATTATGTCCTGTTATTTTTCTTGGACCTTGTCATCAAAGCCCAGAATCAGAACAGGTGAAAGTCTACTATACAGCTGCCGATTCACATGAAATGTTTTGCCATTTTAAAGTAAGCTTAGAAAGTGGTGGAGTCTGGAAGTCTTTCCCACTAACAGCCCTAGACATTAGCAATTCTGTCAAGTATCCAAGACTACTATCATGAACAGAGCAGGGTGAAAGCATAAACAAAGATAAGAATAGATGATAACCTGCTGGAGCAAATGGCACAGTGCTTGAAAATGACATTGCAATCATGCTACAAGGCAACATGACATTAAGCACATAAAGCTGACATCTGAAAATGAAACTTAAAGTACTTACCGAGGAATTTATGCTATTCTGAATATGTGTTAAGATATTCACAGGGGACAAAAATGGATGTTGTATGAGAATTGTCAATACATTTGGATTGCTTGGTTTGTGTTGCGACTTTTCAAGAACCCTTTTTATAATTCAATAGACAGTTTGGTTTCTTTTAACGGGAAGTGCTGCAGTAATTTTAAACTAAAATTAAAATGTGTTTTACTGGATAAGGCACCAGACTAGAAAGTGAATTCTAATACTGCCCATTTTATTTGATTTTATCCTATCTTTATTTTTTTTATAATTCAAGCAAACAACATATCTAATATGTCTTCCTTTTCCTATTTTCCCTACAATAACAAATTTGTGAAATGGCTTGAACTGAGAGAGAGTGACTGACCCAAATTTCACCCAGCCAGTTATTCATGCCTAAGGTGAAACTCAATTTGAATTTGAGCCTCCTTCAAATATATTGTCCCACCATAAACACCATAACATACTGGCTTTCAACAAAGGCTTCTTGTGAAATTTTATATCACTTCAGGATGGCAGTGCATAGTTAACCTCTTATAGGCTAACTTACTCTTTGAAAGAAACAGAAAAATAGAGTGCACACAGAAAAACAATAATACCTATACAGTATTAGATAACTGTTCAGGATAGATCACTTTTTAAAGTAACATTATTGAATTTTTATTCACAACCTAGCAACTAACGTTCTCAAGAAATCTCAGCAAAATGCTTTACAACTGGTTGCTAACAAAATATTACAGACAGGTAGTCTTGCCATGGTTTTTATGAACAAAATTTATGACATGGCAAAAAGTCTGGCACTATTCTTTTAAAATAGATTTTTAGGCAAAGTGAAAATGTATTCTTAATGATCTACAAAGAAAATCCCAGTGGCTTCCCACAGTCCCTCCCCCCACCTTATATTATCAAGTATAAGTTGTGGACAAAACTCCACAAAACATGGTTACATATTAATGAATAGTAAACTCTCTTTTGCTTATTGCATGTGAACTATCTGATTTGTACATGTCTGACTAGGTAAGTTCTATCCAGCGCTCACCCTTAGCTAATTCTAGTCAGGTTTACTTTTGGAAACATTTTGTTTTAAATCCAGGAAGATGATTCATGTGGAAAGGATGACTAAGATATGTTCTTGGGTACAGCTCTATCTCAGATGTACTAGACACACCAACAAAGCAAAATTATCTGACTCTATTTGTAGCTCTCATACGATGCCATATGACTTATGATCCTGGGTATTGGGAGGCATTTTTCTGTGGAGGTGCAAAACTGCAAGGTAGAAAGCAATTGTAATTTTCACATGCTGAACTGTTTTGAGTGCTTCCTGTGGAGTATTTTTGGCAACGCTATCTTTCCCACCAACAGAACAGTTTCACATTGTGGGTCAGGAAAAGAATCCCATTTTCTAGAATCTGAGAAGTGGGAAATGACTCCTGTTAAAGTAGTCCTTTGTCCATTTCACTCAGAACTACTAATACTGATCTGCAGAAGGTTTCCTTTTTATTTTTATCCCATCCTTACAGTTTAAATCACATAGCTTTTGCCGGTGGGGAAAAAAAAAGACTTTCACCCTTCCTCTCCCCTCCCTCCCTCACTTCCCAACTCTTTATGGAGCAGAAATAGAATCTATGTGGGGAATAATCTTTGAAATGGGGAAAAATGTATCTATTTAGCCAGGATCTGCCAATCTCTTTACTTTTCCATTTTAATAGTTATCTTTTTATTGAATAACACAGCACAACATTTGCATTATTTTCATTTCATACTGTACAAATGTTCTTATAACTGCATATTTTCTCCTAACAACTGCTGATCTGTGTCTGTCTACAACCCTCCTCCTCCTCCTCCTCCTCCTCCTCCTCCTCCTCCTCCTCCTTCTCCTGCTCTTAAAGAATAGAACGACCTGACATAATCTGAGTAGCATGTTTGCCCTGCAAAATTGCCTTGCATGTTCTTTCATTTCTTTTCCAATTGGGAAACATGGGATCCAAGCAATACTGTCTAATCACTGGCTTAAATCTTACAATCGCAGGAAACTGTTAAAGTCCTTAAAAAGTGGTTGTTAGTCATTAACTAAAGAAGAAAAACAAATCTGTGCTTAATGCAAGTTAATGTTAGCATCATTTGGAAGAAAAGACTAAATACACATCAAATATTGTAGTTATATGCTATCTATACACTATTAAAGCACTCTTGTTGGTAACCTTTAACTGGGTGAAATGGTGCATCATAGGGCAAACATTTTCAATCAAGGTATCTCAAATGGGCTAATATGCCCAAAATTTGGGACCCATGACCTCTATGGAATTAAAATGCGGTAAATTTGGCAAAACATTTTATGACATAAAATTATAAAGCATTTTATGACACAATACAAAACATCATAAAACATGTCAATGTCTGATATTTGACTCTGCTCTACAGTTCAACGTAGATACATTTTAGAATATTTGAGAACTTTTATGATCCTACTCACATTAGAAACTCTGTTATTGTTGAAGGCATTGAGCAATCTAGTAAGGAAAGATCTCTGAAACAATGACCAAGGGGTCATGGGGCTGCCTAGCATAAATACGTTTTTAGGGTTGCCTTCCACTATGTAATGCTGCTTAATCTTATCTGCAGTCCATATCTAGGCTCTGCTTTCTAAGGACTAACTATTTTCACATCATGCACAATACAGGTATTTCTCACTTACCAACCACAATTTGGAATCAGCAATTCTGTTGCTAAGTGACATGGTTGTAAAGTGAAACCTCATATGAATGCACTGACTCATGACATCAATTCTGGCTGTGGCTGTTAGGCAAATCACCCCAGTCATCTATCTATATGTAAAAGTTAATAATGACTTGATGGCATATAATCAATCAATACAACAATGAATTCAAATCAAAATAATGTTTAAAACTAAAAGTTCACAATTGTAAAAGGATCTGTGTCAGAGGTATTATTGAATATTTCTTTGCAACTATGTTTTGCTTTGGGAGAGACATGCCCTGTCCAATTGTTAGTATACAAAAAAAAAAGCAAAACCCTGAATTTCCAAATTATTTCCTAGAACTTAGCAATAACTTCCCACCACTAATGAAAGTTCTAAAAATATGTCACTGTTAGGACTGATCATTTATTGGTAAAAGCAGGATCCTATCCTTCAAAATGGATAGAAGAGTAACACAATAATTTGTTATACATCTGTTTCTTTTAAACGATGGCTAGCAATTTCAGGATTAGGGTTTATTGAGGATGCTCCAGTCTACTGGGAAAAATGCTTTGGGGTTCATGAAATTTCATGAGAAAAACTAGCATTGCAGCATAAACATAATATAATGATAATTAAATTCCCTGCATTGAAGTGAAATGAGTAAGAATTAAAAAGAAATTTTAAAAATCCAATTATAATAACTGTGTTCTATGAAAAGAGCATTCTGGTTTGTTATGCTAGTAATTCTATAAACAATCAAAATTCTTTAGAAGAAGACAAACATCCTTGAAACATGAGGAGTTAAATCTAATTATTTGATGGTGTGATATTTTAATATACCCTCAATATGCCCATCACAATATATGACATTAACACAAGTTTGCAGGCAAATATGCCAGAGAAAATGAGGATATTTGAGAGGACCCCTAAGCCAAGAGTGCAATCCAAATAGCCACAATAGTAGTGATGAGAAGAAGAAAGGAGACCAAGGTATCTACACCTTCATTTCAGTCTAAGCTGAGAAAATAATGTATCCTTATTCCTAATTTTGATTATGGGAGAAAAGATACAGTGAACATAACCCAACAAATCTGTAGATCACAAACCAAATCGAGGCAATGCTTTTGAGATGCCAATGAATAAAAATCCTTCCCATGGCATTTTAAAGCATGAAACATGATGTCTTTTCTTTTCTTTTTTAAGTGAGAGAGGAAAAAAGAGCATGGACTATCTCAAAGGTGCTTTCTTTCAAAAGGCAACTGGACTTTCTTGTTTTGCTAGAAGACGTTTCACTTCTCTTCCAAAAAGCTTCTTCAGTTCTGACTGAATGGTGGAGAATGGAAGGATTTATATCCCTTGCAATCATCTGGTCGTTAGCACTCTTTCTGAGAGTCATTGAGGCCACTTGGAGGTTTATCTATGCTCTTGAGGTCACATAAATCCTGTAGTCTGCAATTTTATTTCTGGAAATCTATTCAAAGCACCTTTGAGACAACCATGACCTGAACGACTGAGAATCTCCATAGACACTGAGCACAGAATGCTTTATCCCATCTAGGTTAAGGTACAATTCAATGTGAACTCCTACTAGCAGCTTTTAAGTATCTTGTTTTAAAGTTGTTGGGAGTCTTCCTGATTGATAGCAGCTAATAATAGCATGTCATTTAGTGAGATACATTTGTCATTCCATTTTTTTTACAGCTTGCTTTTCCTTGGGGTGGGAATTACTATTTCAAGCACTGCAACATAAACAGAAGAATCACATTTAGTTTACTTCCGGCAGAGCTTTAACTGGGCTGTGGATTTACTGTGGGATCTCTGCCAGGAGCATTGGAAGTGTAAATACACTAAGAGAAGCACTGCATTGGGGGAAAATGAAGCACTTGTGGAAATACATTAGAAAAAACACCTTTAACGTCATGTAAACATCTTACATTATGGCAAATTTACTTTCATTTTACTTCCTTCAATTCTGGGAATATAACTGAGAAATGAATGTTGTCAGTTGCAGTAGCCCATTTTTATTTTATTTTTTTGCTTTTCCCTTTCGTTCCTTTCAGGAGCCGGATATCCCTCAGAAATAAAGATAAATGCTCACAATATCAGGAGGATGGCAACTTGTCACGAAAAGCCTTGCTTTCTTCAATCCAGAAATTTGTTTCCAGAATAAAACACAAACGAGGTGTTCATAGCTGGAAAAGCAGAGAAGGAAGAAGGATGGGGAGTTCCATTCCTTTTCTTACGATCCATTGGTCCTTACAGACTGACTTGACCATGGTTACCAAACTCTTCAACCCCTTGACCCTTCAGGAAGTTTCAAGCTGTTCATCAACCCCCAAATATTTTACATGGAAATAAAGGAATAAATAACTATACTTTACTATTCCCAAACGCAACCCTATTACTATTTCTGGATGTATGCTGCAATTCATTCAATCATTTCTACAAGAGGTTGTAAAAAAATGGTATAATCAAGGATAACACCGGGGTGAAACTTTTCTTTGTGATCACAGCAGTCAAGAATCAAGTCTTTCTATCTCAGCAGTTCCATTTACAATTATAACTCTTGATCATTATGGTGTGATGAACTGCAACTGGATATTAGACACATATTTAACATGGTTATTCAGCAATCCAAATTAAAAGGGCAACACAGGTATGTCCCTAGCACCTGCTTTAAACCAAGTCCCTCTTTCCTCTGAAGCATGCATTGGTTGAAGGGAGCAGACACTTTTTTTGCTGTTCCCAGTGATTTCCCTGCATAACCTAGTCTTTGCTGTCATGTAGTCTAAGAATAATTAACAAAACTAAATAAATATTGTATCTTACTGAGCATTTCATTTCCTTTATGACTTCAGATGAAAAAAAATTATGTACACTTTGAAGACTGCAGCTAGGAATGATTGATGAAAAACAAGAATGCTTGAAGATTGCATATATTTATAATGCCTCTAAATATACAGAGAAAATGTCTCTGAAATATATACATTTCAGTCTATGTAAATTTATTTCTTGATGCTTTATCATTGTCCAATATACATAGATTTAAACTTACGTAGTCTGAAATTAAAAGCCTGTAAAGTATCTTGGAAATTTACTATGAGAAAAACGCCGACGTTTATGGCTATTTTGCTAGTAAGAATAGTCTCATTAATGTGTGTACAACAATATTCATTGAATACTGTGTACTCTGTCTACTACACATAGCATTCTCAAACCTTTCAAAAATTGAACTCAAGGAAGCTGTATACTTTGAGGAAAGATCAGGCATTTCTTCTTAAAGTTCAGCATATGACTTTTTAGAAAAATGCAACATGTACTACATTTATCATTATTGTTCCTTAAAGCAAGTAAACAGTCTTTTAATCTCCTTTCCCTCTTGGTGAATCAACTCCTCTGCAGAATACCAGCCTGCTTATTAAATAACTGTTCCAGAAAGTCACAATAGTGAGGCTGTGAAAGAAAAACCCTTCTTTGCTTAAGAGCCAAAACAGAAATGGCATCCTTGATGAATGCTTAGTGTGGGTTGCTTTATCTTTTTCATCTGTCCCTGATCTCTTCTTTTGCATCCATCTTTCAATAATGCTTTTTTATTTCTTTTTAAAATCTTTTTTCAGCTTGCTTTTTTTTTTTAAAAATCATCATATCCAATAAGATTTCTATATGCTATTCTCAAATTAGAAGGTATCAACTTCAATATATGCAGTGCGGCCCTTTCTTTTTGCTTTTAGGTAACTCCCTATGGCATTTAAGTGGGTTTAATTCCAGGTATATCCTGTACTGAAGTGAGGCAATAAGCTGATCATGATTGAGAAAGAATAAACTTTCATAGCTATATGAAAAGTGTTGCCAGCTTTAGCGCTTTCTAAAAATATTGAGGTCAACTCCCAGAATTCTCCAGTTGGCATGGCCCATGCTGACAATTAATTATGGGAGTTAAAGTATATACATCTGAAGAGTTCCTCATTGGGGAAGCTACTATACATTATAAATAGTATCTTAGGGAAGCTTAGTGAAACTCTTAAGAGTGAAACCAGCCATAGTAAAGAAAAATTGCTGCCAATTGTGGCTTTGCACTCACAAATAACTAATTCTTTCCACCAGTAGAAATAGCTTCAGTAATCAGGCAATGGGTGTGTGGCCCACTTAATGCTTACAAATCTGTTATTCTACCATTCCTTATCATTATCTACATTGCTATGGTTGATGGGAGCTGAAAATCAACAGTTATCTCTGAAGTCACATACTACCCACAACGAATTAAATGAATCAGAAACAAATCACAGGCAAACATCTCCCGTTCCATTCAAATCTGCCTTCCTGGTTTGTCCGTGCCCTACGACGTCTGTCAGAATTTGAACGTAGCTTTTCATTTTTAGGAAGGGGAGAAGACAAAGTCTGGTTTCAATTACCTTATAATAGGAGGGAAACAAAATTGAATCACAGGAAATGGGAAAAAGACAAAGTACTCCTCCACTTCAGATTATCCCTTTGTTTGTTTTTGCTACACAAGAGTGTAGACAAGTATATACTCAAGACTTAGTGGGTTGTTCTTTTTAACCAAAGATTATTAGTTGATAAGTTCAGAGTTTGTGAACGGAGCTCAAATGGGTAATATTTACAGGAACTTGGCTCTACTGTTTCCTGATTCATCGCCTGCAAAACTGTTAACAGGCAGCCATGTTAAACATGAGTGTTGAAAAAGTATTGCACCAAAGAGCTAGGTTAAAAACATACATTGGGCTAAACAATCCACACAAGTACATTCCTGACAAAACAGTTGTTATAAGATACAGTACACTGTGTTAGCATTTGACAAGCCAGCAGAGGAAACGCTGCTAGTCCCATTGTCCCACACTCTCAGCTATGTGTTGCTGTGATTACAATTCTGAACAATAGATACTGTGTCAGTAGACAGCAAAACAAACAATAGGCCCTTTAAACAAAATAGCAGTAGGAAGAACACACAAATTGGTCAACAAGGGAACTAGATTAATTCTTTGCATTTTTTCCAGGGGGCGATATTCTAGAGATTAGTAGAAAGGATGTTTTGTTCATCCTCCCACCCCTATGACTGTGTGTTTCTGCCTCTCCCTTTTTATCAATGAGGAATTTTGATCTGTCGGCACCTGGCTTGACCAGCAGTCAGATGATCTCTGAAGATCGCTGCATACTATTTTAACTCTCGCCTACTGTTCAGTCACTTTTCCAACAGCTGCAGGACCTGTGCTGTCCCCCTTTGATCTGAAAAGCAAGCTTGTCGTCTCTGTTGCCAATACCAATAGATACAGTATCAGCCTGCCCTAGCAGCTCAACATGACCAGTTGTTTTACCAGCCAAGAAAAGGGAGGGTGAGGTAGGGCTGGGCTGGGACAAAAAAACTCAAGCCATAGCTTTAGGCCAAGAAAGCCTGACTCAGACCTCTGCTGTTAACCTTCAAGATTACTACGCTTGCTCTTCCGGCGGCAACGTAGCCCTTCGAAGGTGCTTCTTGTGAAGCGCCCGCTCCTCTCCTCCGTTGTCGCGTCGGGACAGC
>JAOYMU010000252.1:49689841-49704290 GCA_025802295.1 Psammodynastes pulverulentus | reverse complement strand
TCTCTCTCTCTGCCTCGCTCGCTTGCAAGGCAGAGAGCCGGTTCCGGGGCGTGGCCAGCCAGGGGTCGCTACTGGTTCTGCGGCCCAGGCCTAATTGCTGCTAACGGTTCTTGAGAGCCGGTGCGAACCGGCTGAATTTCACCACTGCTTAAGATGCTGAATGAAATGCAATAAATAAATGAAAAGGAATAAAATGCCAAGAAAATATTAACTACACAGTGAAGACTACAACATATTCCAACTCATTCTTTTTTCTCTTATGAGCCATTACAGAATATAAAGTTTTAAACAGACCTGAAAAGTAAGAAATTAAGTACCCAAGTACAGAAATAGACAACAGAGTACCTTCTACTACATTGCAAGCAACTTCATGGGTTTTTTTTTCCATAAATGTGTTAAGGTAAGCTGCAGCAATAGTGATGATATGACAGAATACATGAAAGGAAAAACAAGAACCAAGTTGATTATTGTGAACCAAGTAGTTTTCAAACATAACAAACTGAACATTTGAATGGTGTGTCTTAATCCTTAGGGGTACTGTATATGCTGTGATCAACGATGCAGATGATCTGTGATTTTTTTTAAAAATCCAACATTATATGAGCAAGAATTTACCTATGCAATGGACTTTCCATTAAATGCTTTCCAAATTTGTCCCAAAGGTTTGGAGGCCCTTTCGATTCAACTCTAAGTCTGGATCCAACCTAATGAATTTTCAGAACACAAAGGTAGGACAGTCATGATAGCTACCTAATGAACTTTCAGGGATCTTTCTTTCTCTCCCTCTTTCCCCTTCACTTCTGCCCTTCCTCTCTATCCATATTTGCTTGGTCTCATCTCTTCCACAACACTTTAAAGTGCAGGTGAAGGAGGCAATTACTCCAAACCTATTCTCTGAAAAATCTTCACATTCTAATTTCAAATGTGGATCATTTTTTCTTCCATATAATAAAGTGTACAAGTTAAAACCTAAATAAAAAAGACGTGCTTTTATCTAAATAAATAAGTCTTACAATAATTTGAGCTGTGGAGGAGGAATCAGGAAGGTCCTTTTCTATTAGCTATTGAAAAGTGAAGGTGATTCATTTCTGCATTATGTACTAAGCAAAGCTAAAATACGAACATTCATTTTTGGAGTTTTAATCTTGCTCTCCTCTTCAAAGGCACTGTAATAAATCATGCACAATGGCCTATTACAATTGAAGTTTAAGAAAGTGCAAAGAAAATGAAGGAGTTAGAAATGGGTTACTATTTTTGAAAACACTGTATCTTTGAAGATAAAATTTCATTTCCTGTAATGGTATCATGTATGCCACAATATATTTATTAGAACAGACCTATTTAAAAGATGTCTCTTTCTACAGTGTCTGCATTTGTGTGATTTCATTGCTTTCTAAATGAAAAGAAGTTCAGAGGATCAAATTCCTAGACTAGCAGTTTATGTGTATGCCAATAGAGAACTATATGATTTTGAATGTTAACAATGGTATTTTTGTTTAGATATTAAATTTACTTGTCTCCAGGAGCATTCTATATAACATGGCAAACCTTTAGAAGCCTGTTAGAAAGGCAACCTATTATTGTTAAATACCATAGTTTGGGATTTGAAGGGTATTTTTGTTGATGGAATTTATCTAGATATTCCATCACCTTAAAGACAAACCCTTAAGGATGCCAAACTGAACTAAAAGACTCATAGTCACAAAAGCAGATGCCCATTAACTTTTATCATATGCCAAAAAGCAAACAAATTAGGGATTGTTTTCCCAATTATTTTTTCTCTCTTTTTTGTCTCAGCAACATTCGGAATAATTAAAATTCCTCATTATCAATATGGATCCCTCCATATTACAGGTGGTTTATGATGGATCTAAACTGCAATATTGATATAAATAAAATACTGCAAGAATGCCTGAATTAATCTTTCTTGTATATACACCTAGTAAAAAAATAATGTTCTTAAAGATTACAATGGCAAATGTCGTACATGAGCATGTAACTATCAGTTCTCAGTTATAATAGAAATGGGAAATAACTGATTTTGGATATTAAATAAGAAAGATAACATGGTACGATAGGTTTCAGACAGCTCTGGATGATGGTAAATGTTTTACAACTGGCTGTCCAGAAAAACAACAACATCCAATGTCTCAATTGCTATCACACCACTAGCTGCTGAACAGGTGATTGGCACACCAGCATTAATGGTTGAATTTGCTTTCAAATTGCAAGAAAAAAATTAAGTCAGTGTTTATGAGCTTCTACAAGTCTGCTCCAGCAGCCCATTGATTCCAGGGCTCTTGGTGTACTCTGAACTTGATTGATTTCCTGCAGTTGTTTCATTACCAAGCTAGATAACATAATCAGTTCATGGTAGGTGAAGTTTGCTGATTATTTATATAGAGAAGTCTGCCCTTTCCATTTTGACGGGGGCATAATTTTTTCCTTGATGCTTCCCTGATTAGAACGATGTTTCTTCTTTGGCTATCTGATGTTCTTTCTTCCTTCTCTAGCTTTTGCTTACTCAGGAGGGTGTACTTTGGGCTGTTTGTTTCACTTCTTCAGTTTGGGCTACATCTTTCAAAAGGCAGGTAGATGGAGTTTATCTCTATGAGCGTGTTGATGGGTCATTTGCATTACTAATTTGGCCAATGTCACCCTCCCATGCATTGATAATATTACCTAATCTGACACAAAGAAAAATCTGCAGGAAAACAACCAAGTGCAGAGAACACCAAGAACCCTATTGTTCAGTCTTTAGCTACACTTATTCTTTTCTGCTGGAGCTTTCTGAAGCACCATGAGAATAACAATCATAGGATTTATATTTATCTACTCTGTCTGTCTGTCCGTCTGTCTGTCTGTCTGTCTGTCTGTCTGTCTGTCACTGAAAACTGGGTTTTTGCTCATAAAAATTAAACCTGTTACTCTCCTGAAGGCACACCATCTGAACAAGCATTTGATATGTCATAAAGCAGCTAACAAAGCATCACATATCCCCATAATCCTCCTAAATAAGAGTTTGTATAATACATACAAACAGCACAATAATTTAGGAATATAATGATGCCAGATACCTTGTAAAATAATAATGAATGACTGGAAACATATAAAGATTTCAGCAGCTATTGGTTAGCTCTTTTATGATCAGGTTAATTTGGGAACAGAGGACAACAGATGGAAATAAAGAGATGTATTAGAACTCTAACAAAAGTAGACATGACCTGCTGTGTGGCAAAGACTGTTCTATATTAACCTTTCCGAAAGCCAAACAATATCCAGGTGTTCTTTTTTATGTAACCATCATTTAATTTAAATAGACAATATAGAGGAAGTAAAGTAATGCTGGAGAAGATAGGTGTGACACAAATTCATACAATTATAGTGGCATTTTTTCATAATGCAGAATTTTTTTCATACTTTAATTCATTAATTAGGGGTATATGCAGTGCCGTTGATGCAGAATGACTTTCATTGATCCAGAATATTACTCAAAGACCATCACCTGAAGAGGATATTAAAATTTATTTATAATAAAAACTTTTTACACCTGATAACCTTATGTTTTGACATAAAAAAGAACTTTAGAAAACTTTCCTCCTTGATAAAATCGTATGAGGAAAGGACAGGCAGCCAAGATTCATTCAACATCGATCTTGAAAAACTATAGTAAATACCATAGTTAGCAAACCTCTGAAATAGAACAATTTTGAAAACTTGGATATACCGTAAACGTTTGTTTATATTGTGAAGATTTAAGTGAGGCCAAATTTGTATCGCATACATTTAATACATTAATTCAGTAGTAGATATTTTATTAACTAACTTGCTTAGCGCCTATACTTATTCCTTTGTAGGACAGGACTTGGATAGAGTGGATAAAGGGGTCAAAGAGTCCTGGGAATAAGACTGTGACACTCATGAATACTCATGCCACCTCTCCTCTTTATTAAGACATACAGGTAGGAGTCCTTGACTTATGACCACCATCAAGCCCAGAATTTATGTTGCTAAGCAAGGCATTAGTAAGTGAGCTGTGTCCCATTTTATGACTTTTTGCACAGTTTTTAAATGAATCACTGCAGTTATGTGAATCTTGCGGTCATTAAGTGAATCAGGCTTCCCCCACTGACTTTGCTTGTCGGAAGCCAGCTGGGAAGGTTACAAAGGGTCATCACATGACCCCGGGGCACTGCAACCATCATAAACGTCAGTTGCACAGTGTAACCTGCACCGCCCCAGGGTCATGTGATTGACATTTGCAACCTTCTCAGAAGGCTTCCAACAAACAAACTTAATGGGGGAAGCCAGATTCATTTAATGACCACATGATTCATTTAACTTCAGTGATTCACTTAACCATGGCAAAAATGTCATAAAACGGGGTCTGACTCAATACTCTCCTTGCTTAACAATGGACATGCTGGTCTCAGTTGTGGCGACTGTTTCAAGCATCAATTCAATCAAACATCCTCCAAAGATTGCCAATAGTCACAGCAAAACATGTACCGTAATATAACTTTGAATACATATAATTTTCTCTCTGATTTGAAGAGCCGGTACATACAGAACATTTGGATGTAATTAGGAGTACTTGTTGTAGCTGAAAGACCAATCAAGATCTTAAATACAAAATGGAAAGTTTTAAAGAAAGATGAAACACAAGATAAAAGGGAAAAACAGAAAGCTGACATTTCTTTAAATGATAACTATTTTTAGAAGCTACAAAAGTTTGCCTCGGAAGCACAGCAGCAGTCGGTTAGCAAACAAAGTATTCAGTGTTGAAGAAATACCAGAGTATAAGCTAGAAAGATCAATCAAAGTGGCCAAGAACTAAAGAAATAAACAAAATATTGCTTTGGTTTAAAACAAGAGTATATAGGAATGCAATTACAAGCAGAAAGGTCATTTGGATTCTCTGAACTTTGGAGACCAAATAATAAATCTATTAAACAAATGTTGCAGGCTATGAAGCATTCAGTAGACAAGGTCCTAAGGACCTCTTGGACATTTAATGGAAATGGGACAGAGGAGAGATGTGAATCAATGTCACATTCTCCAGAAATGCAGAGTCCTATTTCTTACACAATGGGGAAGCAAGGCAACAGATGTGTCCTTTGCCACCATTTCTCTCAGAATAGCCAAAGTGCCCAATTTTTCCATGTTCCATCAGTGTCGGTGACTTCATAAAAGGGCTACGATTGCAAAGGTAGTCTGAATGCGGTATCATCTAGGGATATGCAGCCTCAGAAATTGCACAAGGGATATGAAAGTAGGGATCCAGAAGAAAATTTAAAAATTTAGCATGGGGAATTTAGCAATGATATACGTTAGATGAGATTTTATTCTGGATATCATCAGTTTACTTCTCTCTGGCCTATACTCAGGTTTGTCTTTTTAAAATCTGAAATCCAGGTGCAACTGCAGCAAGACCAATTTTTCAGAGCTTAGCAGTTTTCACAGAAATATTCTCCCTAGACTAAAAGCTTAATTGGGTACATTAATTCAAGATATGTGTGACAAATAAATGCAACCCATTTGAATCATTAAATGAAGACAACGTTTCGGTGCAGATTTAACATAGAAAGATGTCACTTTAAGAACTGAAACAAATTTGAAACCATATGTCCCTGAAAAATGTAGCATATTTGTTTACAAACATTAATAAAATGTGAAGAACCATGCAGAAAATAAACATAGATTCCTGTAAATCACTTAACCTGTTTTCCAGAAGGCATTCTAAAAGGAAAGTGCCATCATATAATAAATCAGAAAATGTTAAAAGATCCTTCTGGCAAATATACATATGAGGAGCACAGTAATTGCTCAATGTCCAAATATACAATGATAGTAAAGTTATTTTCATGCAGAACATATTAAGGTTGAAAATGCACAGAGCTTATGTAAATGATATTCTGAAGCTGCAATCCTGAGGACATTTACCTTTCTGTCTACCTATCCAAAGGCCATCATGTTGAATGAAAAAAAAATACTGTACTGAACTGCTTTATAAAATTTCAGCTATATGCAGTCATGTGTGCAGAAACATTCAATTCAACAGTATTAGCTCCTGCTTCTTTTAAAAATACAGTCCCAAAGACTACAAATTTTTATGCTTTTCTTTATTACTGCCACGTAAAATAGGTGTCTGGGGCCCCCACAATTTGGTGGCAGCTATGACATCAATGCAGATTGTACACCAAGAAGCTCTCCAACAAAGACCACACAGGACTCCAAATAGAAATTGTGAGGAGAGAAGGATATAATTGTATTACTCGCCGAATGATAATATCTAGCTCTATACCAGCGCTCCCCAAACTTGGCAACTTTAAGACTTGTGGACTTCAATTGAGCTGAAGTCCCCAAGTCTTAAAGTTGCCAAGTTTGAAGACCTCTGGTCTATTCCTTCACACAGTCTTAGAGTATCATGTCAGGTTTTATCAAAGGTGTTCTAACAATCAGTGAAGAAGCTAGTTTTCTCCGGGTTTTTTTTAATTTTGTGATCTAAGGTCAAGATGCTATGCAATTTGCTAACTCTGCAACAGCTCTACTAAAAGTATGGATTATACAATATGCCATGGTTTACTTAATCATGGTTTACTGAGCAATACAATTGTCATACTCACAGAACACATTATATCATAAGCAATGATTTACAAACAATAAGGGCTTGGATCACATAAAGTCATAAAACTTTTATCTTAAAATACTATGCATATCAGGTTTGTCTAATACCTTTTGGATACCACTTAACCAGTTACAAGGTTGTTCCAGGACTTACTTTTTTCTTAATAACTCCACATTTCATATAACTTATGTTATCATTTTCAGGATTTGTGGGAGACTTAAGAAATTCTAGATTACCTGGACTGTATAATTTCAATTATTAACAATGTATTGAAGTGTGGCTGGAATTAAGTTTCTTACTTAACTATAAAAGCGGTAATTGCTAGAGAATGAAAGTCAGAAATGGTATTTAATTACTCCTTCCTTCAGCGATGGGGCAGAACAGATAGGGGCAATTTCTCTGCTTGCTGCTGATCTGTTGATCTAAAGAGTTGAAGGAAGAGGGGATTTCCCCCTGTGTATTTATTAGGGCTATACCCAGGTTCAAGGGGGTGGTTCAATTTGAAATAGATTCACTCAAATCACTCCTTCAAGTTGAATCATCAGATTGATTCAAGGCATCAAATCAGCCACTTCTGGATTGGTTCAGTGGGCCTTGAAAGCAATCTGGCGATTATTTCTGTACTTATGCAGTTTTACAAAATCAAAATATCAGTCTGGCTGTCTTTCTATTTCTGGGCAAAATTGTTAAGTAATACAATAGATTCTTTGATATTGGCATGAATCAATGAATTTTAACGTTTCTAAATCCTGCCGATGGCAGACCGGAGGGCAAGTAGGCAGGCTTAAATTTATTCAGCTCCTTCTTCCTTATCTCTCAATTTATTTGTCTGACCCATAGCCTAGTCTCTGTTATTCTCTGTCTAGTTTGTTGTTATTTAGGTCTTTTAGTCTCTTTTTTCCTTCATTCCATTGTGTCTCTTCAAAAATCTTGTCTTTATGTTGCTGTTTTGACTTGTCTTCTACTGAATCTGTGAGTCTTATTCACTGCATGAATAACAATGTGTGTTTGCTATTACACATGACACCTATATAGTATTGATTCATGTCGTATTATATAGACAAAGATGATCATTATCATATTTTGAATACAGGCAAAAGTATAGCTTTCTTAAGAAGTCCATAATGCTGGAAAAGGTGGAAGGAAAAAGAAATAGAGGTCAACAAGAAGAGGGTAAATGAAATTAATTACAGCAGGGATAGGGGTATTACAGGAAGACCTGAAGGATTAAATTGGGGACAGAATCATCCAGGAGCACATCTATTTACATGGTCACTAATCATGGTATATAGTCCAATCCAATCCCATCCCATCCCATCTCAATAACACCCACAAACATCTTAATGGCAGTATATAAAATGGAGAATTCATAAAAGAGGCTAATTAACCTGGCCAATGAGCTATGCCAACAGTTCTGCTAATTCAGAAGTAGACAGAGGGTAAAGATTTCTTTAATTTTAAACATTTGTGGAAAAATATTTTTAAGTTAAACTAGTACATTTCAGTATTGAGGCTGATTCTTTTTCATGGCTGTTATCATTGTCTTAAAAGAGTTGCAGTGGGACTACTTCAAAATATATTGCTGGGAAACATTGAAGCTACTTGGATAAAGTTTTGTAACATTAAAGCCTTTAGAAAGGTTTAGATTTGTGAATGTTTTATTCCAGTCTTCCCTAAAGTAAAGCATCTATAGATGCTTGGATGCTTTCAGGTAATAGCCTATGGGCAAAGATTTCATCATATTAAATCCTGAGTTTGTTCAAATTACAACTTGTTGCTTTTGAATATTGTTGTTTTGGTTGACTCACAGAGAAAGAGAGAGGGAGTGAGGGAGAGAGGGAGGGATGGAGAGAGAGAGAGACAGGGAGAGAGAGAGAGTGAGAGAGTGACAGAGAGACAGAGAGAGAGAGACTGTGTCTATATATAATGTAAAGGTAAAGGTTCCCCTCGCACATATGTGCTAATCGTTCCCAACTCTAGGGGGCGGTGCTCATCTCCGTTACAAAGCTGAAGAGCCAGTGCTGTCTGAAGACGTCTCCATGGTCATGTGGCCAGCATGACTAAATGCCAAAGGTGCTTGGAACACTGTTACCTTCCCACCAAAGGTGGTTTCTATTTTTCAACTTGCTTTTTTTTTTATGTGCTTTCGAACTGCTAGGTTGGCAGAAGCTGGGACAAGTAATAAGAGCTCATCCTGTTACACAGCACTGGGGATTCGAACCACTGAACTGCTGACCTTTCAATCAACAAGCTCACCGTCTTAGCCACTGAGCCACCACATCCCCTTCTATATATAATAAAGATGTACAAAGTAATGCAAACTTCATTTTGGCTAAGGTTTTTAAAAGGCTTGTGTGCTAATTAATACTGACCTCACAATTCCTGGGTACAAATGAAGGACTTTGTAATCACTAACTAATATCATTCTGCCTTCTGCATTTATCAGAACTGTCTTAGCTAACTATATGTAGTTGAATTTATTGAAAGGTTACACCTACTTTGACTCCACTTACTCTCTATTTTCTTTTTTTCGGTTACTTAAAATGCTGAACACATTTTAATTAGGCTTTTAACACATCACAAGAACTTGTTAAGTATTATTAACTTTAAATTAATCACCACTAAGTCAGTTCTGTCTCATGCAGACTAATACCATATTCTTATTTAAGAAATTATCCAGTAATTACAAATTATACAGCAAGAATGGAAAGTGTTTAGCTCTTTGAATGTATTAAATACAGATACTTATGAAAGTTGAGTAAAATTACAATCCTAAACCTACTTAAATGGGAATAAGCCCTGTTATGTAATTGGTTTCTCCCTTTCTAAATTATACTCCCACTTTGGTTCAAGGTTTGCATGAATTTATTACAAATCAATTCAGGGAATAATTTCAATCACAAATGATACCCATATGTCATGGATTGAATCTGGCAAGTATGTGTAACTGAGAAACAGACCCCATTTAAAAAAACAATAACAAAAAATCAGAATGTGTGGTGATTCTAGAAGCTAAGGTGTGTGTGTTTTGTAAACAGCATGAGGAAGAAACCCAAGGATGACCTTTCCTTACTAAGGTTGAGAGGATATCCCCCTCAACTTCCATTTGCAACTTTGATAATTGGATCTGCGGAAAAACAATAGCAGGTATAAGAAAGGCTAACTTTCTAATGTAAATGTTGCTAAAACCATGACATTTCCTGGACCATTCATTTTGTTAATTAGAGCAAAGGGCTGTTTCTGGGTTTTTTGCCCTGATTTTCCCATTTTCCCCCAAGGCAGAATTACCTTGGCTAGTGATAATTTTGTTTCAGGGAAGAAACCTCTTATCAAATGAGAAGGAAACGCACACCTTTTTGGCTAACTTCGGCTACCTTGAATTTCAGCTGGTTCTTGCTTTGTCCTGTTGCTCTTATCTTTTCATACTGAAGGCACTTAGAAGAAACAAAGATCTTCTTTTCATTCCAGGTGTTAGAGGATGCATCTAACACTGACCTTCTAAGATCAGAAATGTACACAAATTGTACACCTCTACTTTTTTCCTATCTAATCCAAAAATATTCTATTTTTCCATTCAGTGATACCTGGGCTTAAGGTACCATATCTTAACACGTGTATACTATCTGAAAGTTACACCTTGCAAAGCCATCTCTCTTTGCTGTGTCTTTCTTCAATCAGCAAGAATCTCTATTTCTCTTTCTGCCTTCTTCTATAGCTGAATACTGTAAAAATGTGAATCACTTCTTTAAACATCCCCTATTTTCCCTACAACTCTCTGAAATTCTTGCCTCTATCTTGTCCCTATGTTTAGGCTTAGGGACAAGTCTAGGCTTAAAAATATTTTCGGAGCAATGAAAATAATATGAATAAAGGATCTTTGACCACCTTAATTAGAAGTCCTGGCATCTGAATTAATAATGTTTTTTTTTTATTTCAATTCTATTCAGTCCATAAGAAACCACCTTATGATGCTGAACATTTATCCATCCAGCCGGTATCTCCAACTTGGATTTGGTAATAGATCTTCATAGAATAGGGAATGTTCCTAAAACTAATATAAACTAGAAAATACAAGGAATTAATCCTGAGATATTTTTCCCCTAATAAAGCAGGTAACATCTTTATTTGCATTACAACAGACTATAAATACATGTCTTCCTTGCTGTCCACATAGGAATATAACTGATAGCACTTGGAAATGTTGTAAGAAAAATAAAAAATTAAGGAGGCCAATAGATTAATGAATGTACTAATGAGTTCAATGAATTTAAATTCAATATAATTTGTTTTAATATTGTGGTGTTTAGGAGCAGAGTGTTGGTCAGACCAGGGTTTTCCAATTTAATACTTGACACTCAAATTAAGTCTGCATTGTATCATTGGGATTGTAAATCTTCTGTAACCACAAAGGGAGTCTCTGATCATGTCCACGTAATGCACTCAACATGGTTTAAGATATTTCTGCAGGAAACGCATGAAAAATGACACCGTAAACCCAACTGGTTATTCCATGCCTTTTCTGCCAATACTTTTTTTAAAAGTTTGTGGCAACTCAAAAAACAAACAAAAAACCCCATATATGGAGTGAAGGAAGACTGAATCATTCCTCCTTAACATTTTGAATATTGTTTTTACTTTTCACATATATGGGAGAGGTGAAAACAAAGTGAAGAGCAAAGATACCTGCAGGGAGAGTCTGCTTCATGTTCGCACCTGCCAGCTTGACCAGAGATTAAGACCTCATACAGATTTAAGCAACACATTAGAGTGAGGTTTACTAAGTAGTGCTTGTAGGCTATAATTAAGACGCTCTACAATAGCACATGTTCAGAGGATCTACTACCATAAATGAAACTATTTCATGCTTAATTTGTGTATGAACATTGTCACTGTCTCCCATAACCTAACAAATGAAATACCTGGATATTACTCCACATTTTCCTATGCAAAGATTTCATAGATTTATTTGTGGAAGACATGTATATATTACAAAATCCAGCATTTATTGAATCATCCCTCTTGCCTATTTCATACTGTTTATTTCCAATGGACCTTACTTTGTTGACATTCAACTTTTATTGTATGAGTCACCATTTTATTGACCAACAATAGTGTCTGCTTTAGGAGATCAAGAAGAAAACAGAACAAAATGATCAAATTTATTCCTTTTTCATCTGTGGTGTTTTTCATTTACAGTTGAGATTTATAGGGCTTTGTTTTAAAATTCTGCATCATTTAATCTGCACATCACTTCACAAAGTATTATTGATCACTTTTGAATAAAATATACTGATGACATAAAACGTTGCTGCTTTCTAAAAGCTCATAAAGACATTATGACTGCTTTTATTTGACAGCACATTATAGTTGCTAAAGGACAATGCTGATATTTTCATTCATCTGACATTACATTTAAAAACATATATACTTTGGTACAGCTATCTAACACTTATCAAAGTAATTTCTGCTCCCTATGTTGATGTTAATACCCATTCAGCATGAGGCTTGATGGAATTTTATGTTAAGCTTTGAAGATATTGTTTGGTCTCTTTTCATCTTGTTTTCTGCATACAAAGCATTTAAACATATTTTACTTTTTCTTGAATATTTAACTTAAGTGATTTCATGAATGTACATTTAAAATATAACATAACAAGACTCTTACTACTGTATTAACAACAATAGATGGTAACAAATACTTGTGTCATGATACAGTTCAATATGATGAGATCTTAGAAAAAACTGATCACATTTTAGACTGTATAAAGACATTGAATAATATCATACTGTTGACAACAGCTTTAATTCATGCCTCAGGTACAAACCTATGAAAGTTGAATGTTAAAGCAGGAAGGGTGGTTATTGTGCTTTCACTAGATGATTATGAGAAGGTAGAATGGTAATACAATATAACAAAGATATACATATTATAAAGCCATACTCCCCTTTTGCATAATTATAATTATTTGATCAGAGCAACCTGTATTATAGGCTGAAATATTAATTTCTAAGCATAAAATTTGTAGTTAAAAGTTTCAGAACAGCCAGTTAGAATTTGATGTTTGATTCATAAAATCCAGAAGGTAGTCCAAGACCTAAAAATATTAGCATTATTTCCTGTAAGATCCAATAAATAGACATTAATTATTTGAAAACATATCTTTTCAGAAAAACAAAGAACAAAGTATACAAATGTAATAAGAAATGAGCAAACTGTAACTGGAAAATTTGTTTGTATAGTCATTCTGTGTATGGTTCAAAACTTAGAGACTATTGCTACAGCATTAATTCTTTTAGCTTTACCAGATATTATTCTCTAACGGACATGTTGCATAAATCTAAAGTTTCTGCTTCATTAGGAAGGTTTTTCTTCACACTTATTGCCAATGCATTAACTATTTTTTTTATAACCCATCAATCGTTTGTTAAAATTTATGAAGTAAGTTTGACCAAAGGAATAACGTATACCGTGGCAATATGAGTTTTAAAGGATGATGACCAATGCAGTTATTATTAAAGTTTGTCAGCTTGTTATTGAAACACTAGAGATTTTATGGACAGCTGCCAAATCATACAATTGATTAGATGCTTTGTAATCATGATACTTTAATGTGCTTCAATAGGTAAAGAGAATCACAGAATAATTTTTCAACCTTCAACCCATTCATATTATGTGCCATATAATACAGTATTTTTTACAAGAATGATAAAAAGCCAGCTGGTAGGTGCAGGGCAGGCATATAAAGGTTCCTTTATTTTAAGAAGTCAAGAAGTTTTTAAAAATACACACTTGGGAGTCTAATAAACAGGATTGTTGTGGTTGTTGTTGTTTACTGAACTCTTCTGTTTACCCACATCACCAAATTGCTTGACCATTTTATAAGGAAATTTTAAATGAGCACATTGCATTCGAAACTGAATCAAGCAATTGCAAGTACTATACTGGTATTATATCAAAGTTTCTCCTACTCTTAACCACAAAAGCAAGTTGAAAATGGTTTGACTCAGAAACAGAATAAAGCTGAAAATCGCCATGCTGTCCTGCCCCAATCAATGCAGGTTATGAAGAAAACCAAAGGCTTTCATTCCAGTCATGGGGGGATGAACATCCCCCATGGAGGGCGGGGGGACCCCAGAAAATGGATAGAACCTGTTTGTTTCAGCCTTGCCAAATTCCTAGGGGGAGCAGCAAAGCTGACCAGGCACTTTTCTCTTGAAAGTTCTGCTAGTTATATTCAGCCCATTAGAAGTGGGGTCGGAAACAGAGATTCCCTCCAATGAGAAGCCTTTCAAACTAGTTTTATAATCATTCAGCTAATTAAAAAAAAAAGATGAGCTGCAAATAAATAAATCAGTTCAGATCTCAAATGGGACTGACATCCAGAGCTATGTAGAATCCTTGTGTGGAGGTACCGAACCTTCAAGCCAAATTAAGAAGTGAATGCTTAATTGTTTACTAAAAAAAGGAAAAAAATACAGTCTATCAATGCATTTAAATAATGCTACAAAACTGTATAAATTTTAATTACTGGGAAGATCACAGAACTGCTCTAATGGTTTGGTAATGCATTGAATAAGCTCTGCACATAACAAATAATAAATGCTGGTGTTAATTTCACAGTATCCCTGGAGAATAAAAAAGGAGAAAGTGCCAAATATATCTTAGTTTATACACTATAGTAAATTCTTACTACATTGTTAATTAGCCTTGCCTCGAACCCCTTTATCACGAAGGATTTGAAGACATGGCATTGCTAGGATCACTCACCATTCTTATTCTTAAAGATGTTTAAAATAGGGAGAATCTGACGATAATAGGGC
>JAOYMU010000252.1:49679524-49689741 GCA_025802295.1 Psammodynastes pulverulentus | reverse complement strand
TCCAGTGTCTCTTGAATCAAATCTCCAATATTTTCTCGCTTCTGCTGGCTGTAGTCAATGCCATCGCCAGAGTTCACATTCTTATTCTTAAAGATGTTTAAAATAGGGAGAATCTGACGATAATAGGGCACTAAAGCTTCCCCCACCATATCAGCTGATACCACCAGGTGCTGAAGGACTTTGAGCGTGATGCAGATGACCTGTCGGTTTCGAAGGTTCAGCGCATCTTGGAGGAACGAAAAGAGACAAGCAGAAAACAGAAGCATTAATTTCAAGAATGTAGAGGGGAGGGGAGAAATCCTCTAATGGACAAATTTAATTAAACTGTACTCTGCAGGGGATTGTAAGTGGGCCTTTATTAGCCTGGCTTTGAAGGAACCCAGAGATGGATTGCAGCCCCAATGTTATAAAACACCGCCTTGTCTGAGTGTTATTTGTTCCCACAGTTTGTGCTGACTCTTTGGTAACCCCAAGAAAGCAGCTTATTATTCCTTCTTGCTGTCTGTCCTACTGGTTCCTGCCACCCCCGTCCCACTCCCCTTAGAAAGAGAAGAAAGAAAAAGGAGGGGGAAACTCCATCACCAGTACCACTGGGACTAAGGAAATTGAAAAAGCAAAAACATGAAGGTTGATGAGACATTCTACTGTAACAATCAGACTGTTTATTTTTGCTTGCTTAGCAATCATTTTATTCCTTTCAATTAACAATTGGTACTATTCGGAGAAAGGAACAATGATAGAAATGTTTATAAAGAAAGCTTGTAGTTGTTTTTTTTAAAGATGAACTGATAAATAAGAATTCTATCCTGCCTACTTGAGAATTTTTGGTGTAGGGTTAAGCAGCTGGATTTTGCTACAGAAATCAATAACACTTTTTGTCCTGTTCCATTTCAGATTTCATTCCAAAGAAAAGAATGTTGTATTCTCCATTGTATTTCAAATTTATATTTTCAAATGTGAATTTAAATTCAAATGTATTTATGCTCCTGCTTCCCACTCCAAAATTATACACTAGGGAGCAAAGGCCGCAAACTGTAGATTATTATTATAAAGCTCCATTACATACAGCAGTTGCACAGTTGAGAAGTGCAAAGTCCTCAACCAACCAACAAAAACTTTCACCACATTCTATTCTGTCAAGTTCCAAAATGTCAAGTTCCAAAAGGAGACTAGAAGGGATCAATAATGCACAAATGGATAAGCATGAATATTGTGAATATAGAATGGGATGGAAAGGAAGAACTGCCAAATTTCCTCCAGCTCCCAGGCTCCCCTTTCCCTTGTCCTTCACTCTCATCCTTCTGCATTTTTACCTCTTCTTTTGCTTTTCTCATAGTCATGCAACACATGGCAAGCCTAGCTAAGCAATCTCTTTCTCTGCACAATAAGTTCAATTGCCAGAGTTTTTCCCTCTGCCAGGTATCCGTTCCCAAATTCAACAATCAATCAAATAGGCTGATAAAATCCCAGGTAAGCTGCAACTGCAGGAGTTCTCTTCTGATTATTTAATAATCATCCTACTACACATAGCCTGTTTATTTGTATATATTTGAAGATTTTTGAGTGCCTTCTCCCTGTTAGTTCAGCAATAAAGTCTGAACTAGCAGGAGATTGGCAACCTCTCAATTACACCTGGCTTTAAAATGATATAAATGCAGTTTTCCATGTTGGAAAACATGCCATGGTTTTGAGGAATGCAGAGTTTGGGGAAAGCTAAGAAGAGTTGCCTTTTACCCAATTTCCCTTAAATTATGGGTTTACAATGATTTCATTCAAACCCATCATTTTGAAGTGAGGAGAGGCTAGAGATCATTAGAGAAAGAACAGGACTATGTTTCTTACCAACAGTTCCAATAGGAAACCTCTAGATCTCCATTATGGAAAATTAGAAAGCTCTAAACAGTTTGATGGATGCAATACTTAATTCAAATATACAATGTGAAATCTTTTCTGTAGTGTTGCCTCCAGTCCAGTACAATATTAAAAGATTAACATAACTCTTGGCTCAAACAGAATTGTGAACTCCTGCATTAAATTAATTCGGAAACATTAAGAAAATATTTTAAAGACATTGAATTCTTTGGCTCATCCATTTCTTTATATCCAGTCTCTTTAAAATAACTGTTTTCCCCCTTTGAGTGTAATTGAGTTTTTACCCTGTTGCAGCAGAAATATTTCAAAACACGGCGCAGGTTAACAGTCAGCTATTTGCAATAAAGCTGGTTCATTTCTAACTCAATAAATAAGTATTGTGCTAGTTGAAAATGCAATAAAGTTATATTTCCTATATTGCACTAGTTGAAATTGTGATGAAGCTCCATTTCCTCAGACAGTATTAAACTGCAGTGTAATACCTTCTATTACTGTCACTACTCAGATTTTTTTTTTCCAGCAATACTGAAAATGAATGAAATGTGCATTTTGTTTTGTTTTCTTTAAAAGAAAAGCAATGACATCTATGGATTAGAGAAGCAGGCAATTTTAAATCATGGCCTCCCACTGTTAACTGCTTGGTAGGGAAAGGAGCCTACAGAATATCTAGCTGCGTGAGTGAGAAGCACATCTTCCCCCCTTCCCCTGTCTTTTTTGAATGTAAGTTTTATCCAGCCAAATTGCTGGGTAGAGTTCTTCCAAGACAGCCTTGGAATCTCTCCCAGGGCTGACGCAGATTCCGAATCTCTAAAGAGCATCAGTTAATCAAGCAGCAGCATTAATATAGGACGACAAGTTAAACAGCTCTCCTAGCCAGGAGCTTCATCAGATACCATTTTGTTTTTGTTTTTTTATGCTCTTAAATTTGCTCTGTGACTTGTCTTGTCAGATACTTTTCAGGCAATTGTTGGACAGAAAGAGAAAATATACGTTTTCCAGACGTTAAAAATATATTGTCACAGATAAAATATTCTTATTACGTGAGAGATTATTTTAAATGCTCCCTGGAACTGATTGTTTCAGAAAATTCCAATGACCTGACTTAAGCTCAATTATAGCTGATGATCACAGAATGAGTACATCTGGTTCCTTATCCTGGTCAAGCAACAAGGTCACTTCTGCACCACTAATGGCGATATAGTTGAAATTATGCCCATCTGCAAGCTGGAAACCCCTACTGTAGGTGCCAGATCATTAAAATTTGTAGCTTGGGGTTGAAACTAAAGGAGTACAGTAGTGATTAATTTGGAAGAGGAGCCAAAAAAACAGATGTTGATGTAGAGGGATGGGAAAGATCTTTCTACTTCAGTGCTAACATTTGGACAAGCCCACCTTTTTATGCCACCTTTAACATGTGCATGAATTTTACACTTATACTGCCCTTTGAATTTGAATGTCTCTCTTTTATGTATCCTAGTTGGTGCTCCTCTCTATCCAATGTCATTCAAAAGGTGTTTAATATTTTATATTATAGAGACAAACCCGTATAATACTTTCATTCCCGCTTTTAATGAATTATCGAAAAAGAAAACACATTTATAATAAGTCTGAGAAATTACGTAAACGCGTGTGATTTAGTCTAAAGAACTTTTGCATTAAAAGTAAGTGAAAAAGCTCACCATGGAACAATAGGCAAGAAATGCCACTTTTTTTGTCAGATTTTGTTAGTTTGTTCTTCATAAAGCCTTGTTATCGCTACATGTTTCATAACTGAATTATTGTGACTGGGTTGAATTAACCTGTAATAGAGTAAACCTGGGGTGGTATGTGTTTTCCTCACTTTTGAGTACTTTACCAGAGACCTGGGAATTTGAGGATTTTGCGCAGGATCTTAGCTGTTCCTAGCACTGCATTCTTCCTGGATAGAGAGCTCCACTGTTATTCCTAAGATCTGTTGGAGCCATTCTCCCACCTTAGGAGTCACAGCCCCAAGTGCTTATGCCACCACTGGTAGCACTTTGGCCTTTTCCTCCCACTTCCTGCCCAGTACCACTACTAGGCCTTGCTATTTCTCCAAAATGTGCAGACAGATGAAATTCTTGAGTTATCATATGATCTTGAATTTTCTAGTTATACTTTTTCCCCTCAAAATTTTAGTTTTATCACAGTTGATTTGTAGTTGGATACCTTAACAATACTTGACTAATGTTTCAAATTGGTATTTCAAATCTTATGTGGTACATAAAAGGAAAGACAATGTCATCTGCTTAGAGCAAAGTATAAATTTTGCTGTTGGCTAAACACGGGCAATGGCTATCAACCTGAAGTAACGCAGCCTCTAAATTATTAACCTAGATATTAGACAATATGGGGCAACCAAGCACCGTGTCTCTCACCCTTGCCTCATTGTTACTTCCCTGTAAGCAAACTTTTTCTTCTACAGTTAACATGCATTATAGTGTGCTGATATAAAGCCTATATCATAAACATAAGATTCCTGTCATGAAACACATTCTTTAACTGAACCCCAAATTTGGTTCTATTTTACAGAATCAAAAAGTGTCCTTAAAATCTAAAAAAAGTAAATAAATAATTTGCCTTTCAGGAAAATAAAATATTTTGCTACCAGGTAAATTAATATAAAGTATTGGTTAGTTAGTTCTTGATCCATGATATACTGAAAATGCATTTAAGGAAGCACATGAATCAAAAGAAAATAAAAAGAAATTAAATATAGAGAAGTTAATGAAAGTAAACCATGTTTTATATTGTGTGACTTATACCCAACAGCAAAGACACTGGAGTCAGGAGTAGGTTTTTCTGCCACTTATTTTACTGAGACTTCCAGAAGAACTAATCTTACTGAGTCTGCAGTAATTCCAGCATATACAGGCAGCCCAAGATAAATGAAAAACAAAAACTAGATCTCTGTCATGCTTAATTAACCAATAATAAAAATAATAACTGAATGTACTGCACTTTGGAAATAATACAATTAGCACCATCAGTTTCAAAATATTGTTTCTAAATCAGGATGTATTACAATGTGTGTGTATGTGTTTTAAAAAAATTCCAAGGCAAAGGCTTGTATTTTGTGCAAACTAGCACTTATCAAAAACTCCAGATACTCTGCTATAGGCTTGATAAGCTGCCTAATTAAATCACCAAGTTATTTATCAGGCATGTTATCTAAACAAGGCAACGAGTAGTTCTGACAATAATTTTTCATGTCAGTAGAATCATAAAAGGGCTACGCTAGTGAGAAATTATGGCCATGCCGACTGAGACAATGAGTGTTATTGTTAAAGATATCTACAGGCCCCAGCCTGAGGAAGTTGAGTTCTCCTGACAGCCCAGACTACAGTATTGTAAAAGTTTCTTGAATCCAGATTCTGAAGTGTCAATAGATGGATTTTGTGGCAGGCCTATTCAAAACACTATCCTCTTAATAAAATTTTCCACCTGCGATCTGAGCACCAGGGTTTGTCCTAGCAGAGTCTTGCCTCACTGCTATCCCCAACTTCAGATTTTCTGGGCTTAGCATTATGTGTGCATAGTGTTTTTCTCAATAGAGAGACGTGATGGGCTATACACTCTTGAAACAGAAGCATCAGCCCATTTCTGCCCTCCTACAATTGGCAAAAAATATGAGGTAGCCTCACCGCAGCCACTGCAGTTCCACCTCAGCCTTCCTAAACTCACTGCCATGGCTGTAGTAGCAGAGACTAATCTGTCATTCCTAAGGATTCCTGTTGGAGGGAGCCCCATTCCACTACATACCATTGCATGGTAAGGCACCAGCAAGTTGCCCTTATAGGAAAGATCATGCCATGGTCTTCCCCTTTCACAGCCCTAGTATACCAGGTGCGTCTTTGATTGGCCATGCATTTTTTTTTCTCAATCAGAAACCCTGGCTATTATCCCTATGGTGCTTTTTCAAGAGAAAACTAAAATTTCTGGTTTTTCTTTGAAGACGTTTCACTTCTCATTCTCTTAGAGCTGAAGATCTCCATAGACACCTGGCTATTATCAAAAGCAGAGCACTGTAGTAACTTGTTCCCAAGAGGCAGACCAAACCACCTAGATAGCACTCTGTATTTGCCTATCTAAAATATAAGATTGAGACATTGCTTTTGGAGAAAGGCTCTGTACTTTTCCATAGAAAATGGGTAATCTGTTACCATTTACACACTATAAAAGCTGTGCAGACCTAAACAGAATAATGTGTTTCGTTTTAGACCAACCAAAATATTTTAAAATATTCAAAATTAATATTTTACATATAGTCCTCAACTTAAGACCATCTTTTAGTGACTGTTTAACGTTATGATGACTTATGATGTGACACTGCACTTAAGGCCATCACAGTGTCCCTGCGGTCACAATATCAAAATCTGGATACTTGGCAATTGGAATGTATTTATGATGGCTGCAGCACCCCAGGGGTCACGTAATCAGCATTTGTGACCTTCCCAGCCTTGTTCCAACAAGCAAAGTCAATAGGGTGAGCCAGATTCATTTAACGACCATGGCACAAAAGGTAAAACCAGCACAACTCACATAATGACTGCATCACTGAATGACTATATCACTTAGCAACGGACATTCTGGTCCAAATCATGGTTGTAAATTGAGGACTACTTGTATTGAATCCAACTCCTGGCATATGCCAAAAGAATGGTCATGTCACTATCCCTCAAATAATGGTCATGTCCTGAAATCATAGTTTGAGGTTCAAATACAATTGTGAACGATGATCAATATACCAAGATTTATCAATTTGCATTATACTGAAGAAGGAAAAAAGGAAGAGTATGCAAGAATAATGCATACCCTTAATGCATAAGATAGGCAGGCAGTGGCTCTTGCCTATTTTAATGAGCCCAAAGATGTTCATCCGAAATCGAACATTATCTCCTGATGAGGGAAAACTTGACTTGGGAAAAAAACATAACCAAGCTCCTCAAAATAGCAAAATAAAAAAGTTGAGGTACTGCAATATTTTGCTATTTCTTTTACAATGTTTTCATGTCTTAGTTTGAGGAATATAAAAAGTAGAATGAAAAGAAGTTTAACAACTTGTATACTGTACCATGGTTAGCATTAGAGTAAAAAAAACAATTATTTGGGCCTTACAACTGATTCAGGTTTATCATCTATATTACTGTAAATAGAAGGCCTACCATATTTTATTCCTTAATTAGCAGCCTGTTGAACCCCATCTCCAAACCCTAGACCCTATTTCATTCTTCAGACTTACTTTTTATTGGAATAATGAGTTGAGGAATGACAGGAAGGATCTTGTTCCCACCATGCTCCAACATGTCATGGATGCCTTGCCGAGCAAAAAACTCGTAAGGAAATTGCATTTCACATAATCCATCGAAAAACAGGGGCAAATAGTGGTGGTAGTCCAATTTCTCAATCTCCACCTGGAAATCCATGCAGAAAAGAAGTAAATCAAAATTTATCAACTATGATGTCCTATTACAGTAATCTAAAAGTTTTGTCACAATTGAGGAAGACAAATGTTAGCATCCATTAGGATATCACGTGATGGCTATTCTCTTTCAAAGCAGAAAATAAAAAAGAAACTGATCTTTGATGCTTGCATTTCCAAATGTTGTTTGATATGCTGCATCCAATCATTCTGAATGGATAGATTCTTCTGGTGAAGAATAAAGCTGAGTCTAACAAACAACCTATTATGGAAGACTACTAAAATGTATATTGTAAAGCTGAAACTGAAAATAGGAGTGCTTTCCAACATTATACATTACCAATAATAAAACTGGCATTTACATTAATGCAGAACTTCTAATTGTCCTAATTATATATATAAAACCACAATACGTTTTTTTCATTACTGATATGTTACTAAAAACAAAAGATTAAACTGGATTTACTCAAATAATTATGAAAACAACATTAATCATATAAATCTGATCAAAGGACTTATGTGATAAATTTATGATCAAAATGCATTTTATAGCATTCTACAGGAGAAAACAAACCCTGTGATAGTGATGAAATAAAGTCAATCCCTTTATTTTGAAGTAAAGAGTACAAAAAGTGAGAAAAAACTTTCTATTCTTATTGAACTTTCATGGCCTTTTAATTATAGTTTAAGCATTTCAATTATGAGGAACATCTTCCTACTAGTATTTATTCTACCGTGTTGCAAAATGTATTTTAAAGAATTCTGATGGGTAAGAATGATTATTCTTGATTATTTTTGTTTTTAGAGAACAAAGCTGATTTTACAGAACTCTGAGTGAAGTTAAATTTTGTTTTATATAATTAAAGAAGACTACATTGACTTTCAGCTATTACTACTGGAGATGGCCAGGCTGAGCCTGAGGGCGGGGTCAAATGCACCATCAGTTTGCAATCACGACACCCTCATAAGAGGCCTAAGTCCAGCCCTCCCTTGAAGTCTGTTGACTCTCATCTGGTGTCAATTTGCGTTGATCATTGATAGATCAGATTCTTGTGCATAGATTGCCTAGAATAAATGTATAATGCTTTTGAATTCTATCCTGGCTCCTGACTTCCTGTGCCTGACAATTACTATGTATTCTTATTTCCTAGATAACTTTCATTAATGGAGCTTATAATACATTTCTGTTTTATAAGGCTTAATTGACAAAGCACTATTTTTTCTTGCAATATCTTTAACATTGGAATACATTGTCAAAACCATGCTAAGAATTGTGTTTCTAAAGTACAGCTGTTTGAAAAAATTTGCACAGATTGGCAACTCATACTACTTTGGAAAAAGCTTAAAACGATATTGGATTTCTTGAGGAATCTGCTGGGAGGGTGTGAAACCAACTGTTCTTGCAGTGTTAAATGTCCTCCCACCACATGGAATCCAGAAATATTTTAGTATTACATTTCACAGTGTGAAACCTTTTGCTTCTCTGTTTATGGCTTAGCTTTGAACAATAACTATTATGCAAAAGGGCCAAGATAAATAGGATTTTTGTTGTTGTTTACACCCAAAACATGCTTCTACATTTTTCAGTTCCTCCCACAAAAGTATTCTGAATCAAAACTAAAAAATCTCTGGCTGCATACAACTGAATTTATTGAGACGTTGGTACTGATTCATTGAGTGTATTTTTCATTTTTCCTCCCAAAAAATATCAGAGTAACTGTGAATCAAACATATGCAACACTATATGATCTACAAAAGCAAAAAAATAATAGAGAATTGATCATTCCCTTTTTTCTGATTTTTTTTTAACAACACATCAAGCTATGGCTCCAATGGAAAATGCATTATTTTGGTAAAATTGCACAAAGGACAGTATGCTATTATCTAATCATTCTGTTCTTTCTTTATTTTTTGTTTAACTAAAGAAAACGGACAACATACTTTGAAGTTTCCCTGCATATGTTAGATTCATAACACAATGACCTTTCACACTGTCTAGAAATGATTATATATGGCATATTGTGAACACCTGATCAAACAGCTGCTAAAATACTCAGATTATTAATATAATACAATGGGAGTACCAGATGATAATGGTTTTGGAACAGCTGCACTGAACTTTCTTGCTTTCTTTATAGCTCAAGATCATGCAGGAAATTAAACTATATTATGAGTTGCTTTTGAACTATTTCAAGAGATTTAGGGACATACAAATATGCTCTTTACCACTATCTTTAATAAACATATTATTCAGAGATAAAATGATATCAAGTAAATGTAGCTATTTTGCAGCACCTCAAGACAGGAATGAAAAAGAAATATCTTCACCAACCCAAAAAGATGGAATATTCCAAATTATTAGTATTATTTAATGCGTAAACATGGGGATCTACAGACATTTTCAGTGAGAGGAACCTTATTAATATATCTACATCTTTCTATGTGTGTGTGTAGACAGACAGACAAAAGTGGACATAAAACAGAGCTCAGGAGTCCGTTTTCACTGGCAGAGCACTTGGGCTGCCACAGGTACCCCCGACATGAGTGACATCAAGCTGGCCACACCAACCATGGCCCCATGGTCAAACACAACCCTGATGCACCCTTCAATGAAATCGAGTTTGACACCCCTGTTCTAAACAGCAGGGGCTATAGCAGAAAAGGTGTGTCTTCTGGGTCCTACAGATGGATCTCCTTAGCAAACAGGACCTGGGGTATACCTCTTCTGCTGGATCTGCTGGGAAAGATAGATGTAACCAGGAAGAGGCAGTTCCTGAATTAATCTGGTCCCATGCCATGTAGGGCAGAAGTGATATTCAGCAGGTTCTGACCAGTTCTGGAGAACCGGTAGCGGAAATTTTGGGTAGTTTGGAGAACCGGTGGTTATCTTCCCGCCGGAGTGGAG
>JAOYMU010000252.1:49664643-49677073 GCA_025802295.1 Psammodynastes pulverulentus | reverse complement strand
TTCAGGATAAGGCTAATAAGCATCCACCTTTATCTCCCCTGAAAGGCTGCCAATGACCTAATTTCTAAGTAGCTGTGGAAAGTCAAACAGAGCAGAAGTCGACACGGAGCTTCAAAGATTAACCAAACCAGAATGAACAAAGTTGCTTCCTGCAAAGCGTATCTGAGACTATGCTCCTCCTTTTATGCCTTATGGGAGGGGCCAATCATCTCCGGGCCTTACTTCCCAGGTCACCCTTTCAACCCCAACTGTTCTTGCCTTCTGGCGGCTCTGCACATATGCACACTGACTACAGGGGGAGCCTGTTCCTCTGCCTCGCTTATGTCAGAGTCTGGAGGCTCTGGAGTCCACACATAATTCCCAGATGGCCCTGGCCCCACCTCTGAGTCAGACGCAGAGCCCCCGCTTGAGCCTTCCTCAGCATCCCCAACCTCTTCCTTGTCAGATTCTGCTGCCAGCTCCGTAGGCCGCCGGTGAACCTCAACACTATTTCAACAATTATTTCCTATATCTCTCTTTTTAGGGGGGTAGGGGTGCTTGTGTGTATGTTCCTGGATATGCCAAATTGCTCTGCTACTGCTGCTACCCTTTCATCTCAAATTTCACCAATGTGTCTCCTCACATCACCTCCTGCTTCTTCTATTCCTTGGGTTACAATGGCAACAGGGAGCAGAATTTCTGTCGCTAAGTGATGCAGTCGTAAAACTTAACATCTCACAACTGCATTGTTTAGCAACAGCAATCCTGGCAATCTCCATTGCCATCTTTAACCAAATCCCACCAGTCGTTAGTCATCATCCCACCCATCTGTCCCTTTCTGATCCAAGCTATTTCCCCCTTGCTCCCTCCCAGACCTGAGCAATGGTTCTTCCAAGATAAGGGATTGACTTGCCTTCAACTTTTCCCAACCACTGACTGTCCACCGGCTCTTTTGGTCCACCCTGCACCCTGTCTTGCAGAGCTGTGAGAAGCCCTTGAGTTCCAGAGCTGCAAAACCAGCAGCTACCTTTGGAGCTGCAGCTGCCCCCATAATAGCAATGCAACACACAAAGCCCCAGCTGCCCTGCACTCCAAGGCTCCCCTTGCTTGTACTCCGCAGCCCCAGATGACCCTCACAGTCTTCTTGCAAGGCGTGCCTTGGTCGGGCATCATGGGCAGAGGAGCACAGGGGGCCAAAAAGAAGAGATTGGGGGAGGAGATAAAGATAGACCCTTGCTGTCATACGTGCAGGCAAGTTTCCAAGCGCACAAATTTTGATCACGTCACCACAGGGATGCTGTAATGGTCATAACTGTAGGGATCATGAATGACTACCATTCATTCATTGTCATCCCAACTTTGAACAGTCATTGAACAAATGGCTATAACTCAAAGATAACCTGACATTCTACAAACTGGTGATACAATTTTGAATCTGGCTATGATTTACGGTTTATGATTATTGTATTTTATGATTTATGATTGTATTTTATGATTATTATTTATCACTTGTTGCTTGCGTGTATACTGGGAGCTTATGTACCGAAGACAAATTCCTTGTGTGTCCAATGACCCTTGGCCAATAAAGAATTCTATTTTCTGTTCTGTTCTGTTCTGTTCCTATTCCTGTTCCTGTTCTCACAGCCATTTTTCTGGTTACTTAAGTCTACTGGACGACCAATGACAATTCAATGGTCTGTACTTTTCTGGACCTCTTCCTACAGAATAAATCTGTGATTTTGCATGTATTGATTTGCATTTATTGACATACATTCTCAGTTACATGGGTGGTAGCACCCAGCTAATCTTGTACTGTTGCATCGAATTAATAGTTGGGTGGAAGATTTCCAAAAATCTGTGTACTTGGAATAGCAAAAATAGTAAGAAGAAATAACAAACAAGTAAATAAATAAATGCAAGCGCTGAAAGAAAGCAATAGCCAAACAATTCCAATTGTTGCCAAGGAAACAACATAGACTTACCCATGTAGTCACTAGGAGTTCAGTTCAGTTTAATTGGGATTCGTTATTACTACTGCTTGCAGCAGCATCGTTCTCTTATCAAAGACCAAGAAAGTGGTTTATGTAAACACCTCAGACAGCCCTCCCACCCCACCCCCAATTCAAATGAAGAAGGGGAGAAGGAAGGGACGCACTTTCAGACTTGCTAAACTCTAGTACCACAGCTGGTTTAATAGAAGTTTCTTCTGGGGAATTTATTATCTGAATCTCCTTGATGCAGCCTCAGTTTCATCATGCAGAGTTGTAGAATCCAACATCTGATACATGCGGCTCACTTTGCTCCTTTCCTAACTTATTATAATTAATATGATTAGTTGTTTATGGACACTAAGGGACCAATAGTAGCTTTGAAAATACCAAGTCTGTGGTCTGCTATAACCCAGACTTTCCCTATAATCTGGGACAAAACCACAACGCACATCCTATCCAAATAGACAAAGTCCAGCAATTTCTCCTCAAAGTGTTCAACGTGTAAGAGCAAGCTACCAAGTAGAAATTAGGGACTAGGTATATTTAGGGAAAATAAAAATGCCCCAACTGTGCAAATACTGAGTGATGACCCAAGGAAGGCAATAAATCATCCTTTTTTTTTACTGCAGTGCTTCCCAAAAGACATAGTCATGTTGTAGCATGTTCAGCCAACTTTGCGGCAACTTATCCTCTATTGTTATTATTTATTTATTTATTTTATACTCAAGCTTATATACCGCCCCATCTCCGGAGACTTGGGGCGGTTCACAGCACAGTAAAAAGTAAAACAACATAACAATTGCAATTAAAATACTAATTCAACTAAAATTCTACTCTAAATCCATATTTAAAACCCCAGCTAAAATCTCTTTGGTCACCCCAGGCCAGCCAGCCGGAAGAGCCAGGTCTTTAGCTCCCTGCGGAATGATCTTAGGTCAGGGAGCACCCGCAGCATTTGAGGTAGTTCGTTACAGCCATTGCTGCATGTCACATCATGTGATCACAACTTGCGACCTTTACCATTGGCTTCTGATGAGCAAAGTCAATAGGGAAGCTGATAGGAAGTTGCCAGTTGTACCCACGTGAGCGACTTGCTTAAAAAGCTGCATGGTCCTCACTTAACAATAGTAACCAGGACTGCAGAACTGCTGTTGCTAAGCTGCACAGTCAGATGATTTTTCAACTTATGACCATGTCACTTAACAATGGAGTTTCTAGTATCAATAGGTGAGGGCTATCCATACTGACAGACTGGGGAAAGATACAGAAGTCAGAATACTGGAAGGTAAATCACACTTCCTAGTCAACGTCAGAAACCTATTATTAAAATTTTGAGATTCCACACTCTTATAGA
Organism: Psammodynastes pulverulentus; assembly: GCA_025802295.1. Lineage (NCBI taxonomy): Eukaryota > Metazoa > Chordata > Lepidosauria > Squamata > Psammodynastidae > Psammodynastes > Psammodynastes pulverulentus. The sequence continues at coordinate 49,673,749 of JAOYMU010000252.1, read as the reverse complement.
ATCATAGGTTGGAAGTAAATTAAGCCTAGCCCTTTGATTAGGACAGCAATTCCAGAGAAACTTTCCCATTTTTCTTAGAAACCTGCAAAGATGGAACACCCGCTAGTCCAGGAGGCAGGCTGTTCTGCTGCAGGTGGCAGTCATGGCTAGGAAAGCCTTCACACAGGTTTCCTTGTTACACCAATTCTATCTGTTTCTGGATTGGGTGGCCTTTCTCATAGTAATTTATGTCTGAAATCAACTCTCACTTGTAGTGCTGTACAGGTAATCCTTGACTTACAACCATTCATTTAGTGACCATTCAAAGTTATAACAGCACTGAAAAAAAATAATTTGCAACTTGTCCTTGCGGGTAGAATCGATGCAGCAACCCCACGGTCACATTATCAAAATTTGGGTGCTTAGCAACCGGCTTGCATTTACAACAGTTGCAGTGTCCCAGGATCACTTGATTGTCATTTGCAACCTGGGTTTGCTTAATGCTACATGATTCATTTAACAGTTGCAGTGATTTGCTTAACAAGCATGGCAAAAAAAAAGGTCATAACATTGAGCACAACTCGTTTAACAACTGCCTTGCTTAACAACAGAAATTCTGGTCTCAGTTTGATCATAAATCAATGCCCCTCTAATAGGGATGCCATTAAAGAGCACTCAGAGGGTGCAACTAGTCCAAAATGCATTGGCACATTTTGGGTATTTTATGACTACTGCTTGCACTGGCTCTTAGTGGGTTTCTGTGGATAATCAAATATGCTGTTCCCCCCCCCCTAATAAAGCCATTTGAACCGGAGTCAGGTTACTTATGGGTCTGCCTGTCTCTGCTCACCCCAACTGGCAGAGTTGGCATGCTCCAAGTCCTGTCTATTAGACAGTATCATCTTTTACCTAGGAGCCAGTCTTCTTCATTACTACACCTGCTCTCTGGAACAGCATCCCCCAGAGATTTGAAAGGCCTGACTCTGTTGGCCTTTAGTAAGATATGAGACACTTGGATATTCCCACAGTAATTTGAGCTGGGAGATTGAGTCCCTTTGGCTGAGTGTTTTGTTTTGTTTTAGATGTCTGAAGTGGTATGGTTTTTGACACCAGTGATATAGTTTTTTTAAAAGGATGTGATTTATGTTATGATTTTTAATTCTTGCACACTGTCTAGAGTGAGACTGTGACTCCTGTATGTTGACTAACCCTGCATGTTGACTAACTAGATAAATAAAAAAGTAAATAAACAATTAAAAGACAACAACTCTGCTACTTATGGTTCAGTTCTAATGAACTGAGAGAATCTCTTGACTATAAAAAAAGAACCTCAACTACAAAACAGTCCAGGGCTAATTATTTCAATAAATGAAAATGAAATAAAATTCTATTAAAGCTTAGTGAGGTTGGAACCAAATGAAAAATAGTGTGGAATTTCAAAAGGGAAAAGAGGAAATGGAAGAAAGTTCAGAAAAATACATGAAGGACCTTCGTGTTCAGTAAATAATTCACAAGCTACTGTATAACCTAGTTGGGGAGAAATATTAGACAAAGTCTTGTAACAGTTAAGCTATATCACATTAAAAGGTTTTAGGAGAAGGGGCATTGGTCCTACCTGATATGCTCCTTCTCTGTGTGGACGATGGTATCCAGGTAGGCATGGGTTGACTCCTCTATTCCTTGCAATTAGACAGAGCTTGAAACTGAGGACACGCCCACCTATCACTCATCCCGTTTCGGCGATGGCGTTGCTAGGAGAATCAGAAAAAAACTATCACCGTGTCCTCAGTTGCACCCTGGACCAGCCGGCCACAGGGTGGGCCTGGATACCATCGTCCACACAGAGAAGGAGCATATCAGGTAGGACCAATGCCCCTTCTCCAGTGTGGCCGGTGGTATCCAGGTAGGCATGGGAGATACCCAAGTTATCAAGAAAATGGGTGGGGAGCCGACTGGTCCAGATCCCCCGCACCCGTCACAACAATAAGACTCTTCGGTCGAAAACTGCATCCGCCCAAACATATGCATCCAGACGATAATGTCTAATAAAAGACGACGGGGACGCCCAGGTTGCGGCCTGACATATCTCTTCCACTGAAGCATGCGCTGACCACGCCGCCGATGTGGCCGCACTCTGGATAGAGTGCGCCGTAATCCCCTCAGGCACCGGCAAAGCTCGACTGATGTACGCTTTGGAGATTACCGTCTGTAGCCACCTCCCGATCTTGGAGGGAGTGACCCTGAGCCCCATAGATGTGCCCTGGAAATCTACAAACAGGGCTTCGGTTCTCCGGAAGGGTGCTGTCCGGTCAATGTAAACGCGCAGCACTCTATGAACATCCAACTTATGCCACAGTTTTTCCTTACTATGGGAAGGATTGGGACAGAAATTGGGAAGTACTAACTCCCGAGTACGATGAAATAAGGAGTTCACCTTTGGAATAAAGGTGGGGTCCAAATGAAGGACTACTCTGTCCTGGTAGAAAATACATAAATCTCGCCTGATGGAGAGGGCTGCCAACTCCGATATCCTTCTGGCCGATGTAATTGCCACTAGAAAAATGACCTTATATGTGAGAAATTGGAGAGACACCGTCCTAATTGGCTCAAAGGGAGGTAAAGATACAGACTGCAGCACCAGAGCTAAATCCCAAGACAGAAATCTGTGGACCGTTGGAGGCCGTAAATTAGTGGCTCCACGCAAAAACCTCCAGATCACTGGAGGTTTGGCCAAAGAATCCGACCCTTCGCAAGCTAGGACAGACGACAGGGCAGCCACCTGTCTCCTGAGGGTGTTAGGTGAAAGATCCTTGGCCAAGCCTTCTTGCAGAAAGCTAAGGAGTTGAGCCACTGACAATCTGTTACAATCAATGTCCATCTTGTTACACCAGCCACAGAAAATCTTCCACGTAGCCCCATAAATCCTCTTCGTGGAAGGGCGTCTGGCCACCAACAAGGTCTCAATCACATCCTCTGAGAAACGCTCCTCTCTCAGGATGTTGCACTCAACAACCAGCCTGTCAGTTGAAGCTACCCTGGTTCTGGATGACTGATCGGTCCCTGTGACAGCCGAACACAGGCCTCCGGAATTCTCCACGGCGGAGCCACTGACAGACTGAGAAGATCGGCGAACCAAGGCCAGAAGGGAGCCACCAATAACACCGTCGCCTTCTGTTCCAGCATCTTCCGAAGAAAAGCCGGTAGCAGAGGAATCGGAGGGAAAGCATAAAGAGGGTCCGCGGCCACTGACTGCACAGAGCATCTACCCCTTCCGCTCCCAACGATGGAAAACGGGAGAAGAAGCAAGGTAGTTGTGAATTGGTCGGAGTGGCAAAGAGGTCGACTTCCGGCAAGCCGAATCGGTCCGATAGTCTGCGAAACAAGTCCGGGTCTAACCTCCACTCTGCCTGATCCACCCTGGATCTGCTCAGCCAATCGGCTCGGGAGTTCAAACATCCCAAGATGTGAGCCGCCTTGATTGACTGCAGGTGACTCTCTCCCCAGAGACACAGGGCTCGGGCCACCTCCATGAGTTTCTTGGAATGAGTGCCCCCCTGGTAGTTGACATGCGCTTTGGCTGCGATATTGTCCATGAGGATCAGAATGTGATGATCCTCCACATCCGTCTGGAAAGCCATGAGAGCCAGGTGGATGGCCCGCAACTCCAGCCAATTGATGTTGTTTCGACGATCCCGAATGGACCACTGTCCCTGGGCCACCTTCAACTGGCAATGGGCTCCTCAGCCCCAAAGACTGGCATCCGTCGTGATGGATAAACGAGGAGGGTTGCTGAATATAGTGCTGATGGTCATCGCCTCTGATGACCACCAAGGGAGGGAGTCCCGAACAGTCAGCGGCAGCTTGACCTTTTTTGTGGAATTTCCCTGCCCCGATTTTTGAAAGGGCAGGAGAAACCACTGTAGGTTCCTGGCGTGCAGTCTCACCCAGGGTACAATACCGATACAAGATGTCATCTTTCCAAGTAGTTGGGATAGAGATAGTAAACTGACTGACCAGGACGCAATCACCTGACCTACCAGGGTAGTGATGTCCCCCCACCGGTCTTGAGATAGAAACGCGCGGCCCTGCTGGGTGTCTATCACCGCTCCCAAGTGTTGTAATCTCTTGGTGGGGGTGAAGTGAATTTTTTCCGCATTTATCGAAAAACCATGCTTCCGCAGAGCAAGAATGATGGCTTGCAGGTCTTGATGTGCCTGACAGACGGTCGACGACTGGATCAAGATGTCGTCCAGATAACACTGTAGTCTGATTGATGTTGATCTCAGGGAGGCTGTCAAGGCTGCTAGAACCTTGGTAAAGGTTCTCAGTACGGAAGCTAGATTGAACGGGAGTGCCCGACACTACAGATGTTGACCGGCATAGAAAAGCCGAAGGAATCTGCGATGGTCTGGATGAACTGGGACATGGAGATAAGCCTCGGTGAGGTCTATGGATGTCATGAGGTCGTTGCTCCTGATCCCTAGGAGAATGGAGTTCAAGGAATGCATCTTGAACCTCTGGTATCTGATGAACTTGTTCAGACCCTTCAAGTTCAAGATGGCTCTCCAGCCGCCCGATGACTTTGGGATGAGGAACAACATTAAATAGAAACCTTGACCCCGCGACTCCACCGGAACCGGTTCCACCGCTTGGATGGTGACCAGATGTAGAATGGTCTCCTCCATCAGCTTCTGCTTGGAGACAACCCTGGAAATTGGACATCTGATAAATTGCTTGGGTGGATGAGAGACGAACTCCAGTCTGAGCCCAGACCGGATGGTGTCCCTCACCCAGGCATCTGTTTTTGTAATATCCCACTGGTCGCAGAACAGACCCAACCTGCCACCAATAGGGACGCCCCTCTTGTAGTCAGCGAGATCGGCAAGAGGAACGGCCGCCACTCCCTCAAAATGGCCGTTTGGATTGGAACTGGTTCCTATTCCGATCTCTGAACCCTTGTTCGGTCTGAAAGTCCTGCCTCGGACTGAAGGGCCTAAATGGTCTCTGGTGATAAGAACCCGGATAGGTAGGTCTGAAGGTTTGTTGATTACGAAAGGAAGGAGGCGATAAATGATCTCCCCTTCTCGAGAGACTGGGCAACCTCTTTCGTTTATCCCTGGATTCGACTAGAATGGGGTCCAAAACGGAACCGAAGAGTTTGGTAGACTTGTATGGAGCCGCCGCCAGCTTCCACTTCTTCTTCGTGTCAGCTTGCCACTGCCGCAACCACAGAAGTCTCCGAGCCGTAATAGATGACCCCATAGCTCTGGCTCCATATTTGGCGGCATGCAAGATTGCATCCGCTGTATACTCCGTAGCCGCCATTATTTTATTAAGGTCTTGGTGGGTACGGGTGTCATGGACAGGAATTTTTTGTTGTAGTTGGCGGAGCCACAGCAGAGCCGACCTGGTAAAAAAGGAGGCAGTGGTGCTTGTCTTTACCGCCCAGGCCTCCACCTGATGAGCTTTTCTGAGTGTTAATTCCGCCCTTCTGTCCTCAGGCCGCAGGACGTCCTCCGCGTCCGACAAAGATGCCGATGGAGTTGCTAAAGCCACGATAGGCTCATCCACCTATGGAGTATTTAAAATTTCCAAAAGATCAGAGGAAACATTAAAGTATTTTTTATCAAAGGAGGATGGACTAGGGTAGGCCCCTGGAATCTCCAACTGTTGTCTAATCATTTGTAAGAATAATTTGGGCGCCGGAATAGTGTCTGCAGTCTCGGTTGTCTCAGAAAAGAGAATATCTCTGGGACCTCCCCCAGTCGTATTGGTGTCAGGGGGACCATCTAGTCCAAGGCCAGTGACTGCCTTGGCCTTGCTTAACAGAGATTTGAACATATGGGTTTGAAATAAACCCCTGAAGGCCGGTTGGTCTTCTTGTAGGCTTCCGTCGTCCGACAATTCACGGCCTATCTCTCCTTTCTCCTCTTCCTCAGGAGCATCCTGGGTTGCCACGTGACTGTGGAAGGATGGAGTTGTCAAACTGTAAGTTGAGCCATGCCCCAGGTGAGACATTTGTGGTTGGGAGGGCCCTGCTTCTGGAGGTGGAACAGTGGTACTTCTATTTTGAAGCATTCCTGCTTCAAACCGTCTCCTCACTGCTTCAGATAACAGCCACTCAACATCAATGTGCTGTGGTTCAATCTGTCTCAGGCTGGCCGCCGTTGGAGTAAAGGAGGCAGAAGGCAGGGTGTCTGACCCCCTGGAAGGCCCGGGCTGTTGGGGGGAAGGTGACAGCCCCACGGACCATGGGTTGGTAACTGCTGTATCTGATTCAGAAGGAACGGCCAATAACAGTTGTTTTTGGTATGAACAATCAAATTCCGGTAGGCCGCCTTTCCTCTTGAGGCCACTAGAGGATGGCACTTCCAAGCTCCTATCCACTTGGGTGGACTGAGACAATGGAGTAGGAGCCATTGAAAGAGCAGCCTTCTTCATCTCCCTGGCCCCTCTATCAGCCTGCTTCTCAAGGGCTTTCTGAAGCCGGAGTTCAGCCTTTTGTTGGGCCTTGGAGGTCCGTGAATGGGACAAGGCTCTAGCTTTAATTTTGGCCGCCTTGGCCTTTGCGGCCTTGGAGGGATTTGCAGTGGCTGGGATGTGAGGTGAGGAAGGGCCAGCGGGCTCTGAGGTGGAATCCATCCCAGGAAAAAACGGGGCTGCACTCACAGTTCTGCCCAGCAACTGAGCGTCCAAGACGTGGATTAGGCCCGCGCAATTCCCCCTGAGGAGAGGAATCCACTGTCGGGTGGTGGAGCGGCGGACAGATGTAGAGCACCGCTGCGGACGCCCAGGCTCCTAAAGGCAGCCTGCGATGGCGAGTTATAAGAGCAGACCTTTTGATGATCAAAAGGACTCTGATCCGGCGTTGTGAACGGTCAAGGAGCGCTACAAAATGGCGCCTGCAACCAGATCACTCCCAAAATGGCGCTTCCAACCGTCGATCTGTAGCTACTCACTTCCAGGAACTCAAAATGGCATCCGAAGCGCGCCAAAACCTTCCGATCTGATAAGGGACTCGGTCGCGAAGCGCCCGGGCTCTCAAAGAGCAGCCACAGAACCGAGCCAAAAGAGCGATCCGATCAAACTCAGCTGAGAAAACACCCTGTCTCCGTGCGAACTGTTGCTTCGTTTAAAAACCTAGCGATTAGCGCGCGCACTCCTTGCAATGTTAAAAGGGCCAGGAGATCGGGAAGATAAGCGCATTCCCTCCGCGTCCTAGACTTCCCTTCGCTACGATCGTTGGACAGCGGGCTCAGGCCAGAGACCTTTCACGCTGTCAGCACAAGCAAGGTTAAGACACACAAATCTTTCTAAACACTAACCCAATCCAGGAGGAACGGATTAATACCTCTGTTCATTGCAATAGACAGAGCCGAAACTGGGGATGAGTGACAGGTGGGAGTGTCCTCAGTTTCAAGTTCTGTCTAATTGCAAGGAATAGAGGAGTCAACCCATGCCTACCTGGATACCATCGGCCACACTGGAGAAGCACTTATTTTCACTTGGACAAACGTATTAGAATATAACTGAGTATACTAAATCTTTATCTCCATTAATATTGGCTAATGTCCATACCTACTATATACTGAATCAAAGGCGGTAGCCTAATCAACAAATGCTACATTAAGACATTCTGTAATACTACTGATATCTTTTGAAGCAAGGTAAAATAAAAGCCAGTATTGCTCAATTGTGATCTGTCCCTTTCTGAAACCTATTTGTTCATTTTAACCTTGCCAATCAAGAACTGTAGCTGTGTATCATTGATGTACTAGTGACATGAACTTTCCCATCAGCTTCATACAGATTTTAAATGATATAAAATTAAGATGGAACCTAACAAGATTCCTCTGCATGATTCCACCCAGCCAAAGTATCTCAGTACTATCTTCTGATAATATTCAAGCATATAGGAGTGAATCTACTACAAAGCAGTACTGTCATCTCTAGCTCCCTGTCTCAAAAATGCCATGGTCTGGTGTTTCTTAAAGAGTGGTTTGAGGACTCCTCAGGATTTGCGAAATCAAAATTATTTGCCAGATACTGATATTTGCACAAATTTAAAACAATTATTGTTTAAAACATTATTTTTGTTTATTAAAATAGGTTTTTCATGAAAAATATTTGTTAATATTATTGGGGCTAATCTTATTTTTACAAGATTCAATAAATATATATCCTACAAATGCAGCAATTTTAATTTTAATTCAGAAAATATCAATAAATATAACCCATAAAACAAGAGCTCTTTTGCGATCCTCCATAAGTTTTAAAAATTGGAAGGGGTCCTGAAAGTAAAAAGTTTAAGAAACACTGCCATAGTCAAAGAATTAAAAACCATTGAGACATTTTATATTCCTATATACCTCTTATCTTTCCTTCTTTTATTTTTTTCCTCTGGTTGCTGTCCTATTTATACTACTACATTTATTCATGGACATCTTGGGTTTTAAAAAAAGACAAGCCTATATTTATACATATTTTTCTTCTTTCTTATTGTTTTACTCTTTAATTTTCCTCCCTGCTCTTCCATTGTTATCTATCCTCAATAATACTGAATTTTACTCTCTCCATTTATGCACTTCCTCACCAGAATCACTCTGAAGATCTCCATTACAGTAATATTTATTTTTATTTTTATTTTATTTTTATTAGTACTAGCCTGCATTTTTTGAATATTTACACTTCTGAAAACTTGTTAACTGAGTATAAGAAAATATTGTTAATTGTTGTGGGACATTATCCTTCATTGCTGCTACAGAATATATAAGACAAATATCTGAATTTGTATTAAAATGCTGTAATTAGGAGAAGAGTGCAAGGCAAGAGAGATGGAGACTGTGTTGTGCATCTCCCAATTCTGGAATTTTAAAATAAAGTGCAATTGCCTTTTGTCCCACCTGCATGTGCAGCTAATTTTTTTTTAACAAGTTCCATAAGTGTCATCATGGGCGTGCTATCTGTATAACTAATACAGATCATCCTTCAGTGAGATCAAAGCCATCTTTGCACAAAGCCAGATCTAAACTCATAATGGAAACAATCTAGGCCTTGGTGGCGCAGAAGATAGGATGCAGTAATTGTAATTGCAGACTTCTGCTAACAAGCCAGCTGCCTGTAATTT
>JAOYMU010000252.1:49487862-49499626 GCA_025802295.1 Psammodynastes pulverulentus | reverse complement strand
TAAACCGCTTAGAGAGGGCTGTAAAAAGCACTGATAAGCGGTATATAAATCTAAAGTGCTATTGCTATTGCTATAGTACACTTCCTAATTTGCTAATGTAAATGGCTGTAAAGACAGCCAAGAAATAGAACAGAATGCACTACTTCACTAAGTTCATTAACAAGTATTTAATTGGAGTTGTTGTATATGGCAGCTGTTTGGGCTCATTTTCAACACTGTGTTACTAGCAAAATGAGTCTCAGTACTAGAATACCCAATAAAGTTACTTAATGAACTTAACCCTTTAAGTCTTCTAAATGTAAAATAGTATATTTATTTCAAGGGCACAGGTTATTTCTTAAGAACAATAAAATAAAACATTTAGCAGTTATCAACCTGATAGAATTTCCTATCATCACATTACCGGCACGAGTAAACTCAATCTTTGCAGTACTAGTCCGATATTTTAGTAAGCATAGCCTAGGTACCTGATACACTCCAGTTTGGACTTCCAATCCCATAATCAATTCAGTTTGTAGCACTGAAAATGTCTCTAGGAGCTTTAAAAAATCTTAGAAAATAAAAATGTCCAATCCTTCCTTTGGAAGAATGTCCTTGCCCTCTGCCCTCTGCCCTCCTCTCTCCCCAAAAACAAAAATAAGCTGAAATAATAGGAAACATCTTTGGTGGGGAGGATGACTGGAGAAGTTCTCTCACAACTCACTTTTTGGTAAGTGGGTATTTTGTGAATGAATGCACCTACTATAATATCCATGATGTAATCACATAACTTCCTATTTCTCCTAATTGCTTAAAGATAGTTAACGGAACCACTATTTACTCCATTAATTCTTTTTTGGGCAGTAGAGGGTGGACCGCAACTAGGCTGGGTTATGCTGTATGCTAAGATAAATCTGACTGTATTTCATCATTCCGCTATAGGTGCACATGATATGCTCTAAAATTTGAAATGTACCTATAGAACAAAAACACTACAGTATCCCTGTTTGCAAGGAATGAAGTTCTTAACTGCACAGGAACTGAATTGCTCTTTGATTAAATAATGCCATCTATCAGGACCAGGAAGAACACCAACCCTTTGCAATGCTTGCCCTCCAAAATTAGGCTCCCTCTGAGACCCTGTTGGTGCCCCAAAGAATCCTAAGGGTCTGGATCTAACACACTTTGGACCAAATTGATTGGTGCCCCTTGTCAGAGATCAATTGCTGGTGGCATGTTTTGGGATATATTGAGTTTCTCATTTTGATTTTTTTTTCCTTTTTTAATTTGAGTTTGGTGCTGTTGATATTTGTCAATTCTGTATGGGTGTATTGTTAGCTGTCCAGAATTATTTGGAGTTAAGCAATATCAGATAAGTTGAATAAATAAATGATGATGCTTAATGGATAAATTACTGAGTGTCATATGAAGTGTCATATAAAGCAACATTGCTTCCTAACAGACCATTTTTTTTATCTTCAACTCAAGAAAAAATATGTAAAGTATGCTCTCAAAATAGAATGATGTGGCGGTATGAATTTATCGTAAAATCATGGGTCATGGAACCATTTCCTGAAGCAGTCCTGGTGGCCATGATAACTCAGAGACACGTGGGTTATTAAAAGAAGCCTTCAAATGACATAAGGCTCATGAGCAAGAGCTGCAATGGGTAAGTGAGTAGTGCAGACTGGCACTATTAAGTGTAGGAGACCATGGGTGAGTGCTACAGAGGGTGAGCAGTTTGGCGGGGACTATGGATGGACTGCCAGTGGCCATGAGCAGGCACTATGGATTGTGGTTAAGCTGGTGGGGCCCAAGGTAGGTATTACAGAGGATTGGTGGTGCTACAGTATTGCATGTCATTACTCCATAATATGGCTTCTCAGTTGACTTACAGAACAACTTGTGACATTACCCACTGGCTTCCCCATTGATTTTGCTTGTGGGTAGCTGGCAGAGAAAGTTGCAAATGGAAATCAGGTGACCATGTCTCTCTGTGATGTTATAACCATGAGCTAAGAACCAAGATCATGTGGTTGTGAGGATGTTACAATGGACAGAACTCTGATTCACTGTCATCGTACCTTTGAATAATTGCTGAACAAATGGTGTTATCTGAGGACTAGCTGTATGGTTCTCTTCTATTCAGTCTTGACTTTGGCCTGTGCATTGTGACTTCCTTAATATCTGGAATATCACTTCCTTTTTGTCGCTATACGATCAATTCTTTAAATGACTGTTATTCTCAATTTGAGGAACAAGTGTTCTACACAGAGCACAGCCTACCATATAATCTGCCACTTCTAGCAGTATAGTACATTTTGCTCCTAAACCTGAGAATGTATCAACATGAGAAGAACTCAAAAATTAAGAAGACATTCTTCTAGTCTTGCTGTAGACCCCAAGGTTATGGTACAAGAAGAGATGTTGTAACGAAGTTTAGCATTAGCCTTTTTTACTAACACAACATTAATGACTTTCAGTCATTATTGACTTGAGTTGTGTGTGTAGTGACTGACCTAGAGGTGAAAGGCTCCACATCTTATTTCCAGTCTCTGGAGAGATCTACTCTTCCACAATTTAACTTGATGGAATGCAATTATTGGTCAATTGATTTTAATTGATTGTGCTATGGGCCATAAACATGATAACACTCCTGTAACTGCCAGCTATTAATTCCTCTGAGATGTTCTCTAGGCAACATCTTGAGCCACAGAAAAGCCACTTACAGACAAGGGCTCACATTTCAAACCCTGCAGTCTACACAGCTATATAAAAACATATCGACATGCAAGAAAAGGGCAGGAATAAATCCAAACACAAAGGTATCTTAATGTTTATGTGTTAAAAAGTAGGAAATAAAGTAAGTGAAATGGACTCATAGTTCTTCTTTAACACAAATTTTCTATCACTAGGATACTCTGAAATGGGTTTCAAAGGATCACATAAACAATATGGCTGTGATCATACTCTTACACTTGCTTACATGAGCCACAGTTAATTGGATTAATCTAAATGCTTGTGTTCCCACAACACACTAAAACAGAAATTAACCTAATTCTAAACTAAACTAAAATGAGCTGGTGCCCAGAGTGCTGTCCAAACATAACCATTGTGACAGAAAATAGCTAGGTACATTGAACTGCAGCTTGTTGGATAGATCCCAATGGTTAAGTCTGTCAGTTCCTCTACTATGGAATATCATTATTCTCCCAGGTCTTACCCAGTTTTTCATTAGTTCTTGTATTGAATACATTGGAAAGTCTTCATTATATTGTTGTTGACCAGCCAAATAGCTGAGGTCATGGTTTGATAGCCAACCAATATTTCAGTTCACATCAGGTGACTTGATTAATGACCAATTAAGAGTCATTTGAGACTAAAACGGTCATCGTCCTGTCTTGAGTTGACTAAGTACTTGGATTTATCCACTACATTAGACTGAAAATATCCTAGTTTAGTGGCTTGTGCAAGCTTACCTTGTCTACCTAGGATTCAGTTAATAAATACCAGATTCTGGCTGCCAACCAAGAGATACCCAAAATAACTCAAGGTTGCTATCTGGATTTTTCACCTGCAATTTGGCAGCACTTGTTGGACCAAAATGGCTGTATATACATGACTCATTGAGCTGTCAGAGCATCCTATAGTAATGTCCTCTGCAAACTGCTACTATTTCAATTTCACCCACTGATCTACAGCATCTCCCCCATCTGTGTTCTTTTGGCCACCCTATACCCAGTGGCCTATCCCTGCTAACCCCCAACTGATTTTCATTATTTTCTTCTTCCTGCTGCTGTCCTGGAACTGCCCCAGGGGCTACAAAGCCTGTACTACTAAATTAGGCTTGTCAGACCCAACCAGGGAGTAGGCAGCGGTGCGGAACCTGTGGAGGAGGCAGGGTGGCAGTACAGGTGGAAGAGCCCCATTTTCTGCCAGTGATCGAGGAGCAGTAGCCTCCAAATTGTTGAGAGTGCAGTAGGATGGGACATCAAGTTACAGCACAGTCCATCTCTAGGTGAGGCAGGAAAGGTTGCAGCTCCTCAGGCAAAGGTGGTAATTGTGTATGAGGTGCTTTTTGGGTTATGGCAGAGGAACTGGATGAGGGCTTCCCACAGGTGCAGCCCATGCTCTGCAGCTTATTTTGGAAGTGTTCGTGGAGAAGCAGGCTGTGGGTTTCACTGAGGGATGGAGGTGAGTCTGACACCAACAGAGTCTACCTATAGGCCAGGGGTGTCCAACTCGCGGTGTTACGGCGGCATCATGTGACATATTGGACTTTTTTCCCCTTCACTAAACCGGGCATGGGTGTGGCCAATACATGATGCATCTGGCCCGCAGGCCGGAAGTTTGACAGCCCTGTTATAGGCCCTCTGATTGCTCAGCCCATCCTTCCTTTTACAATGTCTCATGAACAGCCTGCAGCTTCCAACAGGAATTGCAGGTGTTATGTTTTTGTTTGTTTGTTTGTTTGTTTTGTATTCTGTTTTGTATTTGTTATTATATCAGAGTCTGTTTAAAATTTAAGAGTTTAAGGGTTCTAGATTCTAAGATCAATAAGAATATAAGCCCATCCAATCTAATTGGGAAAAGTTGTGCTGATTGAAAAACGAGGCTTAGATTTTTACTATATCTGGAGGAGAAAGGTATGATATTTTCTGTATAAAAAAACCCCCCACAAAGTGTATCATCTTCTGATAAATGTGTTTGTCTCAGTTCTAAAGTTTTTATTAGCTGCCTGCATTTGTGGAAATACAATGAGCGCATATTAGGCATTTCTTTCTCTCTTCCTGTCCTTTTAGAGCAAAAAAGCTGTTCTGTGATGTAGTTTTTATTTCTCAACAGTAGTCCATTAGTTATTTTTTAAAAAATAAACAAAGCAACATAGCTACTGCATGCTTTCCAATAGAGGAAAAATAAAACAATTTTCATTCTTTTTCTTTAAAAATGCTTCTCTGTAAGATAGAGCACGCTAGCCTCAGTAGGTTTCATGGAGACATTTGCTCAGTAATCTTCATATTGGTTATACTTCTAAGTACTCTGTGATTGATATGTTTTGTGCTTTCAGTTGAAAAGTAGGCTAAAAAGAAATGACAAGCTGATAGATTATCTTCGGTAGGACTTTATTTAGAGACAAAACTTTTTTTTTCAATTTTAAGACTGAAATTCCTTAATAGTGGATGTTTGGGTTTTATTATTTGTATTATAATATTTATATAGTTTTGTGTGACATGATGACAACTATGGTTGGAAAAAAAAATGGCAAGAGAGCCGGGACCTATTTGGGTGGAGATTTCAGAGATTTTAAGGAGTTTCAGAAGTTTTAAGTACCGGTATTTTACACTTCTGCAAGAGTTAATCATCCATTATGCATTTTTACCGCTCCCTCCTCCATTCCAAAAAATAAAACTGGAGGGTTAATACCTTGACCTCCCTCCTTTGTAAGTTGCTGGAGCTGCAAAAGGGATGATGATGGAACTAAATATGATCCTCAGGCTTCATTTCTGCATACCTTGATCTAAAATCTGTAGCAATATTTATAGCAAAATATTGTATATTCTTACCTGCCTTTTCAGGGGTGCTGAAGCCGTTGCTTGTATTCCCTTCTTCTGTATTCAACCTTTGTATTTTGGTTTCTTGCCAAAAATGCTCCCTTCCGTCCCTCCCTCTCTTCCCTTTCTTTTGTTCCCTCATGCCTTCCCTTGAGAGCCCCTTTTGCTTACTAGTTTCCTCTTTGCATTCAATGCATCTTATATGCACAGAAAGGGCCATCTAAGCCTTCGTGACCACTTCATTGTTTCTTTCAGGAATTTAAATGAAAGCATCTCCACCTGATGGCTGTTCAATATCTGCTTGAATAAATCAATGAAAGGGAACCCATCACTTCCCTAGATCCCTGCTCTTCTGGTTGGAAGATTTCTCTTAATACCCCACATCCTAAAATGTGCCTTCCTTCATTCCATGTCCTGTTTTCTGAGATGATAAACAACACGTTTTGCCCTTTTGGAGTAAAATCTTTTCAAAGTTACTATCATATTTCTTATTGATCATTTTTCTTAAATACAAACATGCCAATTTCCCTCAGTCTTTCCTCCTAAGACTTAGTTTCCAGTGCCCTGGATGCTGTCAATGCTTTTATCTGCACCTGTTCCAGTTTCTCTAAATATTTCTTAAATGTGGCACTAATGTAAACAATGTAGAATATAATGGAATTATTACTTCCCGCGATCTGGAACTACACTTCAGCTGATGCACCAAAAATTAACTTACATCCTGTTCCAGTTGTATAAGGAACCATTGGTTTTCACAGCAGTTCAGCCAATTGTATAGGAACCATTGCAGACCCATTTATTATTTTTCATAGCATGGCAGAATGATAAGATGCAAAGGAGCATCACAATGTGTATTCTATAAAGCTGGGTAGACAAAAGAAAAGGGTATATGTGTTCTCCAGTGTGTCAGATGTTATCCAGGGATAGATGGGTTGACTCCTCTCTTCCTTGCAATCAGACAGAGCCTCAAAACTGAGGACACGCCCTCCTGTCACTCATCCCCAGTTTTTTGGCTCTGTCTCTTGCAAAGAACAGAGGCATCAATCCTCCCTCCTGGGCAGGATTGAGGTAAAAATAGTACTTTTCAGGAATTTACACTGAGAAGGGTCATCGGCCCGAGCCCACAGATCTTTGACTAAGGAAGGAAGAATGAAATTTGAGCTTATCTTTCCGATCGGCCTGGTCTTCACTTTCAAACTGGAATCTGCGCACACTGGCTGCTAGGTGTTAAGCAGAGCGAAGGCGTGCACGGCGGCAACGGCGACTAGAGCCGCTTCCCAACAAGCGCATTACCGTAGCTGCCGAAAAGAGCTCGGGCGCTGGTGCGGAGAGCCGCTAACTACTACGGAGCGGCTGGGGCGTCGCAGGGAGTCCGAGCTTTTAAGACTCGCCGCGCCAGCCATTGGAGACAGGAGGCGGAGCTCGCGGCACATTACCGTAGCTGCCCAAAAGAGCTTGGGCACCGGTGTGGAGAGCCGTTAACTGCTACAGAGCGGCTGGCGCATCACAGGGAGTCCGAGCATCCAGGACTCGCCGCGCCAGCCATTGGTGATGCGGGGCGGAGCTCGCGCACGCCATTTTGAGGGCGCCAGCTCCCGCCCGCCATTTTGAATAGTGTTGCCGGGCAGAATAAACGGCTCGCGATGCCATTTTCCGGGCGATCAGAGCTTTGGCGCCATTTCTCTCCGAGGTTTGATCGGAGAGGACGTCGGTGGTATTCGCCTTGCGATTGTATAGCGGGCTGCCACGAAGAGCTCGGGAGTCACGGCACACGCTTCGCATTCTTAGTGGCTGTCTGCCCACGTTGCTGGCATAAGGGTCGCAGGACTTTTCAGGTTTGGAGTAGCATGGCTGGGGTATAAAACCAGCGCTAGTCAGAGTTTGTCTGGGATGGATCCTTCAGAGCCTGCAGGCCCTTCCTCCCCTCATGTCTCCGGGACCGTCAGTCTTGATTCCTCGGCCACTAAGAACAAGGCTGCGAAGATCAAGGCCAGGGCCTTATCGCACTCCAGGGCCTCAAAATCCCAACAGAAGGCGGAGCTTCGTCTCCAAAAGCCCTGGAGAAGCAGGCTGATAAAGGAGCCAGGGAAGCTGAGAAGCACACACAGGCCTGTGTGGTCTCCTTATCGCCCTCAGTTCAACTCACTGTGGAAGCACTTTCTTCCAGTGCTACCAAATGGAGGCATGACCCTTCGCAGGCAGAGGGCCCTCATCAAAAACAGCTATTGTTAACCGACCCTCCAGAAACGGAGTCAGCCGGGTTCGTGCTTTGGTCAATGGGGCTTTCCCCTTCTCCTCACCAGTCCACCCCTGCCAGGGCCCAAACCGCTCCACCGGCTGCCACCTTTACACCTACAGCGGCTGGCCTGAGGCAGCTGGAGCCCCAACGCATTGATGTGGAGTGGCTTCTTTCAGAAGTGATGAGAAGGGGGTTCGAGGCAGGCAGGCTCCATAGCTCTGCACCCCCCAGTTCTCAACCCAAAGTGGGCCTCCCCTCACAGCAGACCTTTCTTCAGGGACCTGGACCCCCTGTTCACAGTGCCTTCTTTAGACTGGACGGTGACTCGGGATAACCCGGAGGACGAGAAAGAAGAAGGGGAGATAGACCGTGAGCTGTCTGAAGATGAGGAACAGGTGGAGGAACAGCCGACCTTCAAGGGGATGTTCCAGACACATATGTTCAGATCCCTTCTGAACAAGGCCAAGGCGGTCTCCGGTCTGGGGTTGGACGCCCCCCCTGAACCCAATACTGCGGGTGGGCCTAGAGACATTCTGTTTTCAGAAGCCATGGAGACAACGGATGTCATTCCTATGCCTAAACTTTTTCTACAGTTGATCAGGCAGCAGTTGAAGGTGCCGGGGACTTATCCCAGCCCGACACCGTTCGACAAGAAATACTTCCATCTATCCCCTGATCTGATGGAGATCCTGAACACCCCTTTGGTGGACGAGCCAATTGTTGCCTTGGCAACACCTTCAGCCTCCTTGGCGGATGCTGAGAATGTGCTCCGCCCCGAGGAACGGAGGGCAGAACTAACCCTCCGTAAGGCCCATCAGGCGGCTGTCTGGGCCGTTAAAACTAGTACCGCTGCCTCTTTCTTCACAAGGGCGGCATTACTGTGGCTCCAACAGTTACAGAAGAAGATGCCCATTCAAGACACTCGGTCCCACCAAGACTTGAACAAAATCATGGCGGCCACAGAATATACGGCGGATGCCACCTTCCATGCCGCCAAGTATGAGGCCAGAGCCATGGGGTCTACCATCATGGCCCGGCGACTTCTTTGGCTGTGTCAGTGGCAGGCTGACACTAAGAAAAAGTGGTGCTTGGCGTCAGCCCCATACAGACATTCACATCACTTTGGTGCTGTGTTGGACCCGATCCTGGTGGAGTCCAAGGACAAGCATAAGAGGCTACCCAGTTCTCTCCAGGAGAGGAGAACGTCGTTCACCTCCGTCATTTTGGACCCAGCAGGGGTTTCGCCCCTCCTACCCCAGCTCATACCAGCAGAGATCCTTTCGGCCCGTTCCTCCGAGGCAGGACTTCCAAGCTGGGCAGGGATATAGGGACCGGAGTAGAGGTCAATTCCAGACTAAGCGGCCCTTTTGGGGAGGCGGCGGCCGCCCCTCCCGCCGGTCTCGCTGACTGCGAGAGGGACATCCCCGTTGGTGGCAGGCTGGGCCTACACTACCACCAGTGGGAGCTTCCCACCACGGACGCCTGGGTAAAGGACACTATCTAGTCTGGGCTCAGACTGGAGTTTACAGCTCCTCCACCCGAGCGCTTTCTCTGGTGTCCGATATCCAGAGACCCACGCAGACAACAACTTATGCAGGAGGCAATTCTACATCTCGTCTCCATACGCGCAGTAGAGCAGGTTCCGTCGGAAGCCAGAGGACGGGGCTTTTATTCCATGCTATTCCTCGTCCCGAAGTCTTCGGGCGGCTGGAGGGCTATCCTGAACCTCAGAACCTTGAACCAGTACATCAGGTATCGAAAGTTCAAGATGTCGTCTCTCCGGTCTATTTTCCAGGGGATCAGACCCAGAGACCTCATGACGTCCATAGATCTCACCGAAGCTTACCTGCATATTCCCATTCACCGGGATCATCGCAGGTTTCTTCGGTTTTTCTATGCAGGGCAGCACCTCTAATATCGGGCGCTGCCCTTTGGACTGGCGTCAGCCCCGAGGACGTTCACCAAGGTACTCGCAGCCCTGACGGCGTCTCTGAGGTCTACGCCGATCAGGCTGCAATGTTACCTGGACGACATCCTCATCCAGTCGTCCACGATGCACCAGGCGCGTCACAACCTGCAAGACACCATGCTTACCCTGCGCAATCACGGCTTTTCTATCAATTTGGAGAAAAGTCACCTGTCCCCTTCTCACAGAATCCAACATCTGGGGGCAGTGATAGATACGTTACAGTGCCAGGTGTTCCTCTCCCAGGACAGGCAAAAGGACATTGCGACACTAGTGGGGCAGGTCCTGGCTTCCAACCTAGTTTCCCTGCTGTCTCTGGCGCAATTGCTGGGGAAGATGATATCCTGTATCGGTATCGTTCCCTGGGCAAGGTTCCACGCCAGGGATTTGCAGTGGTTCCTTCTACCCTTCCAACGGGCAGGACAGGGAACCTCCGTGAGGAAGGTCAGACTTCCGCCAGCAGTTCGGGCCTCCCTCAACTGGTGGTCGTCAGAGGCGATGACGGTCGGCTCTATTTTCAACGACCTGCCTCGGGTATCTGTCACGACGGATGCCAGCCTCTGGGGCTGGGGAGCCCACTGTCGAGGGTGGCACAGGGTCAGTGGTCCAGTGTAGACCTCCAGAACAATATCAACTGGCTGGAGTTGAGGGCCATTCACCTGGCCCTGCGGGCCTTTCAATCGGAGGTGGAGGGCCGACATATCCTGGTTTTGACGGACAACATCATGGCCAAGGCCCATGTCAACCGCCAGGGGGGCACCCACTCCCAAAAAAGCTCATGGAAGAGGCCCGAGCCCTGTGTCGTTGGGGGGAGACGCATCTGCAATCCATGAAGGCATCTCACATATCTGGCAGCCTGAATCTGTAGGCCGACTGGCTAAGTCGATCCAAAGTGGATCAGGCGGAGTGGAGGTTAGACCCGGCATTGTTTCGCCGACTATCGGACCGATTCAGCTGTCCGGAAGTCGATCTATTCGCCACTCCAACCAACTCGCAACTACCCCGTTTCTTCTCCCGTTATCTATCTCTGGGGGAGGAAGGGGTAGATGCTCTGCGCAGTCCTTGGCCAAGGTCCTTTATGCCTTCCCCCCGATTCCTCTGATCCCTGCATTTCTCCGTCAGCTCCTACGGCAGAAAGCGAGGGCAATAGTGGTGGCCCCTTTCTGGCCCAGGAGGTCTTGGTTCACCAATTTTCGCAGTCTGTCGGTGGCTCCGCCGTGGCGGATTCCAGAGTCCTGGGTTCAACTGTCGCAAGGCCTCATCAATCACCCAGATCCCGGGTGGCTCCATCTGACAGGCTGGTTGTTGAGCGCAACATCTTGAGAAACGAGAACTTTCCAGAGGATGTCATTGTGACCTTGTTGGCAGCCAGGCGCCCTTCCACGATTAGGATTTACGGGGCTACGTGGAAAGCGTTCTGTGGCTGGTGCAACAGAAAGGACATTGACTACAACAAATTATCTGTAGCACAGCTTCTAGGATTTCTTCAGGAGGGTCTAGCTAGGGGGCTCTCTCCCAATACCCTCAGGAGACAGGTGGCCGCCTTGTCGTCGGTACTGGCCTGCGAAGGAGTGGAATCTCTGGCCGGACTTCCAGTAATCCAGAGATTTTTACGTGGGGCCTCTAATTTACGGCCACCAACAGTCCATAGATTCCCGTCATGGGATTTAGACCTGGTCCTTCAGGCCTTAACAGCGCCTCCTTTTGAGCCTATCACATCTGTATCTCTTCAGTGGCTTACCTTCAAGGTCTCCTTTCTGGTTACTATCACATCAGCCAGGAGGATTTGGAAATTGTCGGCGCTCTCCATAAGACAAGACTTATGTGTCTTTTTCCAGGATAGGGTGGTACTCCGCTTGGATCCCACCTTTATTCCTAAAGTGAATTCTATCTTTCACTGCACTCAAGAGTTAGTTTTGCCTGATTTCTGCTCGGAGCCTTTACACAGTAAAGAAAGACTCTGGCACAATTTGGATGTTAAAAGGGCTCTCTCTGCTTATATTGAACGGACGGCTTCCTTCAGGAAGA
>JAOYMU010000252.1:49354906-49365003 GCA_025802295.1 Psammodynastes pulverulentus | reverse complement strand
AAAAAATCTATATTTAACAAATAGCGTGAATCAGCTCTTATACTCTATGTAATGATGTCGTTTGCATATGTGTATCAGCTGAGAAGTGTTCTTATTTTATCACCCTGTTTGCGGTGTAAAAAAATGGAGAAGATTGACAATTGGGTTTGTCAGAGAAATGTGAGGAAGAAGATGGGATTTAATTGCTAGCAGATTCTGACAGCTGCTACTCCTTCCCCTCTACAAAGACAGTGTTATGCTGGACAAAGATTCAGAAGGGGAGGGGGAGAGGAGGGGAGGGAAGGAAGGAAGGAAGGAAAGGATTTCCAGTAGAAGCTTTTGTTTCTACCTCTGTAGGATCATTGTAAGTAGACTGCAAAAAAAACCCTGAACTATTACTAGAATGAGAACAAGGAGATTCAGAAGACTTTTTGCTGCACCTACTGTTCCTTTGGATTTTGCAGCCTAAGTATGAATGGTAACCATGCACATTCTTTGCTTGACACAAAGTTGGTAGTGATGAAGGTAGGTGACCAGTAAGTAGTACATACTTAATTCCAAACCTCACATCCCACCTAAAGATTGAATTGATACTTCTTTTCAGTAATCTTCAGCTAAGAGTAGAATTTGAAAAGCTTTCTTCAATAAGTGAACTTGCGGCCACCAAAGGGAACATTGAAATTCTTTTTGTATATTTGTTTATTATTTAATGTTTCTTGTAGCACTTCGGTTGTTCTGAAAGGGTTTTCTCCATAATAAGAAATTGCAACAATTTTTAAACCCTATTCATTGCTGGAAAGTCTGACTGATAGTAATTGGTAAAAAATTACCCAGGAATACAGTGGAGTTAAATAATGGGATGAGGGGAGCCTAGCTTCTTAAGATCTACCTTAATATTGCATGAAACCAGATCATCATGAATTCAGGCAAAATGTGATCTTAGATATGAATTCAGCTACTCACACTGAAGGTAAAACAATGTTTTAATACATGAATGCAACTGCTGGATACTGAAGTGTAGCAGTTTTCACTGCCTGATTCTTTGATGCTTGCATTTATGGCACATATTAGTTGACCACTGAGTTTACTAGATTTATTTCCAGTGACTGTCTAAATGTTGATATGGCCACTGCTGGTATCTACGATTAAATGGTTAGTCATGATATGTCTTTTAAATTGACTTTGCAAAGCCAAAATATAAGTGCAGAGCTGGAGTATAGAAATTGTAAGAAAGGGTTGCTTTGGTAGTCAAACATTTATCTTTGGTCACTAGGGGAGGATTCAACAGTATTATGCATTATAATTGTAAAGTATAATAATTAAACAAAAGAGAGGATAAAAGAATATTATCTTTGCTCGGGAAATATTCTTTCTGCCTTCTGTGTAAAACAGATAATTAGGTTTTAGGGAGCCTAATTGTATATGATCGAAAAGATTTGGTACTCCTTTTGCTAATGCCCTATAGTAAGAATGTTTAAAAATCTTAATAATTTATTTCATATAAATGAATTATTAATCATAATATAGAAGATTTACATTAAAACCAAGCATGTTGAATCTGGTTCTATATAATCTATGTAGAATGTTATGACTGAATAGTAAGTTGACCACAGAAGTACAAGTATTTAGTATGTGTTGATTAAAATCCTGCGTAGCTAAACATATGGTGTTTAATACACACCTAAATAGTTATCACTGGGACACAAATATTGACTTTTCTTTTTAACCATTACTGTCATCTAATCTAAGAATAAGTAGCAGCAAGGAGAGGAATAAGTGAGAGCTGCTTTCTAGTAGTAGGTATTGAAAGGACTGCCTCAGACAGCTGATCTTGATTTTATAAGACTTTGTTTTATTCAGTACTGTCATGTCCAATTGCAGTGTGATACAGAATGATCCATGTATTGTAGGATAATATTTATTAAAGGAGGGAGTCATAATTGCAACAAGATGTTTTATTCTGTCACTATTTTGTATAATTTTGTTCCCAGTGCTAATGGTCACCTTGAAATAATTCCCATGGACTGGTTCTGAAAAGAAAACCCTAATCTGTGGTCCAACTTTTACAGAAATCACGTTTGCAAAACCATAGAAATAATGATCATGGTGTTGCACTGCCCACAGGATTAACTCCCATAAAAATATATCGTACCAAGATTTGGGGGGACTGACTTATTTTTACAGTCTGGAAAATCTGTAGGAAAGTATTTTTACTAGATTAGATGAATTTTTATGTTCCTTTTTTTGGTGCTTAGGGCCTGCTATAATAATTAAATGTGTAGCAGGATTATGCTGTTATTTTGGGCTATAATTATGTTTTATAGAATTTTTTGTGCTGCTTATAATGTATAATGAAAAGCAACATTTAATTAAACCAAATCTAAACTATACATACATTCCTTGATATGCTGAAACTATTCACCATACCAAGAAACAGATCACCATGTCATTGTAACTTCATTGACATTCAATCAAAAAGAATTAAGAATTCCTCTTCTGATAGCTATTACACTCATGTGTATCAACTCAACTTACCATAGTATTTGAAAATCTAATTTGGCCTGCCATTTATCTTTCTAGTGTAAGATCCGCCATATTCACAATAATAATGTAAGGCCTATTGTTTTCTGCATTGGAATTATCAAAGCAAAATATGATGGTTAGAATTATGCCACCAGAATCCAATAATTTGGTGTCTTGGTCACTGTTAAGCTCAGCAAATGAATATAATAGTGCCAAGTTATGAATAAACTGATGATTATTCAGTTACTGGTGAGTATGTAGCAGACAGAGAGTAGACCATTTGGATATGTCTCATTTCTCCATGTATTTTTCTTACTTGAGAATCATTTGCAACTTTTTTCAATCTCAACCCTAGTTATGAGTTAGCTAGAATAAAAATGTGCTAAATATTTACAGTAAAAGAAATTTCACTGCATCTTAGCTTCTTTCAATCCAATTAATTTTAAGAGTAAAAGGGTTTTATTTCACATTTTCACAGTGAATATTTTGAAAAGTCTGGAAAGCATTTTAATCAATTAGCAACACTCATGGTCCTATTTAAACTATGTTGTTTCAGTTTGTTGTGGATTACAAGTACTGTTCCTTGGAACTTCACATAAACAGGTTCCAGATCTCATTGCCATTCAATTTACTATAGCTTTTTAGATGATAGAGAACTTTAATATTAAACATGATTTAAATATGAAACTAAGAAATTTCATCTATACTAAATGCAAATATGAATAAATTGACCACAAAGCCATTGATGGTTACTACATTTTAATGAAAAGTAATGTAAGACTAACAAATATTTTCTTGGGAACCACTCTTTAAAGTAGTCATTCAAAAGTTTGGGATTTCTTCAAGGCTCTCTCCAAATCTCAATTTGCTTCCACATGTTTTTTAAAAAAAGCTTTGCTTGGTTAACTGGTGAAAGTTTGTTGAATGATTTCACAATTCTTATCGTGTCTTCTGAAAATCATTCAACCGAATTCTCTTTCAGGTTAACATGGCAAAGTTATGGTAATTTTGTACCAATCAAGGTTATGCTGGCTGCTACAGCCGTTAAGTATGGTATCTCAAAAGAATACATTCATTTAAAAAACTTTCATATTTACATACATACTAACATGCATATACGTCAGTGGCGGTTTCCTACCAGTGCTGCCACTGGTTTGGTGACAACGTGTGCGCAGCTCAGACAAGCCCCAGCCAGTGCCTCTCAGCTGTTTTAGGATGGCAATCCACTCAGCTGCGTCATTTAGCTGAGCGGATAAAGGTAAAGAAAGAGCATGGGGGGTGGGAGGGCCCACAAAATCGCCCAAACGCCAATCATTGGAGCTACCGTTCACCAGCGCTGCCGGCTCGCTTGATTAGGGGCAACCCGGCAGCATACCACCACTGAAGTACGTGCATACATACCTTTAAATTATCCATTTGTATTCCATGGGTTTTATGTGATACCGGTTCTTCCCTTTCATCCTTTTTTTAAATTAGAGAATAATAAATTTAACCAACATGGAAACTAAATGAAATAAGTGTGCCTGACATGAAGCATTAAAGCAAAATGACACAGTGATTTAAGCCAAATGGGAAGGGAAAACAGAAGATGACTGGTTTGTTGTTGGCCAGTTGGTGTTCCCATGTTCACATGCATTCTCTCTCATCCCCACACTCTGTCACAGTATTTTGGATGGTGCCAACTGGCAAGCAATAAAGAGCAGAGAATTCTGTGTGGAGAGTATCTGGCAGTTTGTTTCCCCCAGCATTCCCAGAGCTTGCTTCCCAAATTATTCCATAATCCAAAATGCTTGTTATAGTTGCCCTATGTTTCAACTTGACTTACGCTAGTTTTAATTTGACTTTGCTGGCTCCCCTCACATGCCCCCCCCCCTTTAACTGTGCTAGTTATCTCTGTGTTTTCACATACCCTGTCATTTTTAGACATGTGTGCTAAGCCAGGTTTGTTTTACTTGTGGTTTGTTAAATAACACAGAATGGCTGGGTTTACTAGCACATCAATCCATAAATTGTTTTGCAAACAAGAGTGGTTCAACTCCCATAATATAGAAATAATATGTATAATAGGAGAAATGTGTTGGAGTTATTAATTCAATGAAACACAATCATAATATGTATATAGGACATTAAGAATTCACTCTGTTTTCCCCTTTGACTATTACTCTGCTTGTTCATTGTCCAAGAGATTGACAATCACCTGAATTGCTTTCTTCAGCCTTTCCTTACAGGCACATATATACGAAATATATGCTTTTTGACTTGTCTCTTGGCAGGTAGAAGGTAATTAGCCAGGTGCTAGACTTGGCTTATGTCTACAGTGTTTACTGTAAATAGACCTCCATTCTGTTTCCGTTATAAAACCCGCTTCACTAATTCTTGCTCAGGTCATATTCTGTCTCTCAGGACCACTCATGTGCACACACAGAAAGCCTCAAAATGTGCATGAAATAATCCATTGTTGGTGATGGACTTAGAAAAAAGAAGAAGGAACAAGCAACTGAAGAAAGGATGGAACAAATGTAAGACCAGAGAGTGAAAAACCAAGAGGAATTAAAATGCACAGATTCAATTTTCGGTCCTTATGACTTGAAATGAATGGCACATTCAAATAAATATGGATGTATTTTCCTGTTCTTATGTCCTCTTTCCTTCCCAACCTTTTGTCTAATTTTCTGTGCCTGTACCTTTGTGCTTAATGCTGCTGGTGGATTTTTTTTTCTCTGTCTTCCCTCCTTGTATTCTCTAGCCATTATCTTGACAGCTGCCATCTGGTCTCTCTCCTGCCTAACCTGCCTCCTGGAGGGAGCACATGTTGCAAAGCTGAAACCATTGCTGTATTTGGGGAACCCAACAGTATCTGCTTTCACCTACAGCTGATGTTCCACCTGATCTCTGTTGACTGATCTGCTCCCTGTGGAAACAGACTGAAAATTAAAGCCCAGACACATGGTTTCAAGCCAACTCTTGCTGTTCCTCTGCTTGCAACCTGCCAGTTTATTTCTTAAACCTTGCCCAGATCTGGCAGCCCTCGCAGGCTGTCATCCTGTGTAAACTATTGCCATGATCTGTGCTACATGTGATGCCTGACAACCTTTATATTTGTCTTTCCCCCCCTTACCTGCTAGTTTATTCCCAGAGTGATTCTCTGAGGTAGGTTGGCCTGAGAATGGGCAACTGTTCCCAAATCATACAGCAAAGTTCCTTAACTAAAGGTGGCCTTAAACTTTCTGGACCAACACCTGAAGAGGTCTCCAAACTTGGCACCTGTAAGACTTGTGGACTTCAACTCCCAGAATTCTTCAGCCATCCATGCTCGCTGCGGAATTATGGGAGTTGAAGTCCACAAGTCATACAGATGCCGACATTAGATTGTGACACACTTAATATGTACAGGAATAATTCAGATATATGAATTATTGAAGCACCTGGCTGTAGTTTGGAAAGTGAAGTATCTAAAGGGGGTGGTGGCCATGTGAACCTGCTGTTTAATTTGACATAAATTCTTGAATACTTGCCCTGCTCTTTGTGCTTGACAATACTGGAGCAGCCAAATCCTTGGGAGTATTTTTAAGACATTCCATACATTATGTCTAAGATATTTGTAGAAAGGAAGAGTAATAAATATCTCTAACCCACTCTTCATACTACATTTTATGTACGTGACACTTTAAGAATATCATATCAAAATTTTCTAATGAAACATAGGGTTCCAAAAAGTAGATGTGTATTTCAATAGTACAAAGTAGCTGTAGCTGCATAGTAAAGACATATATTTATAAAGTAAGTTTCTATAGAGTTGTTACTGCAAAATAAATTTGAATCATTTTTACCTTTTCTACTTCAAATCTAAAAATGTATTCCTTTTCTTAAATTAAAACTCATTAAAAATGAGGGTAAAATCTAAAGTCTATATACATATTTTTTTTCCTCTGATGGATTTGGCTGCCTAACCTGCCTCTGAAATATTTTTCTTGGCAAAGTCTGAATAATCAGCTAGAGTAAAAAGTGCTACTGACAATATGGCAGGCATCAATCGTTCTTGAATGAAAGAGAATTAGCATTTTATTGTGAGTGTCTGTCAAGTTAGGGCTTAATAGTTGGCAGAAAAAATATCACTGGATGAATAGTTTGAAGTTTTCAGAAATCGGCAAGACTATTTGGATTTACTACTTTTGTTTCCTCATAACTATTTCTTTCCAAATATGCTGCCCATGTGTTATGATTCTGGAACAGGCAATATAGGTATTGCAGTTCAAACTATCTTTGTATATCTCCATGCACAGTTTTATTTTGCTTTCCTGTAAAAGCACATCTAGAAATCGTTTCAAAAATATTTTCCTCAGTGAAGAATGACAGCAGAATGGGAGCTAGCCAGTATCTGTAATATTTTCATTTTTGATGTTTGCCTAATGTTATTCTGATAGACTTCCTTGGCCAGGATGAAAAATGCCTTTCTTTGGGTCAGCCCTGTTTTGTGGATTTGGCCCACAATCCTTTCTCTAACCCTGCCTCCCACAGGTGCCTCTGAATTGTTTTCTAATTCATCACATTAGCAAAAGAAAAATCTTGACAGAATATTTTTACCTCTCCAGAGGTGATGAACTATTCTTGAAAGCCACAATGTAAAAAAAAAAAGAGGGAAGAGATAGATCCTCCCTTAAAATGCTTTTAGTTGCCACTTAGAATGGAAGAAATAATGATCCCAGAACAACAAGAGAAGCATTTGGTAGAAAAGGCAGGGTGAGCATCTATATGTGTATACACAGAAAACATAGCAATGAGTTCATAACAATGAATTTCTCAAACAGGTACTTGTAGTTTCAGTATAATCATAAGAGACTGTATAGTATTTCTGTGAAATAAATGGTTGCTCTTGCTATTAAGTTTGGCTTGGATGGAGAATTTTGTTTTTTGAAAACAAACCCTCAAGGTTATGTCTTGTGTCTTTGTGTAATACACTAAAGTCAGATAGGAATTGCTTTCACCTGGTTTGTATATAGTAATAATTATAAACAAGATGAAACTGAGGGATTCGGGATTGGATTGCTAACACAAAATAACCAGTTGTTATGGATAAGGTCTTGGAATTGAGAATGAATGGATGGAAACATGTGAGATGTACATAAAAGAGAAGACTGGTAATTGTAAAAGCAAAATAAAACTTGTTCTGTGCATGTGTGAGAGACTGTGAGAGACATCCTTTGCTGCTGAAACTAAGAAGGAAAGAGAGGTTATGTTCTGGTAGTACTTTGCTAACTTCTAGGCTGAGTTTTCCTGACCTCTGAATCTAGCGAAGCTTCTAGGTTTAAGTTTCAGAAATCAGGACAGTTAAATTGAGAACAGACTGGCAGCAGCCTCCCAAATGAGAAATAAAATGGACTATGTCTAGCATTTAAGTTAGCTTGCTTTGTGAAAATGATTGTAAAATCAGGTTCCATAAATGTAGGACAGCTGAAATAATTGTGGTGTTATTATTCTCTAAATCCTATTGCTGGTGAAGAAGGGAACCCATGTCAATCTTGTAGTATGGCAGAAAATAAATTCCACCTTTTTTGGATTCACATTTTTATCTTCAGGCAATCTGACTTTCTTTATTGATTGATTGCATCATGTGTAAAACATGGATTCTTGAGCTCTTTGGGGCCAGCAACTGTTGATTTGGACAATGCATGAATTGCCATGGGAAAAGCCCAAAAAAAAATGTGACTGGAGCTAAGACATCAATTAATTTTGAATAAGTTCACTATAAACTTGGATTTAAAAAAATAGACACAATTGAAGTTAAAATGATTAGTTTCTACTATATTTTCCCTTTTCCTTATACAGGTAGTCCTTAGGTTTTGACCATTTAGTCAATGACCATTAAAAGTTTTGACAATACTGAATGAATGGTAATTATGACTGTTCCTCAGAGTTCTAGTTCTGACAACACCCCCATGGTCAAATGATAATGACATTCCAACATTCCCTGCAGGCTTCACACAAGCAAAGCTAATAGGGAAGCCAGCAGGAAGTCAAAAATCTTGGTCACATGAGGTCTTTGCTTAATGATCCACAGGGTCCTTGCTTAATGATGGGAAATCGGATTGGATTGGTAGAATTACTGTCTCTGGGCAACTCAATCATATGACATCACACTTCATGGCTGCATTGTTTTGTGAGGATAATTCTGGTCCCAGTTAACATCATAACCCAAAGACTTCTTGTATTAAAAATTCCAGTTCAGAGGATTTATGGAGGTAGAGCTTAAGTCTCTGAGGCAGCACATATGATGTTGTGTAGAGCATCATGATAAATGGAATTCGGAACAAAGGAAAGTGCTATACAACGCAAATTTGTTCTCAGTGCATTTTCATTCCATTATTTTCTTTTATGCAGTTTACCTAACCTTTTTATCTCCAGATTTTTTGTGCTTTCTTTTGTTACCAGAAAATGCAAGGATTACATTGATATGTAAATAAGAATACTCTTGCCTTCCTTCTGTTTTGCTTGCATAGAAGAGTGCTTCTGAGATCCTGATAGTCTTCTGGGAACATTTTTTTTTTGCCGCACAGTGTGAAATTTTTTAGGAATTGGGAGAAAATGGAAGGTAGATACTCTCTCCTGCTGTTGATTCATGCTGAGCTCAATTGTCAAGGGATTATTCCACCTGTAGAAATATTCAGAATTGCAATGATGTAGGTATATCATTAAATCCAAAACATAGTTGGAAACAGTGTAAAAATGCATGGATAGGGTTTGGCTATGGGCAGAGTAAATTAGAGAGATTAAGAGAAGAACATTGTTTCTTAACAACCCCAGCTGCATTGTCAGGAACTAAATGTAGCTAAACTCCTTATGGAAACTCATTCAGATTCATCTGCAGAACAATTTCCATGGAGAATTTCATAACTAATCTCTCTCTCTCTCTTTCACGTGACTAAAATTATCAGATGTGAACAGCCAGACCCATATGTCTAAAGTTGAAACCAATTACTTTATTGTTCTATTGCCCATTCCACAGGAATCTCTCCAGAGATTTGGGTTAAACAGGATCTCAGAAGCCTCTCCTATGCAAGCAAAGTAGAAGGTTGTAAAATCGGACAAACTCACTTAGCAACCGCCTTGCTTAGCAACAAAAAACTATGTTATATTAAAGTGGGACCTGGGGGCGGGCAACTAATCTTTGCTGAATGCAGTAAGAGGGAGACAGAGGGACTTTTGACCAAGGATCCCAAAAAAACCATCAATTCCATTTCCATTTCCAAGAAAAAGGGATTCTGTGATAGGGCTATGATAAACAATATAGAAGCAACGGGTTGCATTTGCACCAACATTGCCATTAATAGGGCTGTTTTAACTGTTTTTCATTACAGGGCAGCCATGCAAGCTTGGGAAATGTTCCAATTGCTGTAATGATTTAAAGAGACACAGTACACTGAAATGTACCCATTTAAAAATAGTAACCATAATGACTTTTCCAAAGGTTGCAGAGGACAAGAATATCCATGTCTTGAAACCTTCAAAGCAACATTGGTCTGTGTGTGTGTGTGTGTGTGTGTGTGTGTGTGCGCGCGCGCGCGCGCGCGCGGGGCTTTAATGATACTGTCATACAC
>JAOYMU010000252.1:49323072-49344573 GCA_025802295.1 Psammodynastes pulverulentus | reverse complement strand
GCCACTGTGCAATTGGCAAACCAGACACAGGTGCAGTATGTTAAAATACTCTCTATGGTGCAGCGGTAGAAGGTCACAAGCAGTTTTTCATTCAGTCGTTGTTTCCTGAGAATAACACGTCATTCGTGTTAAGGTGCCTGTGGTGGCCTGAGCACTCTGCCAGCGAAAATGGACTCCCAAGCTCCGTTTCCAGCTGCAATGGTCTCCTGCAACCCTCTCCCAGCAGAAACGGAGCTCAGGAGGGTTGTTTTTGCTGGCAGAGGCACTGCGGGCCAGTCCTTCGCTGTTTCCAAGGCAGCCACGCAACCCAGATCTAAGCACCCCATGGGCCGGATTCGGCCCCTGGGCCTTGAGTTTTACACCCCTGATGTAGAGTGATGAACACTATCAGAGTTTCTATCCAGAAAAATGCAGAAGGGTTCTGCAAAGAACCCTTCAATGTCCCAGGCCTCTAGAAGAGCCCCTAAGCCATAAACTAATGAAACAGTCTGAATAAACATAACACGCTAGCTAAAAGAAATGAAGTTTTATCTTAACCCAACATTAGAATATTATTCAGACACAGCTGTATTTTCTAAATTATCTGATTAAGCATGTTTTGCGAACACCACTTGTGACTTTGACATTAAATTATGGCCTTGCCATAATGTTGGAACCATTCTGAATATTAGGTTTTTTGGCACATCACATTATGTCCTGGTGTTCCTGTTATCTTCCTCAGTGAAAAATCATTTTGATTAATGTTTCCAAATATCTAGGAGCCACTTTAAAGGCATTTTTAGAAGGAATCTCTCAATTGAACACACATCTGCTGAGTATTGGGACCTGCTCTGTCTATCTTAGCACTGATTCTATGCGAGCTCCTCAGCTAGACGAAATATATAATTTTGCTCTTCTGCTTAATTTAGCTATCCTAATTCAGAGGTTTGATATACAAGTAATCTTTGACATGTAAACCTTCATTCAGTGATCGTTTGAAATTGCAATGGTACTGTAAAAAACTGATTCATGGCCATTGTTTTACACTTATGGCTACTGCAGCATCCCCATCACATAATCAAAATTTAGAAGTTTGGCATCTGGCATGTATTTATGAAGGTTGCAGTGCCCCGGGCTCATGTGATCCCCCTTTTGCGATCTGACAAGCAAAGTCAATGGGGAAGCCAGATTCACTTAACAACTGCGTTACTTACTTAACAACTGCAGTGATTTACTAAAACATCTGTAGCAAGAAAGGGCATACAATGGAGCAATAGTCACTTAACAATTGTCTTACTTAGCAATGGAAATTTTGGGCTCAATTGTGATTGTAGGTCGATGACTACATGTATGGTTCTAGAAAAATAAACATAGGAACATACACACAGACACAGCATTGTTCCCAAACATTTTAATTCCTGAATAATTATAAATGGCTATTCTCCATTTATTTTATGAATTCAGGTAGTAGCAATTCACCACTTTTAAATAGTTACAGGAAAGCTACTTATTCCCCGAGATGGAATTGCTTCTTCCAGGCTAATAGTGGGATTATTGACCTGTCTAAATATAGCTGTTTTAAGACAGCAACATATTTTTCTTCCTCCCTTTCAGCTCTCCAGTATAAAGATAAAATGTCGCACTGGAGAACTTATGACACATTAAAGTTTGACAAGGAGAACATATGATGAAGAGGTCAGATGAGCTGGGATCACATTGCTAGGCTTTGTCTGTATGGAAATTGTTGACAAATATTTATTTTCTTTCGAGCTCAGTGGGTATGTCAGAAATCAAATGCACTGTGAAACCTTCAGCGTCCTTGCTTAGAAATGTTTTTGCAGTGGAAACATCCCTTGGGGTGGGAGTAAAACAAAAACATACAAACATTTGTGGCGACACGCAATCGTGATTTCCTCCTTTGTCAGCGTATCTGGCCTAGTGGAATCGTTAACATGTGTTTCTGCTGTTTGGAGCGCTACAGGGTCATGGCATATCCTTCAAATCATTCCTCCCTCCCTTCCCCTTGCAATCGATGGAGATGCAGCCCACACTGGGGCATAAAATGATACTCGAG
Source organism: Psammodynastes pulverulentus (assembly GCA_025802295.1). Taxonomy (NCBI): domain Eukaryota; kingdom Metazoa; phylum Chordata; class Lepidosauria; order Squamata; family Psammodynastidae; genus Psammodynastes; species Psammodynastes pulverulentus. The sequence goes on along the minus strand of JAOYMU010000252.1, from coordinate 49,342,520 downwards.
TCTCTTCCACCGAGAAAGAGGCAGCAACTGAAGAAAGAACATTTGTGAGAAGAGGGAAATCGGAGCAAGATTGCTTTGGATAAAAAGATTGATGAAAAGGTGTTCTGGGTTTTGCAGGAAAAAAACATTTGTGGAAACAGCAACTGCCCAGAGCTTTGGATAAGGCTTGCACAACGTTTTTATTTATTTTAATATTTATTGCTCATTGGGAAATTGATAGGCAGCTGCTGCACGAGGAGGTCATGAAAGGGGAGGTTATTTCAGGAAAATTCATTATTTCTTTCAGTTCCTTTCTTGTTTCAACATTAATTGTCCCTCCCATTTCCTCAACTATTTATAATTCAATTTTCTGCCAACTCATAAACTATTTAGGTACTTATTTAGCACGTAGGGGAGCTTGAAGTAGTTTCCTGACCAACGTAAGCCTTGAAGATTTCCTTCTTTAGTGGATAATTAGATACCCATTAACCATAATTTAGAACCTAAATAATTGCGTACGTTTCCAAATATAGAACAAGAAACTCAGAATTTAGAGTAGCAGTGGATGTACTCCCTTTGACTTCATTACAAAGTGCATTGGCAATTACAAGCATCGTTGGAGAATGTAAAATGAAGAAAAAAATAGTCTATTTATAGTAGCATCTTGATACATTGATTTGTGTGTGTATGTGAGTGTGTGTGTCCATATGTATATATGTATATGTCCCCAAAATAACTCCTTTCTGTTGCTTCTGATAACGATGGTGGTTATTTTGCTACCTCCACCCGAATGTTGAAGCATCTTGAAGCGAATAACAACAACAACAATAATGAGATACGTAATATAATAAATTACACTAAATTTAAAAACTATTGGATGAAGAAGTAACCTGCTTCAAGCAGACCCAGTGTGCAATCTGGATGTCTTCCTGCACTCGTGGCTTGTACTTGAAGAGGAGGTGGCATCCATGTTTAGGAGAGCCATTGCATGCCTTAAGGTTGTCCATCAGTTGCACCTGTTCCTCGATTTGGATACCCTGCTGACTGTCACTCATGCCTTCATAATCTACTGTCATGTCTCCTGCAATGTGTTCAACATGGGGCTACCCTTCAAGAGCATTCAAAACCTTCAACTGGTGTAGAATATGACAGCACAGGTAGTAAATAGTGCAGTGCAAGTAACACCTCTACTCCATGAGCTGCTTTGGCTTCCAGTGTGCTTTTGGGTAAAATTCAGGATGCTGAATTGTTTCCTTTAAAACTCTTTCTGGTATACAGCCACCTGAGGGACCATCTCTGAGGCGGCGACCTTCCAAAGATCCATGGGGAGAACACAAATATCATCATAGAGAAGCTACCCTTAAGCAGTTACCAGATGACATCTGATATATGTTGAATCAAAATAGAGCTGGAAGGGACCTTGGAGGTTTTCTAGTCCAACCCTCTGCTCAGTGTTCCAGGACTGAACTGACAATTTGATCTCTAGAACAGGCCTGAATCTTTGTAGGGTTTAGAAAAATAAAGATCCTCTAAAAATAACTGAAGATAAACTCAGGTCTTGTTTAGTATGCCAAGCAGAATTACATCCCATTGGAATACATTGCATAGTTATGAGCTGAGGAAATTCACATTCAAAGCCTTTTATTTCTAAATTTCAGCAGTTAAGAGTTGTTTATATCTTGATTATTCATTTAGTTCTCTATGGAGCTAGAGTCTCTAAAGGTTGGTAACAGGCCTAATGTCAGTATTTCACATTCAAATGCAAAACTGTGACTTACAATTGTCCTGGTTGAGGTTTCCAAGTCTGGTTTGCTAGCTTATCATAAACCATGATTTGCTATTGTGATACCTACAGCAAATCATTTTAAAATGCTTTATTATGATTGTATTTTAAACATAGTATTTTGGCCACAAGGATTGAATTGAACCAATTTAAATATTTGTTAAGTAGACAAGAAAGGGAAATTCAAGTTTTGTCCCTTGATAGATTTTTTAAATTAAGGTTTGAGTAGTGCTAAGACAGCCTCCCTGTCTGAGCATATGTGCAAACTTGGGTATCTATTATCTTATATGCAAAATAAAATTTGAGTATCTAGGTAAAATAAAGGTAATTCTCAGTTAGCAGCCAGAGTTGGGACCTGCAACTTATCACTAAGCACCGCTAAGAAGAAAATCACATGACCACAATGGGCTTATGATGTCACTTCCCATTTCTTACGTAAGATATCATGTGACTGCAACTTATTTTATTTCTGCATTCTCTATTAACTTGCCATAAGCCAGTTGCTAAGCATGCAAATGACCATCAAGTGACCACAGGATGCTGTGATGGTCTCAGATGCAAAAACTGGTCATTAAGCTTTTTTTTTTTTACACTGTTGTAACTTTGTTCACTAAATGAGTAAGTCAGCAGGCAAGGGAAAACTGTAGAATAAAGTATTTTTGTGTATTAATAAATTATGTACAAATGCAGTTAGTTTGAGCAAGAAACTGAATTTTATATTCCCAGCACAATGTGAAAATTTCACCCACTTATCCGAATATTGGCGTATAAAAAAAAAAGAATGAGAAGTATCTAATGGAAAATGTCCCAAAGTTTAATTTACATTGTTTAATTTCTTATCCTAGTTCCCAGCTTGGAGGTGGCTTCCTGATGGCTAAACACTTTGGTATAAACTCAAGCGACAAAAAAGAATAGACTATTTAAGATTAAGAAATAGTTGTAAGTATAGACATAGATGTTAACATAGGTATAGTATAAGATAGCATAGGTTTAGTACTATAATAAATGGTGAAGTAGGAAAGAAGTTTGTTAATTTTATGTAATAAAAGTATCTGTGAGGATATACAAGAAATGGAATGGAATGGAAAAATAGAGTTGTAAGGGACCTTGGGGGTCTTGTTCAAGCAGAAGACTATACATCATTTCATTAAAAATCTCCAGCGATGGAACAGTGAAGATAAAAACAGTCTATTGTTGGTCTGTACCATTTCCCCAAATGACCTCCTCATACCTGTAAGAGGTCATCTGGTAGAAAACGGTCACTAGTTCTCTCTATGAAATTATTATAGCTAATTGTAGGATCTGAACTTTAATTTTCATCAGTGGTGGCTTTTCATAATAATGCACATGTGGCTTTACCTCTTTGTGAAATAAGGAATTAGAATTATAGGTCATGAAAGAAGCAAATATGTAAAGAGTCTGATAATCCAGTGGTGGGATTCAAATATTTTTACTCCCGGTTCTGTGGGCGTGGCTTGGTGGGCATGGCATGGCTTGGTGGGCGTGGCTTGGTGGGTGTGGCAGGGGAAGGATACTGCAAAATCCCATTCCCATTCCCACCCCACACCACTAACCTGTTTTTCAGCTCCGTTCTCCTATGCAGGGCAACAAAAGAAGACCCAGACAATGAGCTGGGACTCGGGGGGCAGAGAATAGATGGGGGCAGGGCCAGTCAGAGGTGATATTTGCCGGTTCTCCAAACTACTCAAAATTTCCGCTACTGGTTCTCCCGAACTGGTCAGAACCTGCTGAATAGCACTTCTAGTCTGATCTATCATCCTTAACAAGTTTCTCAGTAGTAGTCCATTTTATATATTAATCCAGTTATAGGTGGTTGATTACTTATGTTAGAGACAGAATATTGAAATAAAGTAATAACTGTGCTAAATCATCAGTATAGCATACAACACGGCAATATAACTGTTTTTTTAAATAGCCCTTTAAGATCTAAGAAGTTAATCTTACAGTCTTTGTTACAGGAATACCCAAAAAACTGCTGTATGGAAATGGCGTGGTTATAATTGCCTAATGTTGTCAATAATTTTCATATGAAAGTTCTCTCTTATAGTGCTATTTCTTTTAGTACCAAATTGATTAGTTTTTAATGTCATTGTCAAAACACTAATGTCACCATCAGTTTATAAATCTGGTGGCAGGATGGAGTAGATGGTTGACCTGAGCAAAAGCAAATATAAATTAAGTCCATTTAATATTTTCAGTATAAAATTATTGGGTTTTTTTTCTTATTTTGCAAATATTGATTTTACACCGGTAAGAATGCTACCAACAATTGCTTGTTCTTTTCTAATATAATAACATTACAGTGGGGAAAATAATCGTACAAGAATTATAAAGCATTTATATTTTTCAATAATTGTAATGACTTTGTAATTGTTAAAATGCTGATATGCTATACAAATTAGAAATAGATCCACTGTGGAATTATTAATAAAATTTTGAACTTAGAATACAGAGATATGGCTTTAGCCAGATAACATCTTTTATCTCATATTATCTGTGGAGTTATAGTGATGATCAAATAAAAAACTTATTGTAAGCTGCCCTGATTTATTTGGAAGAAGAAAGGAATAAAATATGGTGAAGAACTTAAATGCAAAACTCATGTTCCTTGATAAATTATCTTTTTTAAAATCTTCCCTTTTAGTCTTATACTGCCTTCTTTTTGCTTCTTTCAGTTGATACTAATCACCCCACATTTCAACTTCGTCAAAATAAGGTTGATACTGAATTATATTAGGAATGATGTTCCCCAGGAAGTTTTTGTTTACCTCATTTTTACCTCGTTGGCCTTCCAGAACTTGGTCAATACAAAATTCACGCGAAATGCTTTTGATTAATTAAATAGAGCCATCAAAGTATTAACTGTTCTTGAGGTATCATTTAATTTAAACACTTTCTTCTAATGTTTTTACTATTTTAGTGCATACAATTGTATCATGGCTATTTTTATTCCTGTAAACTGCCAAGAGCTGTAACATTATGGTGATTTAAAAAATTAATAAATCAATGAATGCACCTCTCGTCACTCCCATGACTGCCCTTTTCACACAATCAAAATAAAATGGAAACATTTATTGTATTTTCTTCACCTTAATTCAATTCTTGGTTATCAAAGTCTTGATGGATATTGGCAGTATTGAGACTCCATCTTCTTTTCTACATAGACATGATATTTGTCCTTTATATATTATATGGATTAATTAAGAAACGTAACCATATTTTCCTACCATCTAACTGACAAAGCATTTCCATTTGAATTGCATTCTATAAGTTGCATCAGAAACATAGACTTTTTCAAACAGGAGGTAGTTACATTTCAGCCAAATTTTGGTGGACAAAAATGTTCAGGTACTGCCAGTTAGATCTATCTTTCATCTCCAGTCAATGATTGTCGCATTAGTCCGTCATCAGCAGAAGAGCAGCATGTGTGCCTAATCAGCAGCATTCATGTCAAGCCTCTGTAATCTCTTATCCTGAGTATCATTTGGTAGATTGCATTTTGTAGCTCGTGTTCATCTACCAGTGCTGTTCTTTAGAGATAACACAAGGGTGGACAGTAATATCCGAATGAACATTGAATGAAGGACACTCCTAACTCGCCGACATTGCTGAAATTTTACTTTAACAATAGAACATTCTGTATTCAACGTTTTCAAAGCAAAACCTAACCCAAACTGGGGAAAATGAAATTTCTCTTTGCGGTTATTAAATTTAGCCTTTTCTTTTATTGAATATATAGACACAGCATTGATTGATCGGTTGGTTGTGCTGGAACAAGGCCCAACGTAGATGGAATAAGTATAACCCTACAATTAAGTTGTAAGTTTCAATAGGCAAGAGTTGGACAATAATTGGGAGGTCATTGGGTTCAATCTTCCAATAATGGAGGATTCATTACACTATCCCTTGTCCAGCCATACTTAGGTAACTTCTTATTGAAAAAATATGTAAGGAATTTATTTTGGAGAACACATTCTTAAGGAATTTCTTCCCGCAAAGTCAGTCTGTACATTCTGGAGTTTCTTTTAAAGTCAGTTAATATATCACATCCTTTTGAGAAGTGTTGAATTTTAAAATACTGACTGGGGTAGACAGAACTTCTCTGACCAGAAATCTTTCATTTTGATCTAATTCTCTGAGTAGATTGAGTTCTTCTGCATACTCTGAGAACCCTCTTTCTTTATCTAGAGACAACTCCCGTGTGGAGATGGGGCGGGATAGAAGTATGATATAAATAAATAAATAAATATCCCTGCCCAGCTTGAAACACCTTCCTAATATGAATCTAATTAAAGTCATAGCCGTCTCTGCTCATGCTTTCAATATCCATGAACAAACAGTGGCTTTCCCCAAATGTTCAGAATAGCAGATGGAACCAATAGGGAGAATAAACATGCAAATAGAACTATAACTCTATGAAAAGGTGAACCAGAGCTCATATTTAATCTGGTAAATTACACATCTAGGTGTTGTTGTTGTTAGTTGCGAAGTCATGTCCGACCCATCGCGACCCCATGGACAACATTCCTCCGGACCTTCCTGTCCTCTATCATCTTCTGGAGTCCATTTAAGCTGACGCCAACTGCTTCAGTGATTCCATCCAGCCACCTCGTTCTCTGTTGTGCCTTCTTCTTTTGCCCTCAATCGTTCCCAGCATTGTTTTTTTTTTGTTTTATTGTACAAAAAAGAAAAATACCTGAGATCTAATGACCTATGCCTATGGTTTTGCACAACCAGTTTGATGGAGATGATTGAGGCGTGTGTTACAGGTAGTTAAATGAGCCCCAAATTTCTATTGCTAATTGAGACAGTTGTTAAGTGAGTTTTGCCCCATTTTACAACCCTACAGTGGTTAAGTGAACCACTGTGTCAGGTTTCCGATAGTCATTCCAACTAAATCATGAGCCATGAGTCAAATTTCAAAAACTCCAAAACTTTTAATTGGAAACAACATGCAGTTGTTAAATTAGTAACACAGTTGTTTAATGAATCTGGCTTCCCCATTGATTATGCTTGTCAGAAGGTCGCAAAAGGTGATCACATGACCGCAGGATCCTGCACTGATCATAAATATGAGACAGTTGCCAAGTGTCTGAATTTTGATTGTGTGGCCATGAGGATGCTGCAATGCTTGTAAGTGTGAAAAACAGTCATAAATCTCTTTTAAACTTTGAATGGTCACTAAACGAACTGTGGTAAGTCGAAGACTACCTGTACTTGACTGGCAGTTCCTTCATGTCACTAGCAAGCTTATGTTAAAACTAAGCAGAATATCCGTATGTGATGAAGTACAGAATTCTACCTTTAACTTCAAATGCACAATCCAAACGGGTTTAACAGGACTTTAAATGTCAGCTAAGGACTTGTTGGATATTTTGCATAAGATGTAAGAATTCTACAAATGATTAAATTTGACTGCTTTCACAACATGGACATGTTATTAAAGAATATTGATCTCAGGCAGTAATTGATCCCAAATTGCTCAGTTACCATGCTATTCTTGAAGACCCAATAAGGTTTTGGGATCAGATGTGGGCATTAGAGAAAAAAGGAAATTAAAGGGAAAAAATCTCTTCCCCTGTTCAGGCCAATGGAAATTTCACATAATCAAAATTTGTCTTACAGGGTTTTTAGATTCAAAGCAGAGGTTTTGAAACTTTTACTCTTCCCTAATTAATTATAATTAAATGTTTACTTATCATCCATTAATACCCTCAGTTCCTACCTTTTATAAATATAACTTTCGACCGATTGCTGAGATGGAATGTATTCTAGTATGTATAGAGGATTTATTTGAACAGGTATTCTTGGAAAACTAACCTTCAAGGTAAGCTTTGAAGATGTCGTTATTAATTTTACCCATCAATGGAAGTACATTCTCTGTATTTAGTCTCTCTTTATTTTTGGAATAGCAAAAATAATTTACTCCTAGGTAGTTCTTGATTCAATGGAAGTCATTTCCATATAGTGCCTCAGAGTGTTTGAGAGCATCACGATTGCATGTTTTTTAAGACTTGCTTCCTTTAATTTGCTATCAATTGCTACTAGAGATTCTCAGAAAGAAAGCTATAAAGCTCCTATGGCATTTTGAACTCAGAAAAGCAATGAATAATTTCATGCAGATATTGCATATACATAAATGTATCTCTTATCTTTCTGACTAACCTTTAAAATAAGGGGAAAGTACAGAAATAGAAAAGATGGTTGAACAAAAACTGCATGCAGATGCACTGATGAGCTTTTTAATATTTTGTGGCATGATTTTATTTTGCTAACAGTGCCTGCTTAAATCACTGTGCTTGGCTTGTATTAGAAAATATTTTACTTTGTGAATGCAAGCCTCTCACCAATAACGCCTGCTCTTATTTTGATCTTTGAATATTGGATAAAATATTGTGTAAATACGATAATTTATTGCAAGTTTAATGTTGAGTTAAAAAAAATAAAGAAAACGTTTTCAGAAAGTTAATGAGATCTCTTACGTATGTCTGCACTACATCATGAAAACAGTGTAAATTCAAGGAATTCTAGCGCTGCAATTCTGAAAGGGTATGTATATAATCTGCATAATTACATCCAAGCTCATGTCAAACACTATGAAATTGGTTTACTGTAATTTTATTAAAGATTATAGTTACAACAGTAAAAACTAATACAAATTGAAAAAAATAGAGAAATCAAAGAAAGAAACGAAAGAAAAAAGAAAAATACAAAGAAAAAAATAGAAGAAAGAGTAAAGAAATAGAGTAAAGAAAAAGATAATAAATATATAAAGAAGTGATTTCTCAATATCATCACAAGTATAAATTTTAGTAACTTATCGTTTTGTCTTAAATCTTTTCCCTATATCTCAGCTCTTATCTATAAATGAATCCCTAATACCTTGTGATTTCAGCCCTGGTGTCCATTAAGGATTACCAGACATAATAACACATCTATTTTAACCTTGGCCAATTAAACCAGCTTCATATTTCTTCCTTTTACTTATAGCCATCTTTATTCTTTAGTCCATTCAAATAATGTCATAGAACTTAATGAGTTTTTTATTTTTTGTTTGTCCCTTCTCATGAGATTCTTCAAAACTGAAACAAAGTTCTCTTCTAAATCCAATACAGTATAGGAAATTTATCCTGGTCATTGTCTTAGTTTATCATTTGAAAAGACATCAGCTGGTTTCTTTTGTATGTCCAGTGTAACATCTTTTTCCATGTGATTCCTGTAGCTTGTCATTTGTAAATCCACTTTCAATTCAGCCTCAACCTTGTCAGATAAAATTTGTTCTTCTTTTAGATGCAATCTCTCCATAGAGGCAGATCACTTTGTTGGTACTGCTTCTCAGTCAATTGTTCAAAAATATCCTGCAATGTATCTAACCTTAGAATACTTTGCTTCATTCTGTAATTGAGAGTCAAGTTTAAGTGTCCTGTTTCTTTAATTACAATCTTTAGTTCCCTCTAGTTCTCTCTGTCCAATTTTTAAAATCTTATTTAAAAAACAAAAACAAAAAAACCACAAATGGATTCTTTATAATTAATTTCAATAACTTATCTGAAATTTACCTGGACCCCTTAATCTGTTTTTAAGTTTCTAAAATCAAAGTTTTAATCACTCTTTTGCTTTTTATTCCAGAACTAATGTTTAAAATTATTTATTTATTTATCACATTTATAAATAAATGCAGCCATCTCACAAGCAATACAACCAGGTTTAGGAGAGAGACATCTTAAAATATCCCCTATCTCCTGACAGCTTGTTGACATGGCTAGATCCTAGGGACTTATGGAACATTAATCAGGGTGAGTATAACTTCACTTCGGAGTAGGGGCAGAATATTCCACAAATCGGACAACATGGCAGAGAAGCTGCATCTCCTGGAACCCTCCAAGTGTAATTCCCTAGAAGGCAGGACCTAAAGCATGCTCTCTTTGCTAGATCTAATGGGACAGGCCAATGTAATGAGGGCAAAGTGGTCCCTCAGATACCCCAGACCCATGCCATGAAGGACTTTAAAATTTAAAAATAACACCTTGAATTGGACCCCAAAACAAACTGGTAACCAATGCAGCTCACTTAGCAGAGTTACGACATGTGTGCTATTTTGGAAACATACATAACTCTCTAAGCTGCCCATTGCCCACATTGAATCCAAGTTCTTAAATTTGTAGTTAACGTTTGTCTTGCTAAAGATTAAAGGAAACTCAGCCACCGCTGTCAAACTTGTCTGATCCTAAAGATTCCTAATAGCTGAAAAGCAATTTCCAAAAGTAATTAGAAAATAAAATATGCAAACTTAGTGTCCTTTCAAAGGCGCCAATCATGGTTTGAGCAAGTTAGGTATTCCATTATCTCCCAGAGGTCTAAATCTGCTGCAGACCACAGCAGATTTAGCAGATCTTGAGATCTCCTTGCAAGGAGCAGCCATCAGGAGCACTTATAGATGACCAAAGCCCTCTCCTTGTCTGGAGAGAAATTATTGAAGATCCAATCTACTCACTGGTTCTGCTAGTTAGTCTCAAGCAAATGTTGCATATAATGACATAATTTACATTAGACTTCAGGCTCTGTAATATCCCATTTTTCCTAGAAGAGTGAGGAAAGGGTGATCCATTTTTTGATCCATTTTCTAATGCCTTGCCTGTCTCCATTTGGCCATGCAGCAAAAATAGAACAAGCAGATCTGGAATGCAGAACCTTAAATGAAAGCAAATAAACATGGAAATTGTTATTTCCTGCCATCTACTGGTGATTTAAACTTCTGCTCGCCAGTTCTTATAACTCTATGCAAAAGTGAAATTAATTGTGTAGGGTAGATATGCATGTGTTTTTTCCTGATTTTCTTTCTATGCACCACAGTTAAAGATACGACATGCAATCTGTCTTCTAAGTATTAAAGGGAAGTAATAATAGAGCAATCAGATGTGGTGTTTTTAGTTTTTTCTCCATGGAAGACTTTTTATGTTTCTCTCCTTTTTTTAGTGTGTTACTTTATGTCCCTCTGAATTCTATCCCTGAAAATTGATTTTACATTAAAGTGAATGTAGAACTGTCAGTTTCAAAAGCTGTTTCATATGTGACAGTTTTGTCTAGTATTATAGCCTCATCTCTCTGAGTAGTTATTATTAATTTCTCACTTGTTACACAAGCTAATTGTGTCATAAAAGGAAAAAAAATCTCTTATACTTGTACTAGTTGGAATAATAAATATAAAAATCGCATGAACTGGTTTCGTATTTTAGTCCAGATTTTATATGTTGTGCTACTTACCTGTATTATAAATTTAACAAAATATATAAATTTAACAAAATAAATAAAATAAATAAATATTGTGGTTTAAATGGCATTATTATAAATTTATCTTGTATAATGTATATCTTGCCATAAAATTGATTAAATAAAATGAAAATTGATTGATTTAATCGATACAGGCAGACACATTTCCCTCTGTGCACCAATAATAAGTAAAATAAATCTGGAATCCATCATTGATTATTCAACAATTTGTGTTAAATTGGAATTGGGTAGATATGTTACATTAATGAATCAGATTAATAGATTTGTATATTATCCTTTCTAGGTAACAAAATATTGTGTTCTGCATTCTTATATACATATTTTATTATTGCAACCTTTTGTGAAGTAAGTCTGTCCCAAGCAGATTGCAAATTCAGGGACAGTATGGGAAACAACAGTTCTGAAACTGAAGGACAATAATCCAAAATCCATGTACTTCAAAAGAAAGTATGTGGAAAATAAAGTATTAACAAACTTTTAAAGTTTAATACGAAAACTTTTTCTCTCTATGTCACTTCTCCAATTATATGTCCCAAATGGGTCCAAAGCAATAATCCACAGAATGTATACCAAACAGATGAGGAGATTTGTACTTCTACTTGAATATGATTTCTCTTGTTATCACAGAAAATAAGGCCATTTGAATTAGAACTGGATTATCAAATAGACTAAAAAGGCTTGATTTTGGGTGCAATTTTTCCAGGAAAAGGCTGGCTTTGCTGATTATACCAATAATGGATTCTCTACAGAAGTTATTATGAATGTATATCTTTAGTGCTTAAGGAACTTAGTATGAAGAAATATATCTTAATGGACAGTTTAGTCAAAGGTTTTTTTGAGATACTCTATAGTTCTCAGACTGATTTCGGGGGGGGGGGGACTGACAATCACTGCATTCACAAGGAATTGTTGCAAAAGCCCTCTAGAAATGGATGGGATTTGGAAAGTGGCTGCTAGACACAGAATGAGTGGAGAATGTGAGAAAGACCTTGAGAAATGGGGTGAAGGGAACACAAATGTGCGAGATTGATGTCAGCCTTCCTAGGTAGATCAGGCAGGAAACACAACTAGATGAGTGTCTATAGAGGTTCTCAAGTCATGGTTGTCCAAAAGGTGCTTTTTCAAGAGGCAACTGGATGTTCTTGTTTTTCGATAGGTTGACCTTTGGGACAACCAGAAGAGCTAATTCCATTTTATTATAAGGCTACATTAACAGAATCTTTGAAGTCTGAAAGTACAAATCTCCCACTGCTTCCTTTATAGCCTGTGAAGTTAGGGCAGGTCCTTCTGAGTCTCTTTTATCTAACCATTTATCTAGACCATGCCTCTTCACCCTTTTTCTGCCTCTTCATCCTATTTCCCTCTTCCTCATAGGGCCATATGGTTAGTCAGGCAACTATATTAATGCTAGTATTATGCCCATCTTATAATCACCACACTGCCTGTCACATGTCATGTCATGACCTCCAAGGTCCCTTCCAGTTCTGTTATTCTATGTTCTATGTAAATCCAATTCAAAGTGCTGGTTCTTACCTAGAGGTAAATATAATCTCTACATCCTGAGGTTCCAGAAGAAGGAGAAACACAAATTAAAAGTAGTTTTGCATAATTTTTGAATAAAGTGGCCCAGTGGGGCCATATAAAATTTTGCAATTTACTTTCCAGTGATATTTTTGAAACACAAGGCTCACTGAATCAATCTTTGCCGTCTTTATGTAAAACAATTTATCAAGGTTGATTGTTTTTGATGGTTTTTGTTTAAGGTATAGAAATGTCCAAATATTTTGACTTGTTGGTGCAGGAAGTAATGCTTGTTTGGCCATTTACATTGGTCACTTTTTCTTCATTCATTACTCTTAGAATTGTTGTCGGACATCCTGACCATTGGCCACTATATTAAATATATTTGGGGACTGTATGAAAAAATTAGATGAGATGATAATGAGGATTTCAAACTAATGTGTATGGGAATTTCATTTTTTTCCCTTCCAGAACTGTGATCTACCCCAGCAAAGTATTGTTCATATTATTCAGAATCGGCAGAAGAGTGAGAATGAAAACTCCAGGATCCTCATCTCAAGCGATGGAAGGGAACCCACAAGTCTCACTCGTGTGAATCTTAGTACCAACCTTTTGCCTTCTGACTCATTGGGACTAGCTGTGATTTTGGACAACAGAGTTCCTATTCCATCAGGTAAGTTATTCAAGGTCAGCTGAACAACATGAATCTACCCATTCAAAATAGACATGTTCACATTTTTCTTTCTTTCTTGTAAAGCTTTCTGTGTAGCTGAAAATTCATGGCATACATGTCCATGATGGGAAAAATGATGACATGTGCCTGATGACATCATCACACAAATGCCATGCAATGTATTTGTATCAGAATCTGAAATGCAAATATGCAACATTTATTAGTGACAACTGACATTTGGGAGTCAGTAGTCCAATATAGTTTTATGCATACATATTTAATCTTCTTGGGTTTCTTGCCAACCGAAGAAACAAACTATTTTTTCTAATCTCATTTTAATATTTAATTTTATTTTTTTTAAAATTAGCAGAGATGTAGTCATTCAGTTCTAGGACAAGATATTCTTTGGCTCTGGCTAAATTCTCAATTCCTCTAAATTCTGAAGATAGAAGGAAATATTTTAGACTGAGCAAAGGAAGTTTAGTTGAATCTGTTTGACAGCTACACAGGAGATATTTGTGAAGCGCTGGAATCTGGAAAGTGTATAGATCATTTCATTGATTTATTTGAGATGCCCTTAAAAAGCAAAGTTTTAGAAATTAGGACTTAAGAAGGTCTCAAGAGTTATATCCCGCCCCGAGTCCCTTGTGGAGATGGGGCGGGATAGAAGTCCAATATAAATAAATAAATAAATATCACTCAACCTAGAAGAAGAAGAAGAGTGTTATTTAAAACAATATCTGGACTGAGATTCTTTTGAGTGTCCAAATAGCAATGATCTGTATTGGCAACCTCATTGCAGTGTTTCATGTAAGTCTTAGTGAGCAACATGTTCAAACAAGAGCTGGATGTAACTTTTGCCTGCTGTTTCCAACTTGAGTTGCTCAATTTATACATCAGGGGAAGAACAGAATTGAAAATATTAGATATAAGCATTAGGAGAAATGAACATGAACAAGTGCTTCCACACCTATTTTAGCCCTCATCTAACTGGTTATTTAGTATTCTAAATATAATATTGATTTATCTATTGTAGGATTTCTCCATAGTCCTATCAAAACTGCAGATATGTACTCATTTCTTAACATGAATAAATTATTAGCATTGTTTGATGATTTTTTTTTCAAATTACACATAGCATCTAATATTGGAACTGTTTGTTTTGTTTGTTTGTTTATTCTGTCAAGTATACATTGTATAATACATATAAGTATAAGCATAATTATGAATATATGAAATGAATACAAATAAGAGGGAACATTAGGACAGGGGACAGTAGGCATGTTGGTGCATTTATGCATCCCCTTACAGACCTCTTAAAATAGGGGTGAAGTCAATAGTAGATTGTCTAAGGTTAAAGTTTTTGGGGTTTGGGGAAGAAACCACAGAGAGGTAATATATTCCAGACATTAACCACTCTGTTATCTATATATACTGAGTATAGCTGAGTCCTTCGAGCAAGATAAAGAGCACTCTTGACAGTACTTTCCTAGAATTACAAGAAGAAAGATTCTTACAAAACTAAAATTTGTTTAGTTATTTATCTCCAAAAAAAAAAAAATGTTCTGAGACTCATTTTGCCTAAGGGAAAGAAGCAATCCAAATTACTGTGTTGCTTGTCACATGTCGAAACTTAACACTGTCAAATTACTTTCAGGTCAAGAAACAATATGATGCTCATCTCCTCTTCCTGATTTTAATATTGCATTAATTGGAATATTCAAGACCTGAAATAATCTGCGGGTTTTATTTTGGTGGGGGAAGGAGGCAGTCGATTTTTTTTTCTTGAGAACTTCATCAAAATGGGAACACTGACCCATCTAAAGGCCCTCCAGTAAAGCATGCACTTCTGTTGTGATATAGTGTAGTGGAAGCAGCTGTAAATGCTCCACAATGAATCATGTATACCAACAGCACAGTTGCTGCTGTGTGTGACTGTTTTCATCTTCCTTCATTAAAAACAGGATGCCTAGGAATTTATCCTCTCATATCAAAAGACATCTTTAAGTTCAGTACAGAGAGAGTTATTTTTTTTAATGTTAAAACAAACATTTCAAATGAAGAACTTGCTTGTTTGTACTAATCTTTCATGGATTAAGCAACATTTGATGGATTAAAAGAACATGATAGATTGCAATTAAATCAGCGTTCATCCAAGCTCGTTGGTCTGAAATAATCATTTCAGCAACTAGGTGAATTTTCTTCAGTACTCATATTACATAGGGTCATCTTTTGAAGTTTTATCAAGCTGTAGGTGTAGTGATAAGCATTTTTCTTCATAAATCACATGTTGTTTTTCCTCCAAGATAGTGGCCACAAGAAATAAAAATATAGTATGTGCATTTTTTCTTTACATTAATATGATACAGGTTGATAAATTGCAGTTCTTTTCCATCAGCGACAGATCATTTGATCTCTGAATAAAAAGATTAATTTGTTCAATACAGAACAGATTAAACCTACTGCCTGTAAGTATAAGAACATAATCTTTGGGGATTTTTCTTCTTCTTCAAGAAGATAAAATAACATTAAAGAGCTGAGAAGAATAAAACCTAGTCAAGCTGACCAGGCAAAGAGAGAGGATATGAAGCAGATACATATATTTGTGTTTGTGTGTGTGAGAGAGGGGGGAGGGATGAATTTGAGGTGAAAAAATTAGGGTTGTCTATTCTAAGCAGAAATAATCATAGTTTATCAGTTTCAAAGGTTCTCCCTTCATTAATGGTACTTTGTGCTCTTCAAAAGAAGGGGACATATGAAGAAGCAGATGCTTTTACATAGTATTTTTAATAGCTGAATCTATTTTATTTTCTATATTCTGCGCCATACAGAGCCAGTTTGATGCAGTGGTTAAATCACCAGGTTGGAAATTGGAAAACTGTCACTTCTAGTCTCACAATAGGTGTAAAGCCAACTGAGGAACTTTAATTCAGTCATTCTTTCAAAACTCTAGAAAGAAGGCATGGTCACTTCTGAAATGTTGCCAAGAAAACGGCAATGACTGGTCCAGTGACTTGACTGTCAGAAGTCAAGATTGATTTGAAGGCATAAAATAAGAAAATTCTGTCCTGTATTCTGATTGATTTACCTTTAAATTTGATATTTATTTAAATATTTAAATTAAAATATGCACATACATTTTCATAACAGTTTAAAATCTGTGCCCTTATCTCCTAATTTAAAATTTATATACTGTTTTCCATAAGGATATCTATGTTATATGCTTCTTTTTGAAAACTTTAAGTAATAGAAACAGCTTGTTATTTTTAAATATGTCATGTATATGGCATCTTGCATGACATTTGATTCAAAATGGCTCTATTAATACCATTCCAATTCTATTTTTAACAAAGCAACTATAATAAGCATTATCTGCGGTACTTTAACTGAGCAATTGTTCCACACTGTAGGAATTGTCGTATTATATAAAAATGTATTTAAATAGATTCTGATTTTTTTCCGTGGCAGTGAAAGATGTACAAGATTTATCTTTTTCAGGGAAAAGTCTATTTGTTGAAATGCTACATTTAGAAGCCATATTTCTTTTCAAGTCTTAGAGACAAACTGTTTTCCATTCCAAGGCATAATATTTTATTATTCCTGGGATGTGCGTATCTGGGCAATCTGGGCACACACACAAAAACTCAGATTCTTAAATTTTGTGTAGTGGGAAATGATATTTTATAAAGTAAACCATATTTTAATGAACTAGCTTCTATTATTAACAAGAGACAAGTGGAAATAGGAGATATCTCTATGTCTACAAAAAAGTATTTTTTCTAAAAGTAGCCATGTTTATGTCACTCTTTATTGAAACTTAGTACTTTTGCTTTTCTTTCTGACATACTTCTAAATCTCACAATTTGTATCCCCTGTTGACCTTCTAGAAAGACCAGAAAGTGCTTTTGTAAGACATTAGCATAATGGAATCTCTTTAAAATAAAATGATAAATTGAGACTATTTCAGCAAATGGAATGCAGACTTGTAATTTATAGCAGTCCATGCTAGTGCTGGGAACCTCATAATTACAAGGGTCCCATTTCCCATTTCGTTCAGTTTTTACACGCTTGCCAAAGAGATCAATGTACTTCTGAATCAAGCCTGAAATTCTTTGGGAAATTCTTGACTAAATTGCCAGTGATTAAACTGTCTCATAATTTGACAAGATTTAATTTGCATCTCATTTCTTAATTGGGATTGTTTGTGGTGGAAAGATAATAGAAGACCACTATGATCATTTGTTTGTTTGTTAATGTGGAAGAATAAATTTGCTATCCTTTTGCATTTTCATCCTTCTGTAACATGTATAACAATGCAGGTAGTCCTTATTTATAACCATTCATTTAGTGGCCATTCTAGGTTACAATGTCACTGATTTTTTTTTTCACATTTCACATTTACGACTATTACCTGGCAACTGGCAAACATCTATGATGGTTGCAGTGTCATATAATTACCATTTGTGACCCTCTAACAAGCAAAGTAAGTAGGAAAGCCAGATTCACTTAACAACCATGTTATTCACTTAATAACTGTGGTGATTCATTCAACAACTGTTATATCCAGTTTTTGGAAGAATGTCAGCTTAAAATGGGCTGCCACAGAAGAGGAACAAGATGATTTGTACATCTATATTTTATCTAAAAAATGGGAAATTGTTTTAACTTCAAATTCCCTATCACGTTCTCAACAAACTTTTCCCTTAACCAGAAGTTGGAGACTGGGTGAAAATTGTCCCATACCCTCTTTCAAAATGGCTTTGATCACTTCCCAAAATCAGCCAATCAAAGAAACTAGGATAGGAATAGGTTAGGATTGGATGATTTTAGCTTAGAATTGGATGATTTTAGAAAAGAATTTCATTCTTTTCTAAAATATAATGTGCATATTTTTTTCCTAATTAGTTTCAGATTAAAGGAAAAACATTACATTATAGTGTCAAAGGAATAAGCCTGCTATTTTTTCTGATAAAGCAGCAGGAACTTTCATAACAAGCAAGATGTTATGAAAATGCCCCATCCCCAATATTTCTTTTTGGTAATATTCTATGGTATAACTGTTCCTTTTGATCTCTCATAAGAGGGTTTTACATTACAATAGAGGAGAAGTTGGGAAACTACAACCTGTGGACTAATCTGGCCCACCATCTACATGGTCTGTGAACTAAGAACATCTGGGCAGGTGACCAGCAGCAGATCTCCAACCCTGAAATTCTTCCTAGCTTCCAGAGTGAAAGGTGGAGTTAGGGGAGGTACATCT
Source organism: Psammodynastes pulverulentus (assembly GCA_025802295.1). Taxonomy (NCBI): domain Eukaryota; kingdom Metazoa; phylum Chordata; class Lepidosauria; order Squamata; family Psammodynastidae; genus Psammodynastes; species Psammodynastes pulverulentus. Next base: position 49,323,992 of record JAOYMU010000252.1, on the reverse strand, counting down.
TGGGGGGCAACTTATCAGCAGCCTCCTTGTTGGTGGACCAGCACCATCCTTGGCCAACAGACCTGTTAGCCATGCCCATGGAGGGCTGGGATTTGACCCTTTACAGAAAACGTTTGCTGACTCTCCATAGTCTATGAGAAGTTGTCACCCATCTTTTCTTTCTTTTCTGAATCAGACCACAGGTGCTATGGATTTGAGGTTGATTTTTCAACATTCATAGAACCATATAAACACTGTTGATTTTTGAGAGTGGGTGTATCAACTGACTTAAACATGCACATGTTCACAGCACAAATATGATTCCGACTGTAGTAAAAGAAGTTCTTTGCTGTCAGTCCTGGTTAATAAAATTAATAACAGAAAATTATCCCTGCTATTGCCTGAGCACACAATCAAATAATCAATAGGAGTTGGAAAATTAAGCTCATAAATCTAGGGTTTGAACTAATAATTGATCCTGCTTTTGAAGTTCCATAATATGTAGACTATTTCTAGGTCATATACTATTTCTACATCATCATTTTGTACAGTATTCTAACCAATTGGTGGACATCTTTCTCCTTCTTCGAAATAACCTTGAAAGACCCCCAAACCAATTGCTTACTTTCCATCTTAGTGCTGTGGGGTGAATCTATCTTTCAATGCCTGTGATACATCATAGATACATTGATACACAGATGTCCTCTATGACAGCTGTTATGAATATTTAACACCGTTACAATTTATTAAGGGTTTATAATACCATTCATAACATACTTATTAATTTATAAGCATGTCTATGGCTTTTATGTTCCATCAAGTATTTATCACTGACCCTTACGAGGAAGTGTTACAGATTTTTGTGAATAATTTATATGTTAATATAAAATTTAATGCTCCAGATTTCTGTGGAGGCTACATTAGGCTTCATGGCATTTATT
>JAOYMU010000252.1:49306008-49316701 GCA_025802295.1 Psammodynastes pulverulentus | reverse complement strand
TTTACATTGCTTAATGTCTCTGGAGATTCTCAGTCATCAAGGTCATTCCAAAAGTGCTTTTTCAAAAGGTAACTGGACTTTGCTTTGGGTTTGGCTAGTCTAGAGAAAAGATGGACTGGGGGGACACGATAGCAGCATTCCAGTATTTCAAATGCTGCCGCAAAGAAGAGAGGGTTAATTTATTTTCCAAAGCACCAGAGGGCAAGAAACAAGACACAATGGATGGAAATTAATCTGGAATTAAGGAGAAGCTTCCTTAACAGTGAGGACAATTAACTAGTGGAAAAGCTTGCCTTCAGAAGTTGTGGGTGCTTCATCACTGGGAGTTTTTAAGGAAAGACTGGACAGCCACTTGTCTTAAATGGTATAGTGCAGTGTTGGCGAACCTTTTTGGCACTGAGTGTCGAAACAGGAGCATGTGCACATGCGGAGGGGAGCACCGGAAACTGGAAGAACAGCTCCCGGCACACATGCACGCGCTGGGAAGCTGAACTTCTGGCTTCCGGCACGCACATATGTGCCAGCCACCTGATCTTTTGGTTTCTGGCATGCATGCATGCGCGAAGACCAGCTGGCCAGCGCCCATGCGCTCATCGAAACCCGGAAGAGCAACGGGCAAAAGCTGGCATGCCCGGAGAGATGGCTCTGCGTGCCACTTCCAGCATGCATGTCATAGGTTTACTATCACAGGTATAGTATTTCCTGCTTAAGCAGGGGGTGGACTAGAAGATCTCCATGGTCCCTTGCAACACTATTCTGATTGATATTCTGACTGATATTGTTTTTTTTTTCCTTGAAGATGTTTAACTTCTCATCCAAGAAGCTTCTTCAGCTCTCCTCACGTTTATATTTCTTGATATGTCTCACAAAACACAATATTTAAGTTTTCACTGTATTGGCAATTCCCTGTTAGTGCAATCTTATTTTGTATTGCTGCACTATAAGTTAACATTTTTAGGCTGAGAGCCTGATTGATATTCAAAGCTTGAATGTTCTCATGTTTTTCTTTAAATGATAGTCCCCATGATTTCTACCAGTTTAAAGATTTCTACCAGGGAAAGTGACTTCTATTAGGATTCCTACTAGGGAAAGTGACTATTTGAAGATCATAATCTCAGGTTAGGCTGATCGAGTTTTCTGCAGGTAGTTTAAATACTACTAAGCAATTCCCCAAATACGTTTTCTAAAGAGATTTTGAAAAATCCCATCTAAATAGTATAATACAAAATGTCCTCAGATGGTGTTTCCTCACTTTCTCCTTCTGCTTCTTTTGAATAATTGCCAATGGATGTAATTCTTGTCAGATGGCTGGATTAAAATAAATAAATAAGGTCTGTGAAATATAATAGTTTCTCGTATTGTGCGAGATTGCGTATTGACAAATTCACATTCTTTTGTTTCAAACTGCTCAAAAACATTGCTGTCTACAAAATCGTTTGGGTCAAATTCAAAAATTTGTCAGCAGAGGTTGGAGGAGGAATGTAAGCAGTTGGAAATAATTTGGATCAGCAATTGGATTTGAAAAAGACATTAATCACAAGTGTCAGAAATCAGCTGTTAATTTCAGGCTGGAGAAACATAATCACAAACACATTGAAAAGGTATTTTTCATAAGATGCCGATATTAAATCACCTATACTATACTTTTTTCAGAGATGTGTACGATATGTTTAGGATATGCAACATGGCAAATAGCATCCTGGAATATGCCCTGTTACCAAAATGATGTCAAATTCTGAATTGATCCCCAGACCACTTACCACAGCTTGTTATATAATCAGAGCGTCCCTGTTCCTCCTTCCTCATGTTTCCACACACTCCCACATGTCCCTGTCTACATTGCCATCCATTCCATCTCTGAGCTGCAGGGTTGTTTTTCTTATTTGCAGTGGTTTTGCCACATGCAGCTCAGGTCAACACAAGATTCAATTGTAGTAGGAGAAAAACATGGGTACTCAGACAAGCCACAGTCTGTACCAAGATTGGTAGCAAGAATGGCAGAGAAAACCTGGGTACTCCACCTGACCAACCTCACTAACCCTTAAGTGCTGGCTGAACAACTTAAACCCTGATATTATATTACTTAATTAAACTCGTATGCCACCTGGCTCTCATTGATTTCTCCCTACCCTGAAGGATGATTAAAGACAAGGGTAGTTCAGAAGAGAAAATCACAGTGAATAATTCTGGCACATGGTTTCTGTTATTTCTTTTATTTAACCTAAGATTGTCTACTATTGATCTCACCCCATTCCTAAGAGGTCTGAAAGAGACGTGCATAAGCACACCAACGTGCCTACCATCCCTGTCCTAATATTATCTCTTATGCGTATTCATTTCATGTATTCATAATTATGTTTATACAGTACTTATATCTGTTATCCATGCATGCTTGACAAATAAATAAAATAAATAAATTCCCATTTAAGTAGGGATGTATTTAGGCTAGCTGATATTCTCATGACCTATCACTTGAAATACTACTTATATCACGAGCAGACCATCTATCATAATATGTTCCTGAACTTGTACGGTTTATGCATGTTTTCTATTCCTTTTTGCTTTTCTCTTATTTTACATCTATTTGATTAGCCTCATATGATCAGTCCTTCTCCTGCCTCTAATTCAAGTATAAACTATACTGGGGAAATATTTTAGGAAAGTGTTTTTCAAACTTGGCAGTTTGAAAACTTGGCAGTGAACTTCAACTCCCAGAATTCCTCACTCATATGCTCAGTATTAATATTCTAAGTACTCTATATTATCTGCATCATATATTTAATTATATACTATATTGAAAATTATCTTTTGAAAATAGTATTGTAACACATCTGAGTTTTGTAAAAGCTCACTTACTCACTTAAATATACTTAACAGCTTCCTGTACCTACATATCTGAAGTTATTCTCCAAGCATTTTATATAATTTGGATGTCCTATGGATGCCATAAATCAAAAGATGTATGGATATAGATGTATGGATATAAATAGATGTATGGATATAAAGATATATTAAGATAGATATAAAGATATATAGATGTATGGATATAAAGATGTATGGATATAGGTCGGCAGTTCAACGGTTCAAATCCCTAGTGCCGTGTAACAGGGTGAGCTCCCGTTATTTGTCCCAGCTTCTGCCAACCTAGTAGTTCAAAAGCACATAAAAAATGCAACTAGAAAAATAGGGACCACCTCTGGTGGGAAGGTAACAGCATTCCATGCCCCTTTGGCATTTAGTCATGCTGGCCACATGACCACGGAGACTTCTTCAGGCAGCGCTGGCTCTTTGGCTTTGAAACGGAGATGAACACCGTCCCGTAGAGTCAGGAATGACTAGCACATATGTGCGAGGGGAACCTTTACCTTTATGGATGCCATCCAGAGTTATTGTGAATAGCTTGGCATCTATGGGCACTATAGTCACAATCTTTTTTTCACTCAAGACAAGAACCAGAAAAAGTGTAAACTCCAATTCAACTTGATATCATTTCTAGTAGGTCATTGTAGAAAGTAAGGAAGGACCGTGATGGAGATATACAAGCTCTGTTGCCAAAGCAAAAAAGATTGAAACATACCTTAAATCCACACCAGACAAAAAGTATGCATGAGGCTCAAATAAACACCTTCCTAATTCACAGGAGTACATGAAAAAGGGAGTAGATAGAGCACAATCAAATTTATAGGATTCAGTTATTATAGCCAGTCTCAATAGTTTTAGCCTTCCTGTGGAATTTATTTTCTAGTCTGGTCTATCTAATTGGGCTGGTAATTTGGGCCTTTTCTTTGAACTCAATTTTACTGAAGGATAAAATTAGAAAAGACAATTCTATGTATTATTACTGGGGAATGAGCAATAAATGAATTAAGTAAGCTTTATGCTTCCCTACCAGCCAAATCAGAATAAAAATCATCCGTTTTTCTGATTAATTGATATTATCCAATTACTAAGCCCTCCTCCACTGTACTTCAAAGGTGGCATATAAATAAATTATAAATGTATTATTTGATAAATAGGGTAAATAAGTTATCTCATTTGAATTAATTCAGCTTTTTTCTTTTTAATCTGTTCTGTTTCTTTTGCTGTCTGACAGAATTAGAAATCATTGCACAAATCCAAGTGTTCCCTTAGGACTCTTAAGTAAATATTTTTTCTTTATATAAATACTAGCACAAATACTAAAATTTTGTTTCCATTTTAATGTCCTAAACCAAAGAGTTCAAAACCAAAGAATTCAAAACTTAGCTATTTTAAATTGGATTTATTATTTCAGTTTCAAGGCCACCCAATTCCATAGTGACTCTGGATATCTATCTATCTATCTATCTATCTATCTATCTATCTATCTATCTATCTATCTATCTATCTACGCCTGTCTGTCTGTCTGTCTGTCTGTCTGTCTGTCTATAGAGACAACAGACTAGAAGATAGAATCAAAACAAGTAAGCCAAAGAAGCTCAACCAGTCTCTTAACCCAAGGTCTAGGAATTAGTGCTTTAGTAGAAGGGTGGGAGCAATCTCTGGGGGAAATCATTCCTCGGGAGGAAAACCAGAGGTGGTATTCTACTGGTTTGCACCGGTTCAGGTGAACCGGTGGCAAAAAAAAAAAGCTGCCGTTTGGGCGAGACTGTAGCAAAACAATGGCTCTGCCGATCAGCTGAGAGGATCAAAGAGTCAACTGATCAGCATGCACATGTGGGAAAGGAGGGAGCGCACATGTGCGCACAGGAAGGGGGGAGTGCACATGCACAAGATTTAATACTATGGTGGGTAACTTGAAAAGAGGTGGAACATTAAGATTCTGACATAGTTAACTGCAGCAAATCCATTCCAACTCAGTGGGTTCACGTTTTCATGGTCTTCTGCTTTATAGTAACAATACAAAGATGATATAACCAGAATTGGAAGTAATTTGTGTATAAATGGAATGTGTATCAGGTTATAAAAAAATCTAGCCATGTACCTCCTGTTGCCGTTTGTTATATTTAATCCCACCAAGATCTTTCAAAGGCCAATCCTGTATATGATTATGCATGAAACACATATGGCCCCATAATGTTAGTGCATGTATTTGCCAAGTGAATCCCAATTAACATTGATAATTGCATTTTCCTGTAGGAAGAAAAAACACATGGACAATAACTTTTGAAACGGCTCATTTCCTTGGGCGTACGTGCATGCCCACACATTTAGCACCATGCTTCGATCTAAAAGTTGGACCTTAATGTTTTAATCAACAGTTGCCATATCTGCACATTTTAACAGCATGCCAGTGCTATAAACTGTTAATGGAAATCTCCATGAAAGCCTTAGAGTGCTTGATTGAACAGGGAAGACAAGGTTGTAAGGTTGATACTGCTGCAATTTGAGTGATTGCTGGTGCTGTGCCTTAATTACGATTTTTTTTGTATTAATACTACTTCAGAGTTGATGTTGTGTTTGAGGCAGATTTATTTTCACCTCTTTTAGCCCCTGAAAACAAAGGGAGATAATCTTAATCAAGGCTGTTTGTGAGAAATTAGTCTTGACGATTCGAGGGGAACCGGGACTGCTATTGTTAGATTAGGAGTTGTGTTGCTAGTGAGGCACAATATTCTTTTAATTTATTCTGATTGCCTCTTGTTCTCGTGGCTGGTGATATTGCTCTCTGAAGAAACCCAATAATGTGTCTACAGAAGTTTAAGATTGCTATCAGCCAATCTGCATAAAGCAACAGATAGGTTGAGGCAAATGGCCATTTACTTCGTTCTGGAAGAACTGGAGGCACCTCCTGTGGCGCATTGAGCAAATTTGTTTCAGGAGAGACAACTGGCAAATTAATCCACATCTTTGCACAGGCCTGCTTGTTAGCAAGCACCCTCTAGCACTATTCTAGGCATACTTTATTTAGTTTTTTTTCCTTATGTTAAGTTTAGTGCTTGTGATGGCTTTGTGATAGTATTCATGAAAGAGATTAATAGTATTGAGGCTTGGCAGTGGTTAGAATGCAGTTTTGCAAGCTGACTCTCTGCCCATTGCCAGAAGTTCGATCCTAACAAGCTCAAGGTTGACTCTTCCTTCGCTCCTTCCGAGGTTGGTAAAATGAGGACCCAGATTGTTGGGAATTATATGCTGATTCTGTAAACTGGTTATAGAATGCTGTAAAGGACTATGGAACAGTATATAAGTCTAGGTGCTACTGCTATTGCTAGACAGAGTGGGTTTTTATGAGGAATAGTAAGTAGAAAGTATTGTGCAATTCCTGCTGTTTCTAGCAGCAGGTATATGGATTTCTGGCTTTCATACTGTTTTCTTGCCATAATTTTCCAGTCACTATCAGTAGGGTTGGCATTACAAGAGGAGAGCTACTGTTGCAAAGAATAAATTCATCAAGTTATATGTGCATCATCACATTTATTATTTAATAGTGTTTAACCTGAAGTCAGCCTCTCTGTGTTAGAACTGCAGTCAAACTTAAGAGAATGATTTTTTTTTCTTTAATTGCACAGTGGAGATTGAGGTCTTCACCACCACTGCCATCACCCCCAAAAATGGAACAAAGCCAGGAGGATTAGTCATGTTAACAATTAAAATCACAAATGATGTTATGTATTTAAATGATTTCATTTTAATAATTTTAATCATTTAACAACTGGGGTGTACCCAAAGCTTTGGTAGGCTACAGTACCTGTGGTTTTGAGAGAGTAGTTACACCACTCTGAATACCTTTTGCACGAGAATTGCCATTAGTATTTTTGCAATCAGATTATGGTTCTCAAATGCAAAAGGGAAGTATGTAACTCAAGAATGTTTCTTTAAAAGATAGAGTTTTCTTCACATTTTGCTCAATTTCTGGCAACAATAGGGAAACGATTTGCTCTTTCCTTCTCACGAGATTTTTTCCCCCCAACTTTTCAGCCTATAACCAGAGTTTTTGTTCTGTTGGTCTCCCATACTACACCAGCCAGGTTTAACCCTTCTTAGCATTTCAACGTTACTTAAGGATGCTGAAGTACTGCAATTACTAGTGGCATGGAACGTTTTTTTCTTTCCAGATCAAAAACATCTATTTGGCAAGTGGTTTTACATTTCTTCAAATAACGTTGAAAGATCCGTGGTGGGATAGTTAGAATGCAGAATTGCAGGCTAATTCTGGTGACTGAAGTTTGATTCCCACCAGCTCAAGGTTGACTCAGCCTTTCATCCTTCCAAAGTCAGTAAAATGAGGACCCAGATTGTTGGGGGCAATATGATGACTCTGTAAATCGCTTAGAGAGGGCTGTAAAGCACTATGAAACGGTATATAAGTCTAAGTGCTATTGCTATATAACAGAAATGATTATGGTAAATGCAGTATGGCTTTTGGATAAAACAGACAGCTCCTTCTTTCAAACTCTGGCTATCGTAAATGTTGTTTACGTTCTGAGCTGCAGGTAAATTAATTACAGTAACTCTGAACTGGCTTATGGGAACTTACCATTCAAATATTTAATGCCATCATGTTTTAAATTAGTCCAGTAAATTGAAAAATCTGTAACTTGTCAACTTTTCTCTTTCATTCTGTATTTAATGTTGAAAGATTGCCTTTTCATTAAGGAAGTAAATTAACATTTGGGTAGCTTGACAACTTTCAATCTACACAAGGGTGATCCCTGCATATTTCTGCTGTGCTAAATTAAATAGGGCCAACTTTCAGTATTTTTGGATGACTTTGAACAAGTAAGGTCTTTAAAGCAGTGCTTCTCAACTTCAGCAACTTTAGATTTCAATACCCCAAATTCTCCAGCCAGCAAGAAAATGAGCCCAGTTATTGGCCAGGATGACTTATGCGAATTAACCAAAATTTCCTGCCAAATTCTTTTCCTATTCCTTCCTTCTAAAATTCCTTTTAAAGCTTCTCTTCCCATTCTCTCCAGGGTTAGATCTAGTTGACTAGATGTATTCATTCATACTTTAATTTCTTCTACTATAGCTTACTTTAATACTCTTATTAAAGAAGTCAGTTTCTCTGTTACAAAAAGCTATTGCAGTGTTTAAAACCAGAGTTTCTAGCATAAAAGAGGTGCTGGTTTTATGACAGATGCAGGTTGAAATTGTTATTATTTAGCATATGATGACAACTTGACTGAAGAAAAATAACCATATATACCCAATCCACGTAGCTATAAGTAAAGCTTCTATGGGGGTATGATCTTGTAACTGGATGTACAATTCAGCTATCTAGGTGATCGCCTCTGGCACTGCTTCATGCAGATCTTCTAGGAAACCAGAGAACACACAGCATGGGCAATCTTGCACAATATGTTTAATAGTTTGCATATCAGCACAATTGCAACAAGGGGAATCTTTCCATTCCCAATAACAGAGGGCAGAGGCACTTCTTCCAGTATCACACCCAATTCTGTTCAATTTCAACCAGACAAAGCAAGGCAGATCAAAACCAGGTGGCTTGGTAGAAGGAACACTAATGGTCAGGCCACAAGAAAGTCCTTGACTATAGCCAAATGAGAGTTGAAGTTATGAACTGGTGCATAAAGTTTTTCTTTCCTTTTGGGGGTTTTTTTCTCCTTTTTTCTTTCCTTCATAAATTATGTGCCATCGAGTCATTTTCAACTCCTAGCAGTCACATAGACAGAACATTGATTCCCCATGGTAATGTGTCCCTAAGCTTGTAATTGTAAACCTGATTGATAAAGATGGTTTACGCTTTTGTTTTGTTTTCTGCAGCACTGAAATTAATACTAAATCAGTGCTTATCAACAAAGCAGCTATGCTGTTGCAGACCTCTGTCACCGAAAAAAGCTGTTCCAGTCAGTACAATATGTTTATGAGTGGGCTTTGCTTTTGTTTAAAGCTTCACTTCAGCCTAGGAGTGATTTCTCTACAACCAATAAGTGCTAATTAATCTGTGATCAAAAGAGCAGACTAGTTTGGCACTTTGGGCAGTCTGTTTGTTATAGGAGGAACAAATAGGAGGAACAAAGCCAGACTGCTAACGGAATCATGAATACAAAACAGCTCCAACAAATATTGTTCTCTTTGTTGTCTTAAATATTTGAAGGATCATCTCTTTCTCATATGAAATTGCTTATTTCTCAAGCTATCTTTTCTAACACTTTTGGGATGTGGCGAACTACAGCTCCTCAAAATCTAAATAGCTATGCTGTATAAAGATCTATGAACATTTTCCTCCTCCCTCTTCAGTAATCAGGATTTTTTTTTCAAGGGCCAAATGAGTGTCCTTAATTGATGTAGAAACTACTCATTTCACCAACTAAAAATCTCAACTCTTATCAGGCCCATTTTGGTCCTGTTCTGCTCATTTCTGGAGTGCAAGAGAAATGCTCTGCTCCTGTCTTGGGGTATTCCCCTCTTTAAGTTATTCCTGATAGGTTGAAAATGTCAGGCAGATGCAGGGGTGGGCTTCTGGGGGTTCGCAGGGGTTCGGAAGAACTTCTAACTAACATTCTGTGCAGTTCGGAGAACCCCCAAATCCCAATCCTGGTTGGCCCCACCAACCCTGCCCCGCCCCTTCCAGGAGTTCCCACGCGGCGCGTTTTGCATGCAGGTATGTGTAGGGTGCATGCGGAGGCTCAGTGGAGGGAGGGAAATGGGCCTACCAGAAGTTCAGGAAGGCCGGATAGGGCCCATTTCTGGCCTCCAGAGGGCCTCCGGAGTCTGGGGAGGCTGTTTTTGCCCTCCCGAAGACTCAAAAAAAGCCTCTGGAGCCCGGGCAGGGCAAAAATGCCCCCCATTGTGGTGCAGGGGGCTGACTAGGCCCTGCCCACCATGGCCAAGCCTACCCAGCAACCGGGCAGAGAACCCCTTGCTAAATTTTTTGAAGCCCACCCCTGGGCAGATCTACCTTCAGTTTTTTACAAATATGTCCAAAAAAGATGCTTAATGCTCCTTCACACATTTTATCTACGGGAGCAGAATGTGTGAATTTTCTCCTATGAATAGTTCCTGTATGGATAGATTGATGTTTGAGTTATCTAATCCCACATTTTTGCAAGTCGCTTGGGATTTGATGGTATATAATTTTTTGTTACAGGTAATAGAGACATAAAATATAAATTTGAGTCACAGCCATAGAGTGGGCACTTTACTGGAAAGTGGTGAAGTACCACACCTTAGTTTTATAATAAAGACACACAATTGTTTGCTTTTATCATTTAAATATTTTCCCTCAGGAGTGGCAGTTCCCATGTATTTTTAAGATAAAAGGAAAAATTCCTTACAGATTTAGCAGCAAAGTTTATGGCTTACCTTTCACTGGCAGTCTGAATAGCTGCTGCTATTCCCTGCCTCTCCCATCCCCAGCTCTATGTTTATTATTGCAAGTGTATAATAAGACAATAGGGAAAGAAATCATGTTAGCTTCCTCTTTATTATACGTTGGGCAGCTGGTGTAGACTATATTGTTCCATTACCTTTTTAATGTTCTTAAATGATGTTTTCAGATTTTATTGTGATGAATATTCTGGCGTCTCTGGTTAACCTATTCTTGTGATTGTGTTTGTTTGATTTTGGCATATTGTGTATTTTATGTTACTGCTGCTTTTATCTGATTTCTGTACATTGCTTCAATCACCCAATGGAGAGGGAAGCAATTTAATATACTGTATATGTCTAATAATCAGGGCTTTTTTTCGGCCGGAACTCGGCGGTATTGCGTTCCGGCACCTTTTTAGAGTCCGCGTCACGTGACGCG
>JAOYMU010000252.1:49253187-49263592 GCA_025802295.1 Psammodynastes pulverulentus | reverse complement strand
CAGAAAGTTTTCTTCCAATAAATGTTTGTTGCATATCATTATATCTGAAAAATGTGATTTAGGAGGGACACCCCAAAGATGCTGCTCAAAAGGCAACTGGACTTCCCCGGACTCACCAAGAAAGTCTGGTTGCCTTTTGAACAACACCTTTAGGGCAGCCATGATTTGGATGGCTGAGAATCTTCGTAGAGATATAGGAGAGAGTTTCTAATGGGCATTTAATACCTAAACAAGCTAGTTTACAGAAACTACAATTTAAAAGAGATTTAGGATAGCAATAGCAATGGCATTTAGATTTCTATATCACTTCACAGTGCTTTACAGCGCTCTCTAAGAGATTTACCTAGTGCCTTCAACAATTTGGGCCCTCATTTTACCGACCTCGTAAGAATTGATTTAATTCAAATGAGAGTCGACACGTAGATTATAGTCAGTATAAAGATTCGCGGGGATTAAATAGATTCTCTTTTCAGAATAATACAATTCAGACTTTTTAAAAAAATCTATGGCTACTGTGTTCACTGAAACCTTGCTTGTCTCCTTGACAAAGTAGGATGGCCTCTAAGTCCTGAATCTTTCCTGATCTGTTTCAGCTTGAAAATGCTATGGACAGAAATAACATCAACGGAATATAAAACAAGTGTAACCGGTACAGGAAAAAAATGTTGACTGGGTAAATTAGTTTTATCTAGTTTTAGTTATTTTTCCTTCTCTCTTGCTTTAGTTTTCTCAGTTTATTATTTCTTATTCCTTTTTCCGCATTTTTCATAAAGTTGTTTACCCTGAGAGATTATGACATACAGGTTTGGAATGCATTTGTGAGTGTGTATGCATATGTACGTATATGGGTATGTATACACAGAAACCTTGAAAAAGCCTTCCACTGTGTAATGCAGACGAAAACGTAATACCTGTATATTTATTCATAGAGAAACCTTTTCATGCAGCTAAATTTAAATGCAGAGGCTAATCATTATACAAAATGAATACCAGCAATCAAGAAGAATTGATATGCAGGGGCTTTGGGGAGGTCCAAGGGAAACATCATGCAGACAGTGATCAATCAGTCATTGTTTCCAGTGGCAGCAGCTGAAATATCCTTTGCATTGAATGTAAGAGAGGAAAATGCTTAAGCCATCAGTTTGCAGCAGACATTTATTTACCAGGCATGAGAGCTAATGACATGGTAATATAAGAACAGAACACCGAAAGCAAATCTTATTATGAATACCAACTTTCATTTTCTGCTTCCCCACTGTTAGTTGATTACTAAAAATATTGTTGGGAAAGATAATGGTTGTATGTAGCAAATGAAGATAATGAAATCAAACAATGAGTCCAATGATTCAGAGATGTGTGATGGAGTATATAACTTGGATAAAAGAGAATGTACATTGACGTATATACTTCAAATTAACCTTAGTGACATTATTCAATCACAGTCTCTAATTATGAACTGTAATCTTATTTAGCAATAATGCATTTTGGATGTGTGCAGCAAAATGTGAGTTTGATTTTGGTTTTGCATATTGTATGATGCCAACTAGTAAGTTTTGTAAATCATGGAATATAGTTTGGCCTGCGGTTATTTTCAAATAATTTCTGTTCGAACAATTATTTAATATAATGTATAAATCCAACTAATTACTGATCAAAGGTTATCCAATAAACTTCAGGATTGATTAGTAATTTATATGGAATTAGTAGTATTCAGTGGAGTTTATGTTTTTATGTAAAGGCCAAAGTGTCAAATGCTTTTGAATGTTTCATATCACTGACATGACAAATATGTACTTTATGAAATGTTCATGCTTCCATGGACTTCCTAAAAAACAATATTTGCAATATCAACCCCCACACAAAATTCATAAATAAGTAGTTAACAGCTAAAACAAGCTAGAAATATTTGACAAATAATTCAGCTACTTTTGGGCAAATTTTTATATTTGACATGCAATATTCTTCAGTATGACAGTATTTGATAAATCTGCACTTATTATGGCATCTATATATTCTAATCAATGTACTAGCAATGTTTTAGATAGCTATAATAATATATACAAGTTAAGCCAAATTTATTTTTAGAGAACCTTTGCTTTATTTGTGCAAAACCAACAAAGTAAAAAATGTAACGTTTTAGTGTGGATTTCTCATACTGAAATTCAAACATCAAGTCTATAGGTCAAATTGGACATTTAAATCTGAGTAACCACACATAGTTGCAAGGACTTTAAAACATATACAGTATATAAGTCCTCAACCTAATCTTAACCCTAGTCCAAGATCAATGGGAGAATATGAGAATTCTTTCTTTCCAGCCAATCGTTCTGACTTTGTTTTCAACATTTGCCTTGAGGCATTCTGGAATGCTTTCAAAATTAGACCTGTTTTTTTGTACAAAGAAAGATCTGAACACCTTGGGCTTTGAAAAAGTTGGTTTCTCATAATCTCAGACCAGTGATAATTAGGACACCCATTAGACACTAATGGGAAAATGGAGCTTAAAGGGGAAATACTATAAAAGTTCAATTGTAAAGAACTCCAGGAAGGAAAAAAAGAAGCACAACAGAAAAAGTCAGTGTGCCTGCATAACATTACAGTGGTGGTATGCTCCCAGTTCGCCCCTAATTGGTCGAGCAGGTAGCGCTGGTGAACGGTAGCTCTGACAATCAATGTTTGGACGGTTTGTGGGCCCTCCTACCCTTTCCTGAGCTTTATCTGCTCAGCTAAGTAACATGGCAGAGCAGATTGCCACGCTAAAACAGCTGAGAGGCACTTTAGCTGGGGCTTGTCCGAGCTGTGCATGCACGCATGTGCTGTCACTGAACCAGTAGCAGCGCCGATAGGAAACCACTACTGGGTAAGAAGTATAAACATCTCCAAAGGGATATTTAGTAGATCATATGGATTTATCAACTTATCATTATTAACTTTATCAGCTTATGATTTTTTTCATCCTTTAAAAATACAATGGGACACTTTGCACAATAGTTATACAAAAGTCTGCTTTTGAGCAACCCAGTGATCAGGACATAGAATGCTGAGTTATGGAAAGGGAAATTTTGATTATTTTAGGTGAAAAAAAATCCAGTCACTAAAATTACCTTGATAATGGAACCAATTAACAGTAGGCATTTGTTCACTAGAAGAGTGCCAGCAAAAGCGAACGAATCTTCAGCCACTAGATGAAATCAGCTGCCACTTTCTAGTGACTGAAGTTTGTTGGATTATGTACCACTCTCATTACAATTAGCAATTGTGTGGTCCTCTCTGAATTTATTATTGTAGAACAGGGGTGTAAAACTTGATTTCATTGAGGGCCACATCAGGGTTGTGTTTGATCTCAGGGGGCCGTGGTGCACATGGATAAGTGGGCAGGTGGGCATGCAGAGCTTGATGTGACTCATGTTGGGGGCATCTGTGTGATCCAAGTGCTCTGCCAGCAAAAACGGGCTGCCAGGCTCCGTTTTTGGACATGACGGCCTCCTGCAACCCTCTGCCAGTGAAAACAGACTTGGGAGAATAACGCATGGCCCTCCCAAGCTCCGTTTGCACTGGCAGAGACACCATGGGCCGGTCCTTCGCTGTTTGCAGGGCATCCCACGGGCCAAATCTTAAGCACCCTGCAGATTGAAGCTTGGGAGCCTTGAGTTTGACAGCCCTGTTCTAGAACAAGCGTGTTAGAATGCCCAAGGACTTAAACTGGATCTTGGGACTGAGATACTGTACTAGAAGCTCACTGCTTGGATGAGCTAACCTGGTTTTCTCCAGCTTCATGTTTTCTCTCAACTCCTAGTTGTTTCAGTCTTTGTGGTTTCACTCAATTAATCAATGAAAATTAAAATGAATCAATTAAAACCATCGCTGTGGTATTCAACCATATATTTAACCATCCAGACATTTTTTTCAACCCTAAAGGTAAGTGAAACTTGCCTCTGAAAAGGTGTTTTTAAAATTATTTTCTCGTCCCACTTTAGTTACATTGATGACTGAATACCTGCATAAATATGGTCCATGAAAAATTTGGTAGGTAAGAGTAGGTTCTTTATTGGAAAGCATTTGTCATTTTTTAATTACATCTTTTGCCCTGAACAGCGCTACTGCAGGCAATTACTGACAGCAGAAATGTAAATCTGGAATTCATTTTGGATTAAATTCTGCCATGATTCTCGGTTATTATCCCTCACAACAAAAATATTAAAAGATTAATGGGTCTTTTTAATATGTAAATTGTTATATATAACACTAAATTAGCCTTCAGAGAAATGACATTTGAAAACAAATACATAATAACAATGCGAACTATTTGAAAATGCCCCAGTTTCTCATCTCATTTACATTTATTCAGTATCATGCTATCAGGAGTACTGAAATTAATAACTGTTTCCTTCAAGAAAAGCACATCAGATTTTCCATGTTTTCCTATAGAAAATAGATGTACAGTATTAAGAGATGCAGCTGGTTGACAGAAAATTTGAAAGATAGACTGAAGAAAATATATCTGCTAGTCAGTTGAATTGGAAGTATTGTTTTATTTATTCATTTATTAGATTTATGTGCTGCTCATCTAATCTAGAGGTGACTCTGGGAAGCTAACAAACATTAAAACTAGTAGATATTAAAATAATAAAATAATACATATTAACTATAATAATAAGTACAGCTAAAAGATGGGGAGGAGGGAAGCATGAAGTACACAGGGAGAGGTGGGGTCTTTTCTTTTGTGCCATGTCAAAAAAAAAGTCTCTTCTCCTGGACCCCACCCAGTAAAAATTCCTTGATCAATGAGGTCCTTTCTGCTGGCATGGGTGGGACAGGCCAGTTCCATTGGGGTGAGGCGGTTCTTCAGATAACTTGGAGTTATGCCATGAAGGGCTTTGAAGCTCATAACCAACGCACTGAATTGTACCCAGAAGCAAACTAGCAGCCAGTGCAGCTTGTGGGACAGTGGTGTAACATGGGCCACCCTAGGGGCCCCAAGAACTGCCTGAGTCACTGCACTCTGCATTAGTTGTAGCTTCTGAATACTCTTCAAGGATAGTCCCATGTAGCAATAGCAATAGTACTTAGACTTATATACCACTTTATAATGCTTTACAACAATTTTGAACTAGTTTTAAATCTTTCCCACAAGGTGTCTATGCACTATATATTTCATTGATCATTTAGTATATTTATGATATTCCAAGAAATTGCATCAGCTGAGCCGAAAGGAACCACTCTGAAAAACCACTTAGCTCAATTCAGATTGCAGTAGTAATGTTGTAAGCTTTATGCTGATGCTATTAAGATGTTATACTAAGTAATTGGACTTGGTATCCTGAGGTAAGGAACATATTTAAGCCAAAACATATTTTTCCATGAGCAAGAGTTATAATACTAAATAACACCAGGAAAAATGAAACCATGGTTTGATTTGTGTAGGATGAACTAATAAGTTTGTGATTGGAAAATAATTCACAGGCAGAAACAGCTCCAGTTAAACTTTGGAACTTACTGAAGAAGCACTGCAACATTGTACATTGTACAATTATTCAGAAATATTTAGATCAAGCACTTCAATATTATGAATAGTAGGAGCTATGAAATTACAGGTAGTCCTTGACTTATTACTACAATTGACCCTGAAATTTCTGTTGCTAAATGAGACATTTTTTAAGTGAATTTTGCCCCCTTTTACTACCTTTCTTGGCACATTTGTTAAGTGAATCATGGCAGTTGTTAAGTTAGTATCATGGTTGTTAAGTGAATCTGGCTTCCCCATTGTCTTTGCTTGTCAGAACGTCGCAGAAGGTGGACACTGCAACCATCATAAATATGAGCCAGGTGCCAAGCATCCAAATATTGTTCGCATGACCATGGTGATGTGGCAATGGTCTTAAGTATGATAAACAGTCATAAGTCAATTTTTTCAGTGCTGTTGTCACTAAATGAACTGTTGTTATTCGAGGACTACCTGTATTTTGAACTTAGGAAACTTAAATAAATTTATGTTTTGAAATAGTAATTATTTTTCAAATTTATTTACAAAGTAAATCAATACATCTTCCTTCTTTTAGTAGGGTTCTTTGCCATAGGTTTATCACATGTTACAAAATCTCTATTGTCCCTGAGGAAAAGCAAGTGTTTGGAATTGACAGATAGTTGCAGTTAAGCAAAAGAAGGCCAGTTTTGAATCAGTCAGGACTTTGGTCCATCCAGTCAGTCCTTTGGTCCATTGTTTGAGTGGTACAGTAGCACCATGGACAGTGCTATGGTTATCAAGTGGCTGAGTCCTCACACCCTAAATGTTCCATAGAAAATGACTGATGAGGAAACCTTTACATCTGGTTCCATATATATTCTGGAGGAGGAGAAGGATATCTGGGGCTGATTAGTCTGCAGAACATGAGAAGCAACTGGAAATAGACATGGATGAGGGGTCTGATCCAGGCCTCCTTCTAGTCCAAAGGCATCTGGAGCTGAGTGAAGGTCAGAAGAAAAGAGACCTGCATGATTCTTTCTGAGGTAAGGATTCCCTTCAGTGATATTATGTACCTGATTGGGATTCTATCTTAGAACTACCACTTGCATGCAGTCCCTCATTAGGAACAATTGGATCATTTACCAGAAACTCTGGATGTTGTGTCCTCAATTCCTGCTTGTAGGAAACTGTGTTCTTTTAGACCCAGACCAGCTAATGACCTACCAATAACACTATGACCCCTGGACTGGACCCTGATAATGCTTCTGCCTGCTGATTGGAACTTGGAAAGGACAAAACAAAACCTTCTTCCCGCTTTCCACAGGACAAAACAAAACCTTCAGACAGGAGAATTCTGAAAATTGACAGATGTAATTCTAAAAAAAATAGTGAACTCCTCCTCTGAAAGCCATCTGGGCTTACCAACTAGACTGGGAAATGGTTTGAGGAAGCTTTTTCTTTTTGGAATAGCTATTGTTTTTGGATTAGGGATAATTATGTTGAAAATCTATTCCCTGATTTTTCATTTTTCTCAGGTTTATGTCAATCATAGGTGGATTTGATTTGGCCCTGTGTTTGAGAGGGTCTGATCTCTTCTTGTAAAGACATTGCTAATGTATACCTAAATTCCCTGAGATAGCTAATTAAATAAAAAGGAGGCTAAGAAGAGACAAAACATGGTAATTTGAGTGGTAATGCTATTCTTAAAGCTACATTAGCTTGCCATATTTCCTAATATGTTTACTTCTATGTCTCCAATTATGCTTTCATTAGCAGACTAAATAATGTGTTACTTAAGATTTAATTTTCAGTTTTGTAAAGCTGTTGTGTTATCCCACAAAAAAACATGTGTTCACAGTGGATACCCAGGATTAGTCAGATGAGTATTTATGCAAGTTAACATAGTGGATATTACCTCTGAAGACAGTTGTTAATCATTTTTTAAAAAAAGTTGCAATATTTTGTGTTAATGGCAAAAACTGCAGCAAGAAAAAAAACAAACTGGCAGATTATTATTTTTTTTGGCAAGACTTAACAAAACAAAACAAAATATCCAGTGCTGCTTCCAATTTTCCCACATTTCAATTGGATGGGAAATTGTTCAATCCATCTCCAGACTACTGGTAATAAGTCAATTAACAGAATAACAGTGTTGGAAGGGACCTTGGAGGTCTTCTAGTCCAACTCCCTGGTCAGGTAGGAAACCCTATAACAGGGAAGTCCAAATTTGGCAACTTTAAGACTTGTGGACTTCAACTCCCAGAATTCTCCAGCCAGCTTTGCTTTTATACATACTGCTCCTTTCAAGAACAGAGATCCTAGACTGGATATAGTGAGTTAATATTGTATTGAATGTGTGCAACTATTCTGACTGCTAATTAGTTTCCGTGTCCAAATTTGAAATATTTGAAATATTTGTACAAATATTTGAAATATTTGTACTGAATAAGACCAGGGTTTGATGGTCAGCATCAAAGACATTCTGTTCTCTGTTCTGTCACATCTGAGAATAAAATTAGCCCTATTTGGTACAGCTTTCAAATCATCAAGAATTGACAGATAAGACCCTGGACAAAGTGGATATTGCTGTGCTATATTACTATAGATGAGTGTTTTTTAAACTTAGTAACTTTCATATACTGTATATGGACTTCAACTCCCAAGATTTCCCAGTCATCATTTCATCATTGGCTGGGGAATTCTTGGAGTTGTAGTCCACATATCTTAAAGTTATGAAGTTTGAAAAATACTGTTCTGGACTATTAGTCCACCTAGCCCTGCCATATTGTACTTTTTGACAGTAGTTTTCCAAAAATTCAGTATAGCACAGTAATATACTAAGGACATTATTTTTTTCAGTGGTTGTCTGGGTCTGCCTGGTGACTATTTTATATGCCTTAAAAACTTATTTTGCATTGCATTGCAAAATAATTTTACTGTGGATTATTTTGTTATTCATTGTTCTTGCTTGGGAGGACTTTTTAAATTATTTTGAAAGGCACAGAAATAAATACAAGATGATTTGCAAGATAATTTGTCCTTCAGATAATAAACAAACAGGATCTAAGATGTCTGGGGCATATTCTTTATTTTGAATAGTGACATCAGTTTTCAAAGTAATGGTAGAACTAGCCATGTACATATTTTTCAAAATTTAAAAAAAACCCTCTAAAAGAAAACTTAGAAGTGAGGACAGGAGAAAATAGCTCAGAAGGCAGGTAGATAGGGAGTAGAAACTGACAGTGGAATGGAATTCTAGAAAATTATTGATCAAGGTTAAATTAACTAAAAATACTATAGAATCGCAAATTCATAGGATTATTAATATAATCTAATATACTATTAGAAGAAACAATAAAATAATAAAAATCATAACCTCTTACTTTTAAAAAGTTTATGATTTTTAACTTTTTAAAATACTTATTTAAAGCATACTACATTTTCCCCCTAAGTTTTAGAACTATTGATTGATTGATTTGATTTGATTTGATTTGATTTGATTTGATTTGATTTGATTTATATGCCACTCCAATCTGTTACAACTCTGAGTGGCCTGCAAAATGTAGTAATAAAAACAAAATTAAAACAAATAATTTTTTTTTCAATCAAGATAAATGCACAGTTCATTACTCAGAAAAATGAAATCAAATGTGCAAATAGGAAATTAGGGACAACTAATTTTGTAGAGGAAAAAATGGATTTTAGAAATGTGGCCCATTATAAGCCGATAGGGTGATATGATTTTTAAAAGGATTCATCAATAGAAGAATAGTTGATAAATCATGAAAAGTCATAGTTCCCCTCTATACGTTACTGATCAATTACTGTGTCAAAAAATCTAAGCATCAACATTAAGACAGACTAGACATTCTAAAAGGGAACTGAAACCTACAGGGCAGATTGATGGAATTGGATATACTGAAGAATGTTGGAATAAACAAAAAAGTGTGATATACATCAAAATAAATAACCATATGAGAATTAGTTTGGTGTAACGGTTAAGGTACTTAATCAAGGTATTTTAACCCAGGGCTAGAAACCAAGAAACTATGAGTTCTAGGTCTGTCTTAGACACAAGTTAGCTGGATGACCTTGGACCAATCATTCTCTCTAAGCGCAGTTCTAGGAGAGAGTAAAGGGCAAACCGCTTCTGAAAATCTTGCCAAATAAACTTCAGGGACTTGTATAGGAAGTTACCAGAAATCAGAAGTGATTAGGAGGCACACACATACATAAATAATTGAATGTTTAGTCTTGAAATAAAATTATGTATCATAGCACATGAATAGCTGTCATACATGTCTACCAATCTAATGTGTCAGACACATAATTATGATTATTATAATTGACATACATTCAATTTCACAGTTACTGATTGTTGGCCATGCAAGTACAAAGATAGCCAGGGAAATGATTGAAACCTGGGAAATAGGACCCTTGTCAGTCAACAGGAGTGCTGATTTACCACCAGCTTATCAGGTACTTAAGAACCGAGAGCTTGGCAGCACAAGGAAACAATAGCCAATCGCCAGCCATCAACCCACCAATCAACCAACAGGAAAGCATCAGATAAATATGACTCATAGAATAGCCCAAAGCACATAATCCAGTAGAGAGAAGTGCCCTGAAGATGGACTCCAGCACAAGTCCAAACATTCGGAACAGTAAATCTCGTCCCAATGACCGACTCAGATTGGATCTTGCATGATTATTATAATTATAAAATACTTACAGGAAAGCAGATCATGGCTGACTTTTTTTTTAAAAGCACCCTAATGGTAATATGGCAAATCTAGACAGCATACTAAAAAGCAGAGATATCACCCTGGCAACAAAAGTGTGTATAGTCAAGGCTATGGTTTTTCCAGTTGCAATGTATGGCTGTGAAAGTTGGACCATAAGAAAGGCTGAGCGCCAAAGAATTGAGGCCTTTGAACTATG
>JAOYMU010000252.1:49182704-49196498 GCA_025802295.1 Psammodynastes pulverulentus | reverse complement strand
ATTCCAGACAGGTGAGCTGTATTCGAGAATTGGTCTGGTGAAGGTTTTGTATGACCTGATTGCAGTACAATGTTACCGGAGAAGAAGCTTTGCAAAATTAGGTTAACAACTCTTAATGCCTTTTTGCCAATGCTGTTACAGTGAGCTCTGGGGCTTAGATCTTTTGAAATGAGTACTCCTAGGTCCTTGACAGAGTGAGGGTCATATCCACCCAGTTTGTATTGAGTATACTGATTTTTGTTGCCAATGTGTAAGACTTATTGTAAGGTTGCAATAACATAATCTTGCCAATCTGAAAGTATCTCTCCCCTCCATCACTTTTAGTCTCCCCCAAAACTAAGGAGAGTCCCTTCTGAGACATTTTCTCCTCCCTTGCCCCACTTTTGGACTTCGATTTTGTTTATCAGACCATTGTCTGAGCTGCAACTCCTGTCTCCTCAGGTCATTCCCACATACCATTACAGCAGCTGAGCCACGTAGAAACCTTGCTGTAATACCAGATACTGTAGCCTATTGATTGAATGGGAATGAAGATTTATAGCTGTCTGGCAGGCAATCTTGTACGTAATCAGGAAAACTTACTTACGTTTGTATGATCAGAAAAAGTTATTTCTAGGACAGCTGCCTAAACAAAGGATCAGGCTTATGGAAAATGTAACATTTCACAGATATTGTAGGAGAAACCCTTTCAATTTCCAGCACAGCAGTGTCAATTTTTGTGATGGCAAACAAATCCCTGCAAAGCCTCTTCAACCTTATTATGAGCAGGGCCTTTCTGTGAGAGAATTCATGCAGATGGTGTAAATGTCAGGTAAAGATATGAAAGACAGATTTCTGTCAATTTGCTGAAAGGAGACAGTGACTCAGAGTTGATATTAGGCTTGCTCACCCCCTCCCCAATACAGTCGACATAGTTCTCTGCGGAGTCTTTAAAATCTTATTGAAACGAACAATACAAATATATCCATACATAGATACATACTTCTTTTTTCACGAAGTGAGAAAGGCACACAACACTGCAATGTTCCCATCTCATCATACTGCAGTTGTCCCCTTTCTCCATGTACAGGTAGTCCCCGACTTACAACAGTTCATTTAGTGACCATTCAAAGTTACAGCGGCATTGAAAAAAGTGACCGTTTTTCACACTTATGACCATGGCACCATCCCCATGGCCATGTGATCAAAATTGGCAACTGGCTCATATTTATGACGGTCACAGTGTCCTGGGATCACGTGATCACGTTTCATTACCTTCTGACAAGCAAAGTCAATGGAGAAGTCAGATTCAATCAACAACCATGTTACTCACTTAACAACTGCAGTGATTCACTTAACAACTGTGGCAAGAAAGGTTGTAAGACGGAACAAAACTCACTTAACAAATGTTTCACTTAATAAAATTTGTGGATTCAATTGTGGTTGTAAGTCAAGGACTACCTCTATAGATATCACAGGTATCTGTGCTTCTTTTTCTTGACAACATTTCAAAATCATAAATGATGTGTTTCGCTACTACTATGATGTATTTCACAACTGATTGAGATAATGGATTCAGAAAACATAAATACCCTTCCACAATTAAATATTATAGCACTGCTGTCTCTTTTCTTTTAATTATTTTTTCTGGACCTAAGATATAGATGCCATATATGGCACACCACATTTATTCTTATAAGCAATTTTCCCCTTGAAGGCCGATAACATGTGTTATTGCAGACAGAACAGCAAAATAATTTGTACTCACCACATTTTGTCTTCTCCATAACCACTTTGTGACATTCTTGCTTCAGACGTGCAGAGCAATGGTATTGGATAAATTTAGGTGCTACGATAGAATTCACAGAAATAATATTCACCCAGGATGCCCTGGATGTTTTGGTCCTTTAGCAATTATTATTATCAACAGGGTTGTTGTTTTTTATTGAAGGCACCTTGGACAAATTTCCTCTACCTCTTATTTATAAAATAAAACATTGACAGTTGATATCAATATGTTTTTCAAAGGCGTGTGTATGTGAAACGTCAGCCATTTTTTTATGTGAAAATACTCAGCCTATAGTGGAGAGCTCTTGTTTATTTCCTACTTTATAAATTGCTTGTGATTGAAGAAATATACAGAGAATATGTGCAAAACACAGAAATACACCCGCTACATTGAAATAGACTAGCTGGCCCTTTTGCCCTCTAGTAGTTGGCTAAAGGGCACAATGATCAGTTTCCTTCAACTGCAGAAACAAACACTTTTACAATTACTATAGGAAGAAAATATATCTTGCAAGGGAAAGTTACAAAACCAGGTTTGTCCAAAGGAACTATTCTAGACATATCCAGACCTGCAAAGGAAAATGCCTTTCATGTTTATAAATGGTTATGTGTCCCAGCAATTCTGATTAGAAATATTTTTTTCCCCTTCAGAAACACTCAAAATTCAATTTGCTCATTATCTTCACAGTTCATTGCTGTTTGGAGGGCTGTATTTACAGTTAATCTGTGCAAAAATATGTCTTTAACTTTCCAAAAAAGACAAAAAAGCAGGCTTATTTTTGTAAAGTTATTGTTTTCTATCATATCAGGTAATGATTTTTAAAAACTCGCTGGGAATAAAACTTTATTAGAATTTGTTTCAAAAGCATTTAAAGTAGGGATTGCTTCAACATATAGGTTTTTCATGGCAGAGGATTACCTGAGGTAATACATACAATCAAAATATGTTAATCATTAATTTTAGTGCTGGCAGGCAGCTTTTCCTAATAGGAGTAGGTAACATACTTAGTAGGATCTATTACCTAGTAACATCTGTACTATGGTGGGTTTTGTTTACTTTGATCATGTCATTGATTAAAATTAGTGATAGGACCTCCCTTATACACACAATAACTAATATCCAATGACTTTCTTTACTGTCAAGCTTTTCAAACTATTTATTTCTTTATATATTTATTAAATTTATATGCCACCCCTCTCACTGTCAAATGACTCTGGGAGGCTTACAACATAATAAAATCAGCATCATAAAGGATTAAACATTAAAACAGTAAATGTAATATTAAAATTAAGAGAGAATTAACTAAGATGGGGGAACATACAGTGGGGTGGAGGTTATTGATAACCTAATAAACTTAGCAGAGTTTTCTAAATGTATAAATACTTCACTGTTGATATTTAGCAAAATCTGCTGGGTGTTAATGGAGGAATGTTACTTTTTATGCTATTCTCCTTTTGAACCTCTTTTGAACCTCTCAAGGAAATAGTCGTGCTAGGGAATGCATGAAACAGAAAAGTTTCTTTGTTTTGAGACTGCAATTTCAAAATGAGTGGAGTATTTCAGTCATAGGAAACAATGGAAACGGAGAACCAACTGGTACTCCTTATAAGATAGGATAGAATAGGAGTTCATGCTGAGTGGTTTAATTTAGAATCTGTTATTTAAAATGCATTGCCTTCTTCTCGGTTAGCAGTCTTTTCAGGGTTGTTGTTTTTTTTATTAAACCCCACACACTGATGCCCCACATGCTTAGCAAGATGAACGCACCGATTTGGCATGGTTTTCTGTTTGTTATAATGAAATCTGTACACTAAAGCTTGAGAAATTAACCAAACTCAGCATAAGTAGAGATGAGACTAGGCTGTCATGGAATTGGCAAATAGATGTAGATCTGGACAGAGCAAGTGCAGCAGAAACTGGAAAAAGAAGATTGTGTGCAAGAACTGGTATGTGTAGAAGATCAATGAAAATTGGCAGAAGTATGCCAGTGCAAGAAAGCTATTGCAAGGACAAAAACAATCATTACTGGATCTCAGATGAACAACTGGATGCAAAGGAATGTGAGAAAAACATCTATCAACTTGTGAAGATGGCCAAAGACACTGAAGATTACATGCGTGTTAAGCACAAAGTGGACATCAATTGCAGGATGAGCTCAACAACCTGAAAGACTGACAGCAGCACTTAGACAAAATCTTTAACGTTCAATATCTACACCTGGCAATTCCTGATGGCTTGGCTAACACTGGCCCAATCACACATGAAGAGGTTACCAAAGCTATAAGTGACATGAAGAATTCAATACAGCAAAACATCTGGAACTTGAAAGAATATATAGTAGCTGACTGGCAAACTTCATCAATGTCATTGTAGACTCTGGCCATTTGCCTCCCAACTGGGCCCTGGGAATTACAGTTCTCCTCTTCAAAAACAAAGGCGATTTGGGAGACTGCTCCAACTATAGACCATTCTACCTCTGGTCGCACATAGTGAACATTTTCATCCAGCACCCCTGCGGCAATGTTGAAATTAGTATCAAACAGTGTCAAAGACTTGGGTACCACCAACATCATTTTTTGTGGTTCTCATGCTACAGAAAAGCATAGACCATTTGAAAAGAAACATCACAACCACAAAATACAAAATTGAGCTGAATATTTCTGCTCAGTGCCTGAAATATTCAGAATATTTAGATTGAAATTGTTCAGAACTGCCAAATTTCTTTCAGCTTGAAATAAAACAACCCCAAAACAAAAACAACAATCACAAAAGCCGCTTGGTTTATTACCGGTAATTCTGACTGGTGGTCAGAATGTTCTTCATGCAAATGCAAGACTGTTTACCATCTGAAGCCAAAGCACTGATGAATTGTTGGTGTGATAACAAAGCAATGAAAAATTTGGTAACATAGCCAATATCCAAAAAGATTTGCCTTTTAATTCATCATTCATACCTGCTCTGGTATGAATGAACAATATTTCCCAATAATAATTTCCAATAATTATTGCTTGTTAATGTTAACTATTGACCATACTTCTTCTAACAATAAGCAGGAGAAAAAGAAGCTATTTAAACCAACTTTTGATGTGTTGAAAGTATTTAAACCATTTAGTTTCCTTTTCTATTCAGGAGCAGGCTCATTATTGGAAACAATATTGTGGGTGGCTGTGAATGCCAGTTGCCATATATATTTCTTTGCCTTAACAATTTATGAAGCTCTTTAAAGAGCTGTTCGTTTAAAAAGTTTGTAGTGCCTGTTTTACAAGAGTGATGTTCAAGTGATGGTTGGTTGATCCTTGCTAGAGGACTGCCAGCCAACTGACTGTACAGTGGCAGAACAGTCATCTGGTGCCAGTCATGGGCTGGTTGGATAGATGCTAAATAGAGAAATCGTGAAAGTCCTTTAGCCAGCCTTAGAGCAGATGAATAGAGAATTTGACTTGAGCCTGGGGATTACATTCCATCTGTGTCATTTTCTTAGTGTACTTTGGGTAACTCTGTGTGGGTATTTCAGGAATGAGAACAGTATTGGCAAAACTGATTAATTTAGCATCTTATCTCAGTGGGGCATTTTGAGATTGAAGAGAAGAAAAAAATGTGAGGCATTCTGCAATGTAAATCTTTTATAAACATGAATAGCAATTAAAAGCACCAAAGCATGTAGGAAATGCCTATGATAATGAGAAAACTGTTGCCTATTAGTGTAGGCTGCTTTCCCTTTCTCTCAATCCCACGACTGTTGACATCTTCTCATTAGTTGCTATCAGGCTTTGAAAATCAGTCTAGAATAAGATCACTCCCCATCTTTTTAAATCAACAGTAGTCAGCTGCAATGTAATGAAACCATAGATATTTGTGATATTAGCTTAAACCAGGGGTGTCAAACTCAATTTCACTGAGGGCCGGATCAGGGTTGTGTTTGACTTCAGGGGACCATAGTGGGCGTGGCCATGGTGGGCGTGGCAAAGCTGAACATCACTTGTGTCAGGGACACCTGTGGTGGCCCGAGTGCTCTGTCAGAGAAAACGGACTCTTGCAAACCTCTGCCAGGGAAAATGAATCTCGGAAGGGCCGCATGTAGCCTTCCTGAGCTCCATTTTTGCTGGCAGAAGCATCGTGGGCCGGTCCTTCAGTGTTTCCAGGGCAGCCCCACGAGCCAGCTCTAAGTACCCTGTGGGCCAGATCCATCCCCCAGGCCTTGAGTTTGACAACCCTGGCTTAAACCATAGACTAGAAGCTTGTTGATGCAAATATTTATATTTCTTTCAAAAGCGAATGCCTTCATTTCTTCCTTGTTGCTTGCGTTTGTCCCTGTGGGATTATTTAACTCTTACAAAGATTCACAGACTGAATAGATGAAACTTCAACAGCTGTCAGTTGGATGATAACTCTGAACACTTTCAGAACGGGTACTGAAAATCACACACACATATGCATATGCATATGCATATACATATATAGGGTAAAAGTATAGGCAAACAACTCCCTATTAAGGTGTTTCTCAATCTCAGCAACTTTTAAGATATGTAGACTTCAATTCCTAGAATTCCCCGTGCTCATCTCCAAATTTTAAAGTTGCTAAAGTTAAGAAACAATAACCTACTAAAAACTGAACTGGAGAAGCTAAATGAGAAATTTATTAAGTGAGTTTTGACTCATTTTACGACTTTTCTTGCCATATTTGTGAAGTGAATCACTGCAGTTGTTAAATTAGTAACATGGTTGTTAAATGAATCTGGTTTTCCCATTGACTTTCCTTGTCAGAAGGTTGCAAAAAAGGGATCACATGACGTCAGGAAACTGCAACCATAAATAAATATGAACCAGCTGTGAAGGAGCCAAATGTACAGTAAATCACAGGACCGTGGGGATGCTGCAATGGTCATAAGTGTGAAAAATGGTCTTAAGTCACTTTTTTCAGGGCCGTTGTAACTTTGAACAGTTACTAAATGAACTGTTGTAAGTTGAGGACTACCTATATTCCCCCCAGATTCTTATTGCCCTTAAAGAACAGCCCCCAATACATTAAAAACACAATCACTAGATTCCAGCCTTGCCCTATGCAGCATAAGCAAATTCAAAGATAGTCTCTCTTTTGTCTCAGTTCATATTTGAGCATCTATTTACAAAAGGACATCTTTTTTTCTAGCGAAATACTAGGCAAAATGCTGAGCAAACAGCAAGATCCTGAATAACATCCAGGGCACAGGCAATGGCACGCCAGTTATATATTGTTGCCAAGAAAATGACCTGAATATATGCATAAAGTCAGACTTATCATAACTTTTGTCTTCTGACAATGTGAGCAGTGATGGTTGAGCTGCATTTGTGTTTTCTAATCTATCTTTGTTCTAACCCTTGAAAGGAGAATATTTTAAAACAGCTATAGAATTTGATTGGAGTCTTGGAAAAAAATAATGGCTCAGAGAAATGACATAGAATATAAGAAAATAGATTTTTTTTCCCCAGCTAGGGGGGCAGAGAAGAAAATGGTTCTTGTTTCTCTTATTTGTTTTTCTTTCAGTTTTTGGAAGAGGGGTGGTGGAAATTAAGTGGAAGAAAACTGGAGGGAAATGAGCATTGGTAGAATGAAAATTGCAGTACTTGGGGGATAAACTAATGGCACCCATATTTTTTGCAATTTCATTGTTGTGCAGATGGAAAGCCTGTACAGAAAAATAGTGCATATACATAAATTATTGTAAGCAAATGCAATATGAAATAGCTTTAAATAAACAAAAAGGCTACATACTTTCTGGTTTTTCAAGTGAAATATGCATATTATTTTATCCTGGTTTATACGGTATCTGGCTTTGAGATATAAGGAAAAAGGGCTTAAAGCATCAATTAATTGCAATATTTTGAAGTAATAATTATGTATTTATACAGATTAAAAAATTCCCAATCCCAGACAGCTCTTAGTTAAAGAACTAAATATCCTAGCTATGTTTACACCAAACTTTCACCAGACTCTGTGAGATGTATTTCTTGTTAAATGTTAGGATGGCTATGCAAAATTGTAATCCTGAATACATTTTCTCTGAACTAGCAATAAACTTTGTTTGCATTGTAAAATGCAGCTAGGCATATTGATACCAACAAGTCTTAACTCTCTGGGGAAGCCTGTAACACTAGGAAAGGTGGAAGGAAAAAGAAAAGAATGGATCAGTTCAATTACATCAGCTCACTGTTGGAAGCCCTGAAGAACCTCCTTGAGAAAATCTATGTGATTGCTAAGAGTTGACACCAATTTGATTGCACATAATCAATCAATGAAAAACATAATCCATGCATTTTGCTATTCCAAACCATAATATGCTAATTCTAGATCCTGGAAAGAACCATGTTTTGTTTTGTTTTTCATTTCATCGCACAAAAATGTTTACAACTGAGTCAAAGCTGATTTTTTTTTTCATATCATTGAAAAGTTCATTTTGTTATGATCGTCTTTTTCATAACAGATTCACATCTGTTATTTTACGGATGAGTGTTATTGTCAAGCACCCAGGAAGCCAGGCGATTCAAGCAGTTCAAATGAGTATAAAGATTTATTGCAAGCTTAAGCTCTCCACAAGAATCTGGCTAACTACCAGTCAAAGGAAATGCATGGGAGATAAGAGAGGCTTTCAAGATGGGCTGGACTTAGATTCTTGTGGGAGTACAGGGACTTGTGACTAATGATGCATTTAACCCCCTCCCTTGGGCTCAGCCTGGTCATTTCCTACAGTTACTTTTTGTTCCTTCAGATTTTTCATTATTGAAAGAGATTTTCTTTGAGAGGAAAGGTTAATTACTGTAGTGCTAAGCTGAAATTTCCACTGCTAATTCTGGACAATATTTATGTTTGAATTAATTGCCTTCTTTGGTGGAAAGGAACAAATTCATCTACGTTTCTGAGATACTTGACTGACCTGACTGACCTTACTAATAAGACAGCCAACAATCCTACCTCATGTCATTTTTTGGCCAAAACAATGGACTCAGACCATGGGTGAGATGGTTAGAGATGCCATGTGATACTAAATTCTGTGTTGGAGGTTGGCTGGGATCAAGTGGGATTCAACAGGTTCACACCTATTTGTGACAACCGGTTAACTTTCTAAGCAGGTTGGAGAACCGGTTGTTGGAAGAAATCTCCTTTTGCTTTTTCCCACCTGACAGGGCTAATCCTGTAAGGAAGGTAGGAAGGAAACATTCTGGTGTTGTTTCTAGCCTGATCTTTATTGCCCTGCTTACAGAAACTGCCTCTCAGTTAACCCTTATAACAGCTAAAGGTTCTTGTCAGTACGCCCAGACTGACTGTCGCCTGAGCTCCACCAAGTCACATGATCACCCAGCACCGCCTATCCAGTTTGTCATTAGGGCAGAGAATCGGTTGTTAAATTATTTGAATCCCACCACTGATTATGGTCATAGATCAGTATGGGTTGGCCAAAACTGCCGTCTAAACCTTATCAGGCACAAGAAATCAAGAACCAGGACAGAGTTCAAAAGTACTACAAGTTTATTTCATGCTACTTATACACAATTGCTGGATATTGTTTGCTCCAGGCCATACTAGGAAGTTTAGGAATTAAAGATCTTTTAAAATGGAGGCAGCAGTTCATCAGGTGCTTTGTATTAGGAAGGTAAGCTCTTGATTCAAATTCCTAAGCCATTTCATAATTTCTGCTGATTCACAAAGCAATGTGTACAATAGAGCAGGGGTCCCCAACCCCCAGTTCATGGATTGGCACCAGCTGTAGCATGCCAGAAACCCGGCCGCGTAAACAAGGGAAGCCCATTTGTGGGATGCAGGCAGCATGAAAAACCATCCCCCCCTCTGATCCGCAGAAAAACTTTTCTCTATGGAACCAGTCCCTGGTGCCCCAAAGATTGGGGGCCATTGTAGTAGAGCATGAAAAGTTAAAAGGGTCTTGTGGATTTTGGAACTATCTGCATAAGGTGGGAAAAATGAGACGTGTTATGTGTTCTTTTCTTCCTAGAAACCGGAACTTTTTTCTAACATATTATAGTACTATTTTTAATACACCTTAGAATCCATATTGACATAACTTAAATTTTTTGTTTATTATATTGGAAAATGTTAGAATTCAGAAAACATTGATGTGGTGGTGGTGGTCATTAGTTCTGCTCTCCAACCAAGTTTTCAACAGTTATTTTTTTAAATGGAGAAACATCATTCCTCTGGGGAAGTATCTTTATGACAAATGTAACCAATTTTTACTTCCAGTTGCATTTTTTAAATTTAATATTTGTGGTTTCCCCTACTGTTCTTTTGTTAGAAGAGAAATAACATGGCAAACACAATTTCATCTCTTCAGGCATATTTTCTATGGCTTGTGTGGAAATATTGCCAGGTACCTGGCAGGAAATGGAGCCAGACACTTTAGGAAACTTTGCTGAGAATAATTCATTCTGCAGTATGCCTGAGAGAAACTATGATGTAACTTCAGCAAAAATTGCTCAGAACAAAGAGAAATGCACTGGGTACAAGTAGGCCTCAATTTAGGATCATAACTGGAACTAGAATTTTCGTTAAGTGATGCAGTTATTAAGTGACTCTTCATGTGACAAGACCAGAGGTGGGATTCAAAAATCCCAGCAATCAGTTCGCTGCCCAGTTGCTGGGTGGGTGTGGCCTACCAGAACAGTTCGGCTGGTTTTCGCCTTCCCCGGGGTCTGGAGGCTTCCCTTGGGCCTCTGGGAGGGTGAAAACAGCCTCCCCCAAGTTTTGAAGGCCCTCTGGAAGCCAGAAACAGGCCCGTTTCCAGACTTCTGGAAGGCCCATTTTTTGCCTCCCAGAACCTCCACATGGACTCTACAGTTACCTGCATCCAAAACGGGCCGCATGGAGACTCCTGGGAGGGGCAGGCTGAGCTGGGCTGGGCCAGCCAGTTGGTTCAACTACCGGTTCTGCAAACCAGACATAACTTTAACATCTGGTTCGCCTAAACCGGGCCAAACTGGTAGAATCCCACCCCTGGACTATACCCAACTTTATAACCTGCTTACCACAGTTGTATAGTGAATCACACAATTAAATGAATCCAACTTCCCCCATTGATTTTACTTGTTGGAAGCTGCCTGGGAAGATCACAAATTGTGATCACATGAGTGAAGAACTCTGCAATCATTATAAATGCAGGCCACTTGCCAAGTACATGACTGTTGGGATGATGCAATGGTTGTAATTTTGAGGATAGGTCATAAATCACTTTATTTCAAGAGCACTGTAATTTTGAAAATTGTTAAACAAATGGTTTTAAGTTGAGGATTACCTATATCCAACATTTCTTCAAAGAAATGTCCTTTCTCTCCATTCTATTAAACTTGGTTCCTCTTGTCCTTTTAACTGATGCCATCCCTCATTTTGTTCTTGCAATGGATTTTTGAATGACCATTTCCTTTATATGTCATTGCCATGGCCAATTTTCATAGTGATGGAAGTTCTAGGTTAAAATATCTGGAGGTTATTCTCCAGGTTGAAGAGTACTCTCATTTAAGAATGAAGAGGGCCGTGGTTCAATCTGGTGAGTTGGGCCTCTTGGTGGCTATGTTGACATGACATTTAACAATAGATTGATCCTTTTACTACCTCTTTCCACATTTCATCTTGACATAGACTAAGTCCAGGCTATATCATATTTTTTTCCCCTCCAGTTTTTCCTTGTTTATTTCATTTGACCCATTTATCATTTGTCCGATGAAGAGTTTTAAAGAAGTTAAATATTATGCACTATTTTGTGAAATTTGCAAGACATAATAAAAATATTCCTGATATTTTTTTTTCTTTATTCAGATATATTATTTTTATCAGGTTCTGAAACTAAGTAGGGTCAGATCTAATCAACAGTTTAATTGGAGCACACAGTCCATCCTCCTGGGCATTCAAGATAGATTGAAATATTGAAAAGCATCCTAGGGAAAAAACAACATCAAACCATTTTTCCATTACCAAAACTGCCTAGGTGTATCCACATAAATACAAGTTGAGTTATGCTCACCTTCAGGAAATCTTAAACATGTTGTCCTAATAAAAATTTTGGATTTTTTTGTTATGGCCAGTTCAATTACCAGTTCTTTTCTTTTTATTTTACATGATGGAGATCTTTCTTTTCCTACTAAATGCTCTTCAGTTGTTATTTACAAAACAATCCTAGTGAATTGTCCTCATTATGAATGCTTAATTTTCAGTTTTTGTGAGGATAATATCAATTTTGATACTGAAATAAGCATTGTTTTAGGGCTTTAAAAAGAATGTGGAATATGCTGTGATCAAGCATTATATGCATTTAATCAGAAGAGATTTAGATCTTTACATATTAGTTTGAAAGAAAAAGATAATATAAATGTTTAGTAGAAAGGAAACTGATGAGGCTGCTTCCTGCCAACCAGAAGAAACTCCGGTTTCTGCCAAAAAAAAATGTTACAAATTGTGGTCATGTGACCATTGGACACTGCAAACAGGTTTAAATGTGAATTGGAGTGCAAAGCACCCAGAATGCAATCAGGTGACCATGGGGGAACACCCGAACTTCGAAACTGAGGTATAAATAGCTCTGGGAGATAAGTCATAACTTTGGTCACTAAGCAAACTGTTATAAATCAAGGACTACTTTTACTATATCCTCAAGAGAGCCCATGTGGTTTGTCAGTTATGATAGCTGGACAAGTGCCAGGAATATTAAACCAGGACCAGTGAGACTCGGGTCTTAGTCCATCCTCAGCCAATTGATTTAACCTTTTCAGCCTAATATTCCAAATGGGAAAAATAGGAATATAGTACTTTGAGCTCTAGACTCAAAAATATGATATGAACACGGAGCCAGTGCATCACTTTGATTATTTTGGCAGATACCATTTCTAGAGGTATCTAAAGTGAAAGAGAAATCTGTGAGAACTGTTCTTTGCTCTTTCACTTGTTCTCCCTACCCCCACCCCCTTGCTTCGGAAAATGTCCCAAAACTCAGAATGTATTTAAAGCACAATTGAAAAGGAGGGCAATTATTTTCTTTCCATTCCGTCAGTGGTAAGTTTTAATTGGAGATTCTAGTATTCGCCCAGGCAGTCACGCTTTGAATATTGATCATTATGTTGCGATAATCAGCTCTCTTCTCTGGCTGCCTTCCTGGTTGCAGTGACTGACTGCTTTAGACTTTAAAGTGTATTATGGTGATTTATCTCGGATGCAACTACAACATATAAAGCTCTCCGTTTAACTATGTTTTCTATGTTGAACATTTGCTTAGGTTTTTCAATACCCTATTACGGCATGTCACAACAAATAAAATGGTTCTTCAAAGATCTGAGATGAGACGCTGTTCAAAAGCCAGAATGCCATGTCCATATGTCACTTCTCTTTATGTTGTTCCTTTCCATTTCTTATCAGAAAGGAAACAAATGTGAAAAATATTATTTCCTTCATTACCAGGCAGTTCTGAAAAAAAATCTTATTAGCTTGTTTAAAAAAAAATCAGGAAAGTATCTGGAAACTCTTTGAAGTCCCTTTGTGCCCCCATCTGTACTTCTAAAGCTGAGACACAGCATAGACAAAAAGCTCTTTTATGCAGAAAGGGCTGGGGAAGAGAGGATAGCAAGGAGAATTATGGCTTTAAATTAGTTTTTGCAACAGTATCTGCCATTAACAAAGAAAATGATTTGTTCTGATAGTTTCTAGTATCTTTTTTGGGGAGTGGTGGTAATTATTCAGTATCTCACCATTCTATGGTTTTATACATACTATACTTAGATATCAGTATGATGGACTAGGTAAAGGCCCATTCATCAGGCAAAGGGTGCTGCTGATAGAGTTGGTCTGTAGAAATAAGGAAAAGGTGTCCTTCATTTATTGGGCATTCCTTATTATTTCATTTACTTACAGACAAGAGAGAAATCTTTTTGTTTTTGTTCCACGAAATTAATATAAAAAAGTCAACTCCCTGACCATACTGTAATAGAATTTAAGGACAAAATCAAGAAGTCCTTGGTGCCAGAAAAGGTGTTTATTTGCGCAAAGGTTCAAA
>JAOYMU010000252.1:49155100-49171347 GCA_025802295.1 Psammodynastes pulverulentus | reverse complement strand
TTTCATCTCCCGTAGCTCCTCCGAAAACCACGGAGCCGATCGGGATCCCTGCCAGGTCAGAGGTCGCAAAGGTACAAGTCGGTCCAGTGCTTCGGCAGCCTTCTTATCCCAAGCGGCCACCAATTCGCTGGATGAGCTGCATGTCAGTGCCTCAGGAGATGGCCCAAGCTCCGTCTGGAACCTCTCAGGATCCATCAAGTGCCTGGGGCGGAACCATCTCTTTGGTTCCGCCTCCCTGTGATGGGGGATGGCAGTATGGAGGTCTAGCCTAAGGAGAGAATGCATGCACGCACGCACGCTCGCTTGCTCGCTTGCTCGCTAGCAGCAGCAGCAGCCACTGCTGCTGCCGCTGCCGCCGCCACCACCACCACCGCCGCCGCCGTGCCTCAATTATCTTGCGTGGCTGGCTGGCTGGCTGGCTGGCTATCTGCGTGCAAACTACAATGGGAAGGGGCCAGAAGAGGCTTTAAAACAACCCCCCTCCCACCGAAGGCCGAGCAGCTTTGCCGGCACC
The DNA here is from genome assembly GCA_025802295.1 of Psammodynastes pulverulentus. Taxonomy (NCBI): domain Eukaryota; kingdom Metazoa; phylum Chordata; class Lepidosauria; order Squamata; family Psammodynastidae; genus Psammodynastes; species Psammodynastes pulverulentus. The sequence continues at coordinate 49,170,833 of JAOYMU010000252.1, read as the reverse complement.
TCCGAGGGGGCTGAGCGGCCACTCATTCCTGCAGGGGCAGCCTCCTCTCCCCCCCTCCCCATTCCCCTTTGCAGGCGGCGATCCCACTCACCCCGGCTAGGACAAACCTGCCCCGACTAGGAAGATGCCCCCGGCCTGCTGCGCACCCGCCGAGCGGGGAAGCCTCTGCCCTCCAGCACTGCCAAACTTTTAAACTTCGGCCTCACGCGAGACAGCAGACGCCTCCCCCCGGAAAGAGGGCGCTCGGGAAGGTTTTCCCAGATGCTGTGCATGGGGCTGGCTCTGCCCAGAGACTGACTGGCTAGTGCTTAATCATAAACAAAGCAACAATGAATAAACAATAGAAAACAAAATGAAGCCATCAGAAACAATAAATTTGCACACTAAAGAATTTGACATGCATGAACTAGGAAAAAGAGGACTCTAAATTTGGAGGTCAATACAATGAGAGTTTGACCATAAGGTAGGCTGAGCACTGAAGAAATTATGCTTTCGAGTTGTAGTGTTGAAGAAGGTTCTTGAGAGTCCATTGGACGGCAAGGAGATCAAATCAATCAATCTTAAAAGGAATAAACCTGTTTTTTGGAAGGACAGATACTGACGCTGAGGTTCAAATACTTTGGCCACCTAATGAAAAGAGAGGAATCATTGGAAAAGGCCCTGATGTTGTGAAAGACTGAAGGCAAAAAGGAGAAGGGGACAGCCGAGGATGAAATTGTTAGATAGTATCAGTGATGCAATGAACATGAATTTGGGCAAATTCTGCGAGAGTGTGGAGGGCAGGGGAGCCTGGCATACTATGATTCATGGGATTGCGAAGAGTCAGACATAACTGAAGAACAAAAGCTGAAATGGCAGATGAAGATATAATTAAGCCACTGGCATTTGATTGGAAAAAAAGAAAGTGAAGATGAGTCAGACATTATCTATAGGTAGTAGCCAAGTATATGCACTTTACATTTTAAAAATAAATGCTTTACTCTAATCCACCTAAGAATGAAATTGGATGACTTATCTGTGGGTAGTATGTAGAATCCAAGATATATGAATGTGGGAACAGTGACAGAAAGAATCTGATAATATGTAAAGGAATGGATTTTTCTATTATATACCTTTGGTGGCCTTCTTATTGAAATAATGTAAAAATAGGTGAAACATTGGCTAAATCTCCTGGAAGTGACAGATTAAATCAATTCACCCTGATCTTATTTACCATTTATATAGAACTTTCAGAGCTTGTTGCCACTTGGTGGATTGATTTAAAACCCTTAGGTGGTAGGGGCAGGGCAAAAATCAATTTAAGTGAGATCTAAGTCAATATTCTTTTTCTGCAACTCATATTTCCTTAAAAAGAATACACTCATAATTTTAACATATGCTTGTTTAGAAGTAAAACTTAGATAAAGAGGTTATCATACCCTGTTTGTCATGCAAAGTTACGGTGAGATGTTCTGATATCTTGGCACAATGTGCATAGGTGCTAAGAAAGATGTTATACAATTTGGTTTTCTGAGCTAAAGATGGTGGCTGTAAAGCCAATAATAGTGGGTGGAATACCAGAAGAGAAACTGATTTTGATTTCTCTCTTAAGATTCAAATAAATGTTAAATATAGTTCATATCACTAGTATTCAGTTCCATATTTAGTAATACTACATTTTACTGTACTAAAAAATTGCAATTACAAGAAACAGATTGGACCCTTTTTACCTGTATAGTGGCAATGTTAAAGTCTAACAATACTGGAAAAAGAATCATAAAATTGAACAGATTTTAAAGTTTGTAATTACAATTTGAGATATCCCATTAAATTTCACTAATTTCCTTCAAAATGTCTTTAACGTTCACTGAAGTAGCACTGTATATGTTCCTAGCTGCAAGGATGTTATGTGCTTTCTGTTGGAAAGAAATCTCTGATTCCTTTATTGGAAGAATGATTAATAAACTTGTGGAAATATACTTTGACGTCATGAATAACTTCATGTACAATTTAATTCTAATGGGAAACCATTTTTGAGGTATAGATTTGTGCCACATCTGAAACTTGGTTTGGTTATACATAGAACCATATATTAATTTGATCTATTAACTCTCAATTTTGATTTTATGCATCCATTAAATCCATTACTTGTGTTAACCAAGTATGTTCAAATTAAACTCAATAGAAAAAAAAATATCTGTTAACTTATTTTATCTTGTTATATGGTTTTTAATTTTAAAAAAATTATGCATATTCTTTCAGACTATTAAATACAATTATTTTTTAACAGTACAATTTGATCATTTTTGGAGATTTCCAAGCACAGCACAAATCATTTTATAGGCCTGAGAAGGGGGTGTTATAAAAGCTGTGCAGTGCTTTGGACTGATGCTTGAGTGTTCCCCTAACATCCGGTCTTCAGCTCCTTAATCAAACACATTTTTTCCTGCAATTGCACTACATCTGCAAAGAGCAGCTGCACAATCCTAGAAGATGTAGATTCATTAAGAAGTTGCTGACAAATGCTAGATGAGTCCCCATATGTACTCCAAAACAATTACTGCATATACAGTATATAATCCTAGGTTATAAATGAAGGCTGTAATCCAATCCATATCTATAAAAATTGTTCTTTTGAAGAACGAGGAAGAAGACTTCCTGAATACAATGGGATTGTTTTGAAGTTTTCAGAACTTTACATACACAAATGCAAAATTATGTTTCATTCCATTTTTTTAATGGAATGAAAAATAAATGTTGCAGAGGTTTGATCAGTTAATGGATGTCTTTCAGTGCTTAGGTAGTTTGGAAGTGTGAGCTTTTGTAAATTCTACCAACTGGGATGATTTCATGAATCCATCAAAGTATGGGCTGCTTGAAGTAAGATGTTAATTATACTAAATCTCTGAAATCAGGAATTTTCTATTTTTTCATAGAATAAGGGTTTTTAATAGGATACATTCACATTTTAAATTTAAATTCCGTTTTAAAACAGATTATATTAAAATAGAGAGTGTAAATTGAAATCTTCAAAAATACAAAATACCATTTACTTTTTTAAAAATGGGAAAAAATTTACCCCTCTGATTAAAATAAAGAAGAGTTGGTTTAAAAATTATAAAGCAAGATTTTCTAACCTTTCCAGCAAATTTCAAACAATGCAAACACAAAACAAGCAATAGAATATATAACAAATAGCCAAACAAACACTTGGCTTATATAACTCTAATTATATAAAAAAAATTCCAAGAATTGATAATATTTATAGGTGTGTGTGTCGACACATGCACAATTTACATTGTATGAATTACATGGATGTTTTAGTTCTCTAATTACCGTGACAGCAATTCAGTCTGCAAAATACAAAAAGGCAAAGACTGAACAGCCAAAGTTAACTTTTGTGTGTTTGTTGTACCAAGTAGCAGGGCTTTTTTTGAGCCGGAGCTCGGCGGAACGCCATTCCGGCACCTTTTCGGAGCATGTGTCACGTGCTCAGTCCCCACCAATCGCGCGCTACCACTTCCGGGGTTTTTTTGCGTGATGGGGGGCGCGTTCCGGCACCTTTCGGCGCCAAAAAAAAGCCCTGCCAAGTAGAATAATAATTGCATTTGGCACAGAACATCCTCTATAGGTAAAAGTTAATCCTGAATCTGGCAAATGCTGAAGAAGGAACACTTTTATTTATCAAGAAATTGATTCCATTAGCTACAGTATGTTCCCTAACTGGGTATATTTGTTTAGTAAAAAGGATCATTTTAAGGACTTTATGAGTTTTCTATTTTTGACCCCCATTTTATATCTGTGAGAATGTGAAAGGAAGTATTACCTAAGTTCTGAAAAGTTGTGTAATCGTGAATGAGTTATGTTTGACTTGGCAGGAGAATTACAGACTAAAAGAAGAGAAGTGATGAAGAATTATTATAATAGAAATAGCTTTTTCCAGTTAGTAAGCATTTTAAATGATAATAATAATTGTACAGTTGTATTGCATTTCAGATTTAGAAATATGCAGAAAGCAATCTTATCTGCAAAAGCAAGGGTGGGTAACCTGGTGATTGGAGTGCATTTCCAATCAATTTCAGGTATTATGGGATGGCAGGAATGGCAGGAATTATAATCCAAAACATTGGGAGGGCCCAAAATTAACTGTACCATTTCTATACATATTCATGGGAGGAAAGGTTACCAATATGAAGACTGTTAATGGATTTACTGGGAGCAATGATCAGTACGAAAATTTATAGTATTTTACTCTGGCTTGAATCGATCAGAAAGGAAGTCTAATAGCTGGCTGGCCTTACTGATGACTCACTGCTTGTGCTTCCAAAACATCTGTTGTAAAAATTAAACCACTTAAAATACAATTGAATGTGGTAACATGGTCATCTAGTTTTTGAGATGCTTATCAAGCTTTTTCACATATTAGATGAAATTATGTAAAATGAATCAAGAAACCAAACTTGCATTTGATTTGGTTCAACTTCAGTTTCATCATGTGGTGAAGAACAAGTGTTTATAGAAGAGGGTACTTCACTTGCTGATTTTTCTTTTTAAAGTATTGCTTCTTACCGTCCATCATAATATGGTGCTTCCCTTTTATTTTATTACTATATCCAATATGGTTTAAGATCTAAGGTTATCTCAGCTGGGAGTGAATAAGGTTTCTGCAGAGCATTTAAAGATTAAAACAGGTGAAAGGTTAAAAAAGACCTACTGGCTTGGCCACATATTGCTGTTCAGTAACTGTTGCTACTAAATTGAAAAACAGACTAAATCTTCAGGTTTCCAAGAAACGGTAAACAATAATGTATGGTAAATAAGGAAGCTATAGCAAGGGACAAGAGAACATGAATTGTGGCGTATCCCAGAAACTGTTAGCAAAGTGTTCTGGGGTAGAGATTAAAGAGAGCTATAGTATACACAATTACCACAGAAATAATTAATTAAACAAAAATATACTGTGTGCTTTGTGCTATGAGTTCTGGTAATCTGGCAGTCTGAAAGCCATAAGAAAACTTTTTCTTCCAAGGTTATCAGGAGATCATTTGTAGAAACTCCTGTATGAACCAGAGACAATCTCAGAAACTGTCTTTGCTTCCTCTTGAGCTGCTAAGGGCTTCATACGTTGCTCTAATATTGGAGAAAGAAATGGTCCTGGAATGGTCCTGTATTATACGAGCACCAGGTTTCAGAAGAGGTGAGATTTTTCTTTGCAGGTAGTCCTCAACTTACAATATTTCATTTAGTGACCTTTCGAAGTTACAGTACCACTAAAAAAAAGTGAAGACCATTTTTCACACTTATGATCATTGCAGCACCCCCAAGGTCATGTGATTTGCATTCAGATGCTTGACATTTGGTTCATATTTATGATGGTTGCAGTGCTATGGGATCATGTGCTCACCGTTTGTGATCTTATGACAAGTAAAGTCAATGGGAAAGCCAGTTGCACTTATGTGTTACTAATTAATAATTAGTAATAAATTAGTGTTACTAATTTAACAACTGTAGTGATTCACTGAACAAATGTGTCAAGAAAAGTCGTAAAATGGGGCAAAACTCACTTAACAAATTTTCCACTTAGCAACATAAATTTTGGGCTCAGTTGTGATCATTAGTCATGAACTACCTGTATTTCTTTTTCAAGGTGGATCACATTTTCATTGAACATAGACGTACAGAATAAAACACTCAGGATAATTTCTAAGGCAAACATCCAAGAAGTGCCAAAATGCTTGGAACCTCATTCTCATGTCCAACTTTAAATCTTTTAATCATGTCATCAATTGTTTTGGAATAGGGGCGCATTTACTGTGCACAGACAAATAAATATCACCTTTTTAAACTAAGATTATCTTGGTTTGATAAAAAATAATTACTCAGTTCTTTCAACTGTTTGGAAAATACTGTATGAATTAACGTACTATGTGCATTACAGTTTTTTTTTAAAGGCAGAAAAACAAAAATGGGCTAAGAATCCTTTTACTGACAAAGTTGAGAAATGAATGGCAATGAACTAGACAGATTCAGCCATCCTAAAAGTTAATTTGGAGTTGGTATTTCCCCCATATTCTCAGAGGTGTAGGAATTATATATCTGAAATTTGATTTGGTATTTCTTGAGGCTATGAGAAATTAGAGGTTTTAAGTGAAATAGAACATTAGAAAAATATTATAAATATACTGTCTTTCTACTCTTATGCAGTTTACCAGAAGGAAAAGGTAGTGCATTCTGGCCAACATCACACCAGAAGATCTTTGCTTGCACAACAGGACCTGAAAAGTTTCAAAAACTGAAACAATTATTTTTCAATATATAGTTTTTAGCATTTTGTAGAATGTGTTGATAATACAAGAATTTGTTGGTTCAAGAGTTGGCCCAGGGTTTATAAGCAATGGTGGGATTCAGCAGGTTCGCACCTATTCGCGAGAACCGGTTGTTAGCTTTCTAAGCAGTTCGGAGAACTGGCTGTTGGAAGAAATCTCCTTTTGGTTTTTTTATAGGGCTAATCCTGTAAGGAAGGCAGGAAGGAAATATTCTGGTGTTGTTTCTAACCTAATCTTTATTGCCCTGCTTACAGAAACTGCCTCTTGGTTAACTCATATAACAACTAAAGGTTCTTGGCAGTACGCCCAGACTTACTGTCACCTGAGCTCCACCCAGCCATATGATCACACAGCCATGCCTATCCAGCTGGTCATTAGGGCAGAGAACCAGTTGTTAAATTATTTGAATCCCACCACTGTTTATAAGGCAAGTTAAAAACATATTAAGTATGCATGACCACATAGAAAGAGGCTGAGAGATGAAAGACAATATACTTATCAATATATCTCTAACTGTCCTGTGAGTACTCATTTGTAGCACACATTTTCCCTCTATCCCTCAACTCCACAGTATACAAAGGAAATTGTCCACATTGACTGGGGGTAGGCTCTAAAAGCTATAGAAGAGATGCTATTATACAAATCTTCTTAAGCTCATTTTTTGCATCCATTAAATTATATATTTTCAGACAGTTGCTTACCTCTTGATAATTTTGTGTGGCTAGGTATTAAAATCTATTATTTATGCATTCAATCAAGCTATGCTGAGTTAGAATCTTTTCCACTTTCTTTCTTCCCACTTACTCTCTCCCCCTTCCATATCAATGCTTCATTAATCTGACATGAAAAGTAAAACTGAATTATATAATAATCATTAGCTAAGGTGTCTATTTGTCAGACCTGCAATGAATGTGGAATCAGACAAACAGACAGATAGGCAGACAGATGATAGAGATATTTGTAAAAAAAATGGGAATTAGGACAAAATGTTGAAATTTTCTGATATTTGTATATACAGACATACATACCTATGCCCTTGGGAAGGAGTAGAGCTCTGAGTTTCAAAATATATAAAATCCCCCCCCAAAAAGTCAGAAGTCATTACTTACAGAAAAAATATGACAATGATAGCCTAATTTTTATAACCAACATCCCTACCTGTCATAAATCTGAGATTAAAATAGAGACCAAAAAATATGAGGTTACATGCAAAAGAAGGTTGCCATGAAGTTCTAAGTCTTGTCCAACACATTGAAAAGGTGCCAGGTTAAAAAATAATGTGCATGTAAGTATGATGAACATGTGAAATACCCATATTCCTTGCTAGTGATCTGTAAGGGGGTGCATAAGGGCACCAACGTGCCTACCGTCCCCTGTCCTAATGTTCCCTCTTACTTGTATTCATTTCATATAGTCATAATTATGTTTATACTTATATGTATTATCCAATGTATGCTTGACAAAACAAACAAACTAATAAGCCACATAGCCTGGGTTTTTTGTTATCAGGATATAGTGCTTAGAAACTCTCCATCCTCCAAGATGCTTTTTTTCCCCCTGAAACATATTCATGCAGTGCATTTTGATATCCCTATTCCCAAATCAGTCAGTGGAACCATCAGAATAGATGGAAATATGACACAGGAGTTCATGTTGATGAAGATGGCATACAGGAAAATCAAGAGAATTATGAATGGGAGATTTGCATCTTATCCGTGGATTTCTGTGTTGTTTCTTCAATGAATTATATTGAAATTGTAATGGAAACTTTTCTCATGCAGCGTATTTGATATATGCATATTTTCTTTTTATATGATCATTGTAAAAGTAATTTTGAATCAGTGCCTTCTGCTTCTTCATGAAAGAAAAAAAGACCCAGAGAGTTTAAAGAAGCAGGTACATTTATTGATGTATAGATTTAGTTATATATGACAATTAATATGATTGCCTCTTCATGTTCATGGCCCAAATACAGAGAAGGTTGCATCCGGAAAGCGCATCATTTCTACCTCTAATATTTTGCTCAAATAATTGCATGATTTTGCAACGTGCCTTATCAAAATGGAGTTTTCGAGAATCTTTTCATGTAACCTCATGTCAGTTTCTTTAGAATTCATATGAATCCTACGTTTCTCCCCCCCCCCCAAGCACACTCTGAGTATCTCTCATGGTTTGTCTCCATATTTCTCTTCTCCACTGACTCTCTTTTGATCTGCTGTCCTTTTCTTTATCTCCTATTTGCTGAATTTGAATAGGCTATTTTCCCCAGAGTTTTACTTAACCTGTATTTCCTCTATTATTGTAAAAGGATTTGTTTTCATCTTCACAGCCTAACATATCTTGGTGACTCTTAATTTTTTTTCCTTGTGGCTGGTTTTTCAGAAGTGCTTTAAATAACAGGAGGGAGGAAATCCATCTTTCTACCTTTACTGTGAATTCTGATAACACAAATAAACTGTTCTTCTAGGTGGGAAAAAAAGTGAGTTTTTTTTTACTGTGACACTTTGAACCGTTGAAATAGTCTGAGTAATCCCTCCGGGATTCCACGAACACAGTTATGATACGTCAACAAAGAAAGAATAGCAAAATGAATGCGGTGCTTTTGCTGGCAGTGTCTCAATTTCTGTAGCAGGAAAACAGCTGGTGTCTTCTCCCTTTGCCAGGAGATCTGTGCTTTCTCACCTTATGGGGCAACAAAACTTCCCCAATGCCTTCTTTTAAAAAGAGAGACATGGAAAAGTTATCCAATGGTGTTTGTTTATTATTAGTAGGAGACTGTGCACTATAAAGAGTGGGTGTGAGATCTGAAAGGCACAGAAGGAGGAAAAGAAAGATGTTTAGAAATATAGGAAAATGCTTCTCTTTTTAATCCTCTCCCTTTTGCTCAACTTCTAAAAATGTGACCTAAAAAAAAAGATCAACTATAAGTACAACAAATGATGAACACTATGAAAGTGGTATGGCAATTGAACTTTCAACTTTTGAATTTTCGTATTGCTTTGTTTTAGAACAATAATTGACTTCATCTTTCATTGAGCTTCTTTTGATTTAAAATAAACTTTCTCCTTCCTTATGTTACATTTCATAGCCATGCAATTTTGCAAGCCTAAATTGATTTGTTGTTGTTGTTGTTACTTGCAAAGTCGTGTCCGACCCATCGTGACCCCATGGACAACATTCCTCCAGGCCTTCCTGTCCTCTACTGTCTTCTGGAGTCCATTTAAGCTCACGCCCACTGCTTCAGTGACTCCATCCAGCCATCTCATTCTCTGCCGTCCCGTTCTTCTATTGCCCTCAATCTTTCCCAGCATTAGGCTCTTCTCCTGTGAATCCTTCCTTCTCATTAGGTGGCAAAAGTATTTGAGTTTCATCTTCAGGATCTGGCCTTCTAACTTGGTATTAATTCATCTAGATCAAACTGACATATGATACCAAACAACAGAATAACATATGTCCAGATCCCATATGCACATGTAATCAATTTTGGTGTTTAGTAGATCTAATAGTACATCTAAGACTCATATGAGGCTCCTGGCCAGTAAACCAATTTAGCATGATCTTGTTAGTAATTCAGTAAATCATTGCTGGTCCATCAAATGCTATTTGCTACAATACCAATGTTCTAACTGATATTTTTCACTTGATCCTCTCTACGCGTAGATGTTCAGTTTTGATATGTCTTTGTTATTTCATTACTTGTACTTCTATATATCAGTTCAGTGGATGACAATAAGCTGTAACCTATTACAGCTTAAGGCAAAATGAATGCTTAATCTCAAGTGGAAATGCAGATCTTTTCATTTCTCGTTCCTATATAAGTAAAAGTCTTTTTTTGAACTTCTCTTTCCCACTTTCCTCTGTATAATGCACAATCTGATTTTTAACCTTATTCTCTAGCCATTTAGTTTTTCTTCCTTTTGATTATTAAGAAATTGGTTTTAGCACTGTATATATAGCATGTATCTTTGCATATTGCTTCCCTTATTGTTAGGTATATGTATTTTGTCATCACAGATGGATCTCCGTTATAATAAAAATTGCTCACATTGTAGCCTTCTAGAAACTGAAGCAGAGGTATATGGGTGAAGGAACCCTAAATAAATAGAAATGGCATATAATTAATGACTGGTTGTCCTAATAAAGAAATCAGATCAGCTGGTTAAAAGCAATCATAAGTACTGTACATCTAGTCCAACATAATGACTGTAACCCTCATTTATTCCATAAATTAACCTAATCTATATACTATTAAAATACTTGTGGGGATTTTTTTGGGTAACCTTCAATTGGTTAAATGGTGCATCATAGAGTAACATTTTTTGAATCAGTGTATCCCAAATGGGCTAATTTGCACAATGCATCCAAGATCCAGGACTCCCATGGGATTGAAATTTGATAAAGTTGTAGCAGCTTTGCTGCTGCTGTGGCATTATGCCATTATGCTGCCTCAGTCAGCCATAGTCACACAATCATCATTTCCAATGGTCCCTGCCAACTTCCTACAATGAACGTCAGAGTGGAAGTGGTCAGGAAGTTGGAAGTTCCAGGCCAGCAGGCACATAAGTAGTGCGCAAGTCAGGGAGATACAGGCAGGTACAAGAGGATGCAGTTTGGGTTGAGGAGGGTAAACAGCACAGCTTGGGAAATGGGTGCAGAGTTTCAAAGGAGTGCCCAAGGATATGCGGGAGATGTGAAGACAGAGAAGATGCTTGGCGATACAATGTGGAGTAAGAACAGTGGGCGGGTGTATGCAAGTGAGAGGTAAAGAAATACCTTAATAGACTGGACTGGACTGGGCTAGGCTAGGCTAGGCTAGGCTAGGCTAGGCTAGACAGAACAGAAGAGAACAGAACAGAACAGAACAGTTGGAATGGACTTTGGAGACCTTCTAGTCCAACCCCCTGCTCAGGCAGGAAACCCTATACCATTTCAGAAAAATGATTACCTAACATGTCATTTTTTTTGTTTAGTCTGTTTTTAAAGCAGTCTAAATTGTTGGCTGCTCCCCCCTTGTATGACCGTGATTCTGTTATTTTTAATTTATTACATATGTACTTCATTTTATCTATCCTGAATAGAATAGGGGATGTTCAGGGGATCAGGACTTCTGTCTAACCATATTTTCCACACCATGTGCAAGTTCATACACTTTTGTCCTGTATCTCCTTTTCCTCTTGCTTTCAAAATGAAGACACATCGAATGTAATCTTTGCTAAAAGCGGAGATAATACCATCTCTGTTCATTTCTTTGAATATGAGTCTCATCTCTTTGAATTCAGTCTCATGTTGTTTGACTGAGGTTTGACTTCTGCTTGTCTACTAATTTGTTGTGCAATTTTAACCACTTCAGCCCTTATATTAATAACAGTGGGGATAGTTATGCTTTCAAGAGCCTGCCAGGAGACAGACTTTCAGTTCAAATGACATTTATATTGAAGCAGTGGAAAAACAACATGAAGCATACTCTCCATCAAAGAGCGCTGTGCGCCTCTGCTGTATTTTATATCAAGACTGCCTCGTGAAATGATGGATGAGTCTTAAAGATTTGGGTCATCTAGAAATTGGAAGATTTAGTAGAAGATGAAATATCAAAAGATATAGATATGGTTCTTGCATCTTACTATACTGTAGTGACTACAGTATAAATTGCAGTTCCTATCTGCTATTAAAAATGCCAAGAAAACATTTTAAACGAGAAACCAACTTCAAAATGTTACCATCACAACCTTTGAAGAAAAATTCTCTGACAGTTAAATGTTCTTTTGTATACAGTATATACTTTGGCCTAGAACAGGTACTATTAGACATCATGTTCCTTACAGGGCCAATAATTGCTGGTGAAAGGTCAATCTGAATTAAAAGCAGGAGATTATAATAGATGATAAGACTACGTGGAGCCAAATCATTTCTCCCATATATCCGTGTATATCTCAGTTTAAGTATAATCCATACTTTAAAAATATTGTACCTAGAATGGCAATTTATGTGAATAATCTGTGAAATTATTATTTGGGTGACCTCATTCATATAGGTATATTTTCTTCCATGGTACTCATATTGGTAGAATTCTGAATGCAATTTGTTAAATATAGTATATGTCACACATAAATGCACCCCAAAAGCCATTTTAGAACTCCAAAAATTGTTGCATAGCAACTGTGAATGAAAACATGGCTCTATGCCATTTTCTTATTCTACATAGCATGAATATAACATATACCTGTTGCTGGGCGCAAGGCCATAGGACTTTTATATACAGTACCTCACTCCAGAATTTCCTCCTTTTCCTGCTGATTTAGAGCCAATCACGAGTAGTTCCTTTTTCTCAAGTTGGCCCTTTGTCCTATTATTTCACAATGTATTGCTTGAACAGTCCATACTTCCTATGAAAGTAATGGCTCCATCGGTGTTTTGGAGAAATGGAGAATAGGACAGCTTGGTGGGGCTTGGCATGAAATTGAAAATATCTATTGAGAAGCCCAAATGAAACCTCCTGAAGTGGGATTTGTTTAGTTGATTCAGTGTTGATTGCTCATGCCTCCACTTAGGAATGGGATTGGCTGTACAATTACCTTCAGAAAGGGATTTTCAAAATCTTGGGTCAGGCTGGATCATGGCACTGCTTTTTTATTTATTGATGCCTTCATTGTGGTTAATAGAGTGGATCTGAGCAGATTCCACACTTATGAGATCTCCTTTGCTTCTGCTTGTTTAATTAAAACCCAAGAGCACATCAAGCAGAGCCCAGCTCATAACGTACATACTTAAAATAGCGCACAGTTACAAAAACCTCAACATTGATTTATAATTCAGCAACATACAGTATTGGAGGACTATGAAAGCTCTATCCTTTCTTTAAGCATTCTCAGTAAGTTGTTCTTTGCAACTGTTTGAAAGCCAATTATACACACATAGCTAGATATGGTAGGTAGGTAGATTAGTTAAATGATAGGTACGGATGTATGTATATATGTAGGTAGGTAGGTAGGTAGGTAGGTAGGTAGATGGATGGATAGATAGATGGATGGATAAAATTTCTCAACTTTATTGATACGTGTTCAGTGTCAAAATAGGTGATGAGTCTTATTCTATTCCCCCTCCTCATTTCTTTATACACCATACATTAAAAAAAATTGCACATGCATCAGGCACTCAGAATTGCATGCTGCTGCTATCAGAAGGGTTTTTTTTACATATAACTTCAGAAAATGATTACAGAATTAAATCAAGCAGAAAAAGATGCCCGCTGTTCAAAAACTTTACAAAAACAAAACAGCAACTCAGATACGTATTCTGTTAACAATACATACAAATGTCATTATTATTGCCAGGGCTTTTTTTCGGCGCCGAAAGGTGCCCTGATTATTGCCCTAGCTAACTATGCTTCAGTCTCTTCACAGTAGTAATAGAAAGCACATAAAGTATTTAAAGGGACATTTTATCATAATAATGATGTGGAAACGATTTAAAAGAGGGGGGTTTCTAATCCAGATGTAAAAACTATACAAAACATCAGATACTGCACAGCACTGTTTCTCAATCTTGGGAATATTAAGGCATATGTGGACTTCAACTCCCAGAATTCCCCAACCAGACAGATGCCTTAAAGTTCCCGAGGTTGAGAAACACTGTTCCACAACATAGAAATGAAAGAAAGAAATCTTTGGTTAATTTACCCTGATCAGTAAAAGGTTTTGCATGATCTTAGCTAGTAAGCCAGACTTGGATACTTCCAAGCAAGGAAGGAATTCAAGAAATTAGCTATTCCCCAAAATAACCTATGTCCACAATTTTCACTAAGCCATCGTTGTTTCATAATGGATTGTTGAATAAACCGCAAGCAACTAAGTTCATGCAGCACACTAAAGACCAAAACAAATGAATCATATTATAACAATATTATCTGGGAATAAGGTATCCAGATAAGAGTCCATTCAATATTCTCCAGTTTAATTGTTTTGGTTTTTTATTCTGAAAAGTTGCAACACCAATGACTTTTTAATGGTTTCCCTCAAAAAGAAAAAAATAATCCCCAAACAGTTATAGCAGCTGTGAGAAGGGGCTATTAAAAGTAGGAATTCCAAATGAAAATAGAGATGAGTTTTTTGTTGCTTGTTATAACACACACATTCCGCAGTTTTTACCTGTATATAGTCATTTACTCTGTTGAATTCTAAACAAAGGAAAGTGTATGGAAACACAACAGGGTGGATGGGAAAAAAATGAAGCTAGTTTAATAGGTTTCCTAAACTCAAATAAACTAATGTAGCTTTAACATCATAAACACACTTTGATATTACTTACATTTAAATCATCATGCTTATTTCCAAATAACTTTGTCTAGAAATGTTGTGCCAAGGTTTATGGTATCATCATAAAAGCTGAAGCTGCAACAAAACCCAGGACAGTTCTTGAATGACTGGAAATAAGTTTAAATATGTAAAATATACGTCTGCTTTAGCTTTTAATTGTAGGTATAAAGAGGGTAATTTCTGGAAAATGAACACATAACTCAAATAACATTTATCCAGGTAGTGTATTCTCCATATGTATTCACTGAGGAAAATCTCTGTCAGCTGTGGATTGCAGTCTTGACTGTTTCAATGTTTTATTTGTTAGCTTGCAGACAATTTAAGGGGGATGATCATTGATATCTGTTTTAGAGAGAGAGATGAAGTAATATACTGGCAATAATGCTCACCTACAAAATGTTTAGATTCTAGAGTTGGTGATATTGGTTTTATAATAAGTTTGGATTCTGTCTATTTACAATTACCAGTCTATCTACATTTCCGGTCTACGACTGGTGGAAACTTAATAATTCAAGTCATAATTGGGACCTAATAATTTTTATGGTAGTATCTGAGAATATAGACAAGGAATGGTCTAGAGATGGAGCTAGAGATGGAGCGTTCGTCTCACAGTCAGGAGGCTGTGAGTTCGATCCTAGATAGAGGCAGATATTTGTCTCTCTGGCACAATGAGAATATATCTGCTGAACAAAACTCCACATTGGTGACAGGAAGAACATCCGGCCAATAAACACTCTGCTAGCCCCATTCAGTTGCCCAGGCTTCATCCTGAAAGGGATTATGGGGTCATTAAAAGATGATGATGATCAGTGGTGGTTTTCTACCGGTGTGCCACCGGTTTGCTGACTGTGCACATGCGCGTGCAAGTGCATATGTGTGCATACCCCTCTGTGCGTGCATGCGCTCCAGGCACAAAATGTGAATTTTTTCCCAAGAGGCTCCGTGGGCGTGGCTCCATGGGCATGGTTCTGTGGGCCTGTCTTGGTGTTCATATGACTGGGTGGGTGCATCTTCGTGGGCGTGCCTTGGTGGGCGTGTCTTGGTCATGTGACTGGATGGGTGGGCGTGGCCAAGTCCAAGATATACCAATTTAAGCATTTAATACTTAAAAGAAGC
>JAOYMU010000252.1:49062789-49074196 GCA_025802295.1 Psammodynastes pulverulentus | reverse complement strand
CCCCCCCCTGCCTTCCTTCCTTCCGTCCCTCCCTCCCTCCCTCCCTCCCTTGCTTTCTGCCATCCCTTTCTTCAGTTTTTTATCCTTTTCTCACTGGCCTACTCTATAGTTTGTATTTCCCTATTTGAGATAGGAACTAACTACTTGTGAGGAGCTTTTGAAGCTAGAAGACCACAGGTTGGCCTCCTTTACTTTAAAACCTTCCACTCACTCTTGTTATTGAGTGTGTGTTCTTTTTATCTGCTGCTTTGTTGTTTACACTGCTTCATTGTTTAATCCTACTGCTTTGGTTTGCTGCCCTGAGGCACTTTGTGAGAAGGTGAAACACAGAAATCCCAGTCTTAGAAGGAAAAAAAGGGAAGCAGCCAGGTAAATAAATCAAGGCCTGTAAGTCTCAATTGACAAAATTAAGAATGATGCCATCAGTTCATCATTGGCTTACAGATATTGCAAGGTCAAATGTCTTTAGACGACTTTTTTGTGGGTTTTGTTTTCTTCTTTTGGCAGTTAATGCACTGAAGTACTTTGCATAAGGATGTTAGAACAGCAAGAAAGTAACTGTTTCAGAGCAAGGACTGGCCTAAAATGGAAATTCCCTGGCCATGTCCTAAGAGAGGCCTTCGGGCAACTGTTAAAAGTTATTTCTGGAAACAACAACAACAGCAGCAACAACAACAACAAAAAGAAATTTAAACACCTGTTATTCATTCCCAAGCAATTAGTATATATCCTCATGAGCTACTGTGGCACAAAGCCCCTAGCATCTATGAACTCTCTTGTCTTCCTTTACAGCAAGAATGTCCAACCTTAGTAACCTTAAGATTTGTGGACTTCAACTCCCAGAATTCCTCAGCCAGTCTTACAGTTGCCCAGGCTGAACACCCCTGCTTCACAGTCTGACTAAGTTGTTGGCCATGACTATATCTTAAAGTATCAAATTCCCTAGATATTTATTTATTGAGGGCAAAGACAAAAAATCAGTAAAAGGTAAAAACAAAGGAAAATCAACATAAGCAAGATAGAATAATTAATAGAACAGCCCACCACTAAAATGCTCAAGCAGTCAGCAACCTGGGGCCTTCTAGATATTTTAGACTTTGATTAGTATCAACTCCAGCTAACACAATTGATGGCAAGGAACAAGGGTGGGCTTCAAAAAATTTAGCAACCGGTACTCTGCCTGGTTGCTGAGTGGGCATGGCCATGGTGGGTGTGGCCTAGTCGGCCTCCTGAACCACCCTGGCCTGGGAGTGAAAACGGGCCGCAGGAGGACGGTTTTCACCCACCCCAGGCTCCAGAGACTTTCCTCAAGCTTCTGGGAAGGTGAAAATGGGCCTATTTCCGGCCTTCCATAACTTCTGGGAGGTCCATTTTTCACACTCCCCGGGCTCCAGAGGCTTTTCTCAAGCCTCAGAGAGGGCAAAAACAGCCTCCCTGGGCTCGGAGGCTCTCTGGAGGCTCTCCAGAGGTCCAGAACTTCCAGGAGGCCCATTTTTCACCCTCCCCAAGCCTTCGCATGGGCCCCGCATTTACCTGAGATCTAAAATGCGCCAGGGGGACATCTGTGAGGGGTGGGGTGGGGGGGGGGGGGGGGTGAACCCACCAAACTCGCCATAAAATTAACAACCAGTTCACCTGAAACGGTATGAATCGGTAGCAGCCCAGCCCTGGCTAGGGAGTATGGAGCCCCAACTCCTGCACCACTTTTAATTGTGTGATTTTATTTATTTATCCTGCTTTGACTTCCTTGTTAATACATTTTCCACAAAAGCAAACACTCTAAATTTAGTGCTATGAGTCAGAAGAAAATGATTTCTATTCACTCCTCTTCCCTGTCTGAACTGGAACATTTTCTTTCTCCTTTGCCTCAGTGGACATCCCATGTGAAGGTGGAATGAGAATAAGAATCTGTACTTCTAGGAGGGAGATGTTAATTAAATGATTCGTGGTCTTTCCTCTGATGAAGAGGGTCTTCCTTTAACTTTTAGCAATAGCAATGCAGTAGCAACAGCACTTAGGCTTATATACCGCTTCATAATGCCCTCTCTGAGCGATTGTTATGGTCCCTAACAATCTGGGTCCTCATTTTATCCACCTAGGAAAGGATGGAAGGCTCAGTCAATCTTGAGCCCCATCAGGATTGAACTTCTGACAGTGGGCAGAATTAGCCTGCAATACTGCATTCTAACCACTGAGCCACTAACTGTTTCTAGCCATCTCTTCAAGGCAGGATGTTTAGAAAATGGGGCTAAGAAAGCTCCATTGGCAATGATGACAAGGGACATTTCTGAAAAAATAGGTTAGAGGAAATACAGGTAGTCCTCGACTTACGACCACAATGAGCCCAGCATTTCTGTTGCTAAGCGAGATGTTCGTTTAAATGAATTGTATCCCCATTTTACGACCTTTCTTGCTACAATTGTTAAGTGAATCTGGCTTCCCCATTGACCTGGCTTGTCGGAAGTTTGCAAGAGGTGACCACGTGGTCCCAGGACACTGCAACCATCATAAATATGAACCATTTGCCAAGTGCCCAAATTTTGATCATGCGATCCTGGGGATGCTGCAACAGTTGTGTTTGAAAGGGTCATAAGTCACTTTTTTCAGTGCTGTTTGTAACTCTGAACAGTCATTTAGAAGTGTTGCAAGACGAGGACTCCCCTTACGTGATTTCGGTACTCACATCTTCGGAAAGTAAGTAGGTCACCTCGGGTGGGGTTGAGGGTTAAGTAAGGTAACCAATGAGCGACTTTAAAAAAAAGTGCAGCTTTCATTTAAGTGGGGCATTCAGCTTCTCTTATTTATTTGCTGATTTGTTTATTTGTTTATGCCCCACTTTCCTATTCTACCGTGGATTATTTGCTATTTCTTTATATATTTAAAAACACATTTTGAGATGTAGGGTCAGTGCTGCTTCCCTGGAGGATTTATACCTACAGGATCATCTTATTATAAATGCTTTTGCCTTCCAATACTGCGGTGAAGTTTGGCTATCTTTGTTTTCCCTCACTAGGAGCGAGCAATTACCGCATTGTTGTTGCTATTTCCAGCAGCTCTGGCGCTTTGAAATCTTTCTTACCCTTTATTGCTATTATCTATCAATATAGCCGAGCACAGTTCTGCTGATTTTAATATAATTGAAGTAGATTAATTTTAATAAGTGAAATGTGAACATAACCATTAGATGGAATGGGAATAAAATTGTTGCCATCGCAAGACAGATTAAGGCTTTCTTTCGAAATTAATTTTTAAAACGGCTAATTTTGATTTTCTACCTTTGTTTAAAAAGAGAGCAAGAGGAATCTGACTCGCTGTTTCAATTACTCAGCTAAGTGGAGTTTATGCAGAATTTAATGAAGTAGTTAGTAGGAATATAAAAATGCAATGCAAAGCTGGAGAGGTATATTAAAGTTATGACAGAACAAAGATTTTCTTTGATATTTTCCTCTGGGTCTTTGCGGGAGGAAAATAACTGCGGGGACTGAATTCTTATAGCAGAATTTTGAATCCAAAATGCTACAAATGGTAGGAGAAATTATGTTAAAGAGTTTATTTCTTACCCTGTAACCATGGCATGAAGGTGGAAAAGCATTAGTCCGGCCTTATTTTGAACATAGCAATAGCAATAAGAATAGAATAGAATAACAGAGTTGGAAGGGACCTTGGAGGTTTTCTAGTCCAACCCCCTGCTTAGGTAGGAAACCCTATACCATTTCAAGCAAATGGTTATCCAAACTCTTTTTAAAAACTTCAAGTGATGGAGCATTCACAACTTCTGGAGGCAAATTGTTCCTCTGATTAATTGTGATTAGTTTCCATCCACTGGTTCTTGTCCTGCCCTCGGGTGCTTTGGAGAGTAGCTTGACTCCCTTTTCTTTGTGGCAGCCCCTGAGATATTGGAAGACTGCTATCATGTCACCCCTAGTCAGGGCTTTTCTTCGGCACCAAAAGGTGCCGGAACGCGCCCCCCGTCGCGCGCTAAAAAAAACCGGAAGTGATAGCGCGCGATTGGTCGAGACGCATCACGTGACGCGGACTCGGAAAAGGTGCCGGACCGCAGTACCGCTGAGTTCCGGCCGAAAAAAAGCCCTGTGCAAAACACAAAAAAGACCAAGGAACCCCAAAGCCCCTTCCCCATTAAAGGCAGAAAATAAAAGAAAATATGTACAATAGCATACAATATGCTTCTTTATATCTTTCTATATTGGAAAGTATTTCTGCTTCCATCATATCCCTATGCCAATTTCACACACTGCTTTTTTTCCTTCAAGCGTCTCTCTTCTCCTGCTGAGGATCTCTGCAAGTTCATCCAACCAGAAAATTTTCCTTTCTCCAAATTGTTTGTCTTTTCCTTCATATATTTATTTTATGTTTCAACCTCCATTTATATCTTCAAACCACCTTAGTGTACTTCTTTCACACTTTTGTATTCAGTCCATGCTTACTGAGCTCCCATTCCTATTTTATCTCTTCAGGATTCACAGTACCAATATCCAGCGTGTACCAGGTTCTCACTTCCATTATAAGGAAGGAAAACATGTTCTTACACATAGTCCTGTTTGTTTTGGTCAATTTTCCTCACACTTTTCATTTGAAAAATTCCTTTAATTTACTTATTCTATTTTTTTCTTTTTTGTCACTTATAACCACTGACTCTTCTCATAAATGTTTACTTAGATGGTTCTGCTAAGCAATCACAGGCCCATTTAACTTTGGTTTCAGGGATTTTGCACAAAGCCTGGAATCTAATTCTGAAGGTTTGCAATCAAGACTTGAACCTTGATTATAAATATTACACAATCATGATCATGTTAAATATACTTTCCAGATCTGTATCATAAGGAGTCTCCCTTCTTTGGTCATCACATGGACATGATGTTCCTGAGCTGTAAAGAATAGGACAGTGATACACATGTACTGTACACATATACATACACACACAGAGTATTTGATAGCAGCCTTTTATTTGCAGTATAGTAATGGAGACATTGCTCCTCACTGCAGTACAGAAAAAGGAAAGGCTTTTTATGCAGATGTTGCTTCAATAAGTAACTGAGTCACAATCACAATTATGTTATGGCCGCAAATGGTTATCAGCAACATTCATGCAAACTCCAAAAGAAAGCACCAAACTTATTCTGTATATTCCAGCATTGAAAAATTGTGAAGGAAATAATTGATAGTAGCAATATATTTAAATTTCAGCTCACTGTTACGGCTGCTGTAAACCAAGTTGGGAATAACTTAATAGATTTTTTTTTAAATGCTACCTCAGTTGAGCCTTAATACCTAGCAATATTTTACTAGCAAAAAGCTTAAGAGGAGGCATTTATAATGGGTTCATAGTTGCAGCTATCAACAGAAGCAGATCATGCATTGTCATTATAAAACTGAAAAACGACTGGAGTCATGGGACTGGGCAAAGAAGATGGAATGAGTCTCTAGTGTGTCTTTTGTGGTCATTGTAGCCATTATGAAGCAAGCTATATTGTGGTTACAAACCTAAAGGTTTATTATATCTGACTGTGTAAAATATATTTTATGCTCTAACATTCACAGAGCCTCTGTATTCTAAACATTCAGCTCTTTTGTAGTTACAATTCTAAGAACTGGCAGTATTAGGATTGGTATAATATCTGTTTTCACTCTGTAATAAAATCAGCTGAGTCTTAATAAAACTGGTATGTTAGGAACTTTGGTGTATGCTTCTGAATTATATAATAAAAATATTGGAAGAGGGTGGGCGGCAAAAAAAGTTGACTATTCAGTGTTGAAAAGAGAGCTGCTGCATGTTTATATAACCTTGGTTTGCATTTATGCATTCCTTTTCTGTTTAAGAATGATTCAACATAAGGGAAAACAACTATATTTATATTACAGACAATATGAAAGTGATCAAAACCAAACTGATGGATTTTCTCATTCAAGAAAGTCTGTCTGTTGGTCTAAATTATGCAGAGATAAAGCTCAATCTTTGAACAAACATCTTTGAAACAGATTTTAAAAGAATATATCTGTCAATTTGCCTGCAATGTTTGCTTTAAAACATTTCACTCTTGCCATAAGCATATTTATAATTAAATTGCTACCTAAGATGTTTTACATGTTGTTGGATTCTGCAATGCATGCTCCATAAAATCAATGGAATAGATGAATAAAGTAGGTTAAAACGGAGCCTGCGTAAAATATAAGCAGTTTCCTCCAACTTATGTTAGCTCTGTAACTGTTTGATACTTACACTATCTTCAGACCAAAAAAAATTCATTAAACAAATTTATAAAACTGTCCATCTGCCAAGAGGAACACTGCAGAAATACATGCGTGAAGGTAAGATGTTATGGGAATCTCCCAATCCAATTTCCTCATAGAGCTATTAGAAAGAGAAAAATCAGAGTACTGCATTTCCCTTCTATATGTAAGTCTAACTTGAATTGAACCAGGAAATACTCTTTCCATGCTTTAGACTAATTTATTGAGTCTTGTCTTCAGAAGGTGGCTGTACCAGTTGACATGTGTGTCTACTTAGCATGTACCCAGAGCTCCAGTGCCTTCCAGAGCTGAGTCAGAAAAAGGAGAGGGAGAAGAGAGATTCTCTGAAAGTTGTGACTCTCACAATCAGTAGTAGTATTTTCTCTTTTTCACTCTCTTTTTTTCTTTCTCTCTCTCACAATGGAGAGAGAGAGAGAGAGAGAGAGAGAGAGAGAGAGAGAGAGAGAGAGAGAGAGAGAGATATGCAGGAATTGAACTACATAATGGCTCAGCTGATCAATTTAAGCAAATATGGGACTAGGGACTGGCCTTTTTTTCCATACTTCCTTGTCATAGCTTTTGTTGCATTGTGAAAGTCATATTTTGTAATTCCAAAAATGGTGCCCGACACAATAAAGCAGTCAATGCTTGAAATGGGGAATTGCTTTTCAATTAGAAAATAGCAAAGCATTGATTTACAGTAATCGTTTAAGAGTTTAATTAAATGGTATACTCAATTTAAATGAAAAGCCAGAGTCCATTTAAAGGTCACTGCAAATTGAGTTTTCCTAGATAATGGTCTCTTGGAATGTTTATGGAAACAGCTATTGATGGAGTTGACTTAAAGGATTAAAAAGGAGGCAGATCTGGCTGTGTTTGTCCCTCAGGCTAAAGCTAGGCCTCGTCTTCTTTCAAGAGAAAGTTAACTCTTCTTCTTATACAGAGAGAATACTTCAAATATCCTTCCTTCAGGCTTTAAAACATGGTTAAGGTTCAGGGTTAAACTTAAGGATTTTTGTGCCTTTGACATCCAAAAAACAGCTAGAATTTTAGAGGGACAGTCCATTAAGAAGAAGTATCACTGGTATTTTGGCAAGTTTTTATGCCAGTAGTAGGACAAGGAGATATTATTTTTCTTGACTTAAGTAAGAAATTATTTCTGACTGTGGAAAGTTGTATAGATAACTTCAAATTTAACTTCAAATTTAACATGTTTAACTTCAAATTTAACATGTTTAACTTCAAATTTAACATGTTTAACTTCAAATTGTTAAACATGGAATTGTCACACTAGGGACAGTCTTTTCCTTATTTTGTGTGTATGCGTAATCCTGTATTTTGAATAGGAGTACATTATTCTCTGTCATCCATGGAATCAGGCTGCATCCTTCTGAACTTATGAGAATGTTCTCTCACACATATATTTCTTTTTAAATCTTCAATTTAAATTATCACCAAGATTCCACCTTCTCTTTTGTTCTTCATTTTTGCTAAGGATTTTGGAGCACCATATAAATTTCATTGTCATTGGTGCTTTTCTGTAGCTAATTTTAGACCAGAACTTTAGGGATATACTTGGTTGTTATCATACAAAACTCATTGATAAGTTATATGACTATTACTCTGTGAACTTACCATGCTGGTAAATAAATGTAAACTAATGAATATGTCATTCAGTGAAAAATTACAAACTGAAAGGATACAATGCACCAACAATCAAATTTTAGAAAAGATAAATAAGTGTCCATGTTACTTAGTTACTTTCAAAAGGTGGAAATTTTGAACTGAAGTAGTTCCAATTCTGAAAACATATACAGATAGTCAGTTCTTGCTTACTGACTGCCTTGTTCAGCAACCATTCAAAGTTATGACAGTATAAAAAAACAACAATCAGTCCTAGAATTTATAATTCAGTATCCTGAAGTCATAGGATTCCCATTTCCATGTTTCCCAATTGGCTTGTGACAAGTAGAGTTAATGATGAATGTGGAAGTGCCATAGCAAATGATGGCCATGTGGTTATCAATTTTACAATGAAAAAAGTTTGGAATGTCATGTTAAACTGACATTACTCATGTTTGCATGTCTTTTAATCATTATATTGAAAAGTGTCACCTTTACTACCCATGGAAAGATTTTTACCCATTCACAAATGAGTTACCTATTATATTAGAAACTGAGCTCGATTATTATTTTATATTATTTCATTTCAGCAGTATAGAATTAAATGCAAGGTATTCCTCAGCAATTCTGTTAGTCATGATCTTGACTTCTTATAATTGACGATCAACTCCTTTAAGTTATTAATATCATACACCACAGCTTTTAGCTTTCATATGGAATGAAGAGTTTGATAAACAAAAGAGATTGAAGGCTGTACTGTCCTTTGGTGCTTTTTCACGGTACAAAAAATAAATATATTATGTCTTGGCCTGCAAATATTCTGACACAGTTGTGTTCTCAAGCACTATGTTTTACAGCATACTCAAGGCTACACCACTCCTCTCTGTTTTATTTTGGTTACTGTCAGTTGAAAGTGCCCTTCACAAAACTGCAAGGACTTCATAGTGATTTCCAGACTCCAGTCCTCTTCTATTAGCGGTTCAGTGGCTAAGTTTCATCTAACTGTGATATACGATGAATATTTTCCTTGGCAAGGAAAGTACTGGCTGCTATTTCTGTGCATTTATTGAACATATTAGATTCATATTTATGCATTTGAAACTTCAAGATCTAGTTGTATATCAGTTAATAACCAGGCACCAATTATGTAGACTAATATACATGAGAATATCCAAGAATATTAAGCCTCTAGTGAAGGAACCATCATAAATAGTTTAATGATGATTAAATCTGGGAGAGATGGAGCTGTTCATACTTCTTATTCAATTTAAATAAGCATGTGACTCCCTCTGCATTACAGATAAGTAGAAGTTCCAACATCAATCTATCAGTTCAGTGATATATACAACCCTAGAGAATGGCCACCTATTTCCTTGATACATTCAACTTCATTTTTTGCCTGCTGATTTGTATGCCTCTAGTTAAGTACTCTGCATGTTAATAAAAAGAATAGAGAGAATAATCCAGTACGTAAATAGAAAAAACAGAAAACATAAATAGAAAAAAGAAATATTTGTATAAATGTTAACAAATACACAGTAAATTTAAATATAATAAACACAGTACATAATAATCTTGATGTGATCTTGAAAACAGGAAGCTGCTAATCATATTCACTTGATTAATTTCTTAATCTATTACTATAGAGTTGCAATATCACGATGGCAATAATGAAACTGTTCCCCTTTCCCTCTGTCTCTGCTGGTTGAAGCAGTTACTAAAGAAACAATGCAAATTTTGCTTCTTCTTCTTCAGAAGAGTTCACGTGTTGCCTTTGGGGACATAGGAATGGGCTGAGGGGCTTGGTATATCAATCTTGTGATGACCATTCCTATGTACACCTGCTTGATCTCCTGTTTTGACGTTAGACTTTCTTATTCTCCTGGTATTCTCATTGCAAGCCAAGTTAATATAGTTTGGAAGCCTGCCATTTAGCTGGCTCTTATTTTCAATTAATCTCTTCCCATTTCTATGAGGTGCCTACCTACCTTCATAATAATCAGTTCTTTGTTTTTTGCCATTTGCTCTCCTGTTAAAGGTTGTGACATTTGTTCCTTGTGATTTCACGTATTCTTTTTTCTCTGTTGCCTTCAGGGTTTTTTAAATTTATATTTAAGGGCCCATAAAAAATGTTTTTCTTTTCCTCTTAAACACTTTACAAGCTTGGTAGTTAAAGTACTCAAGCTTTGTGATCAGAGCTCACATATTGTTGAGTGAATACTCTTAACCTGAGCTTGTCCTTCTTATTCTTGAGACCATCTTTGACACATTGTTCCTTCCAGTTTCATTCTAATATCTACTTTTATCTTTAATTCAATGCCTCTCTTCATTCTTTATTAGAGTCCTTTCTGTAATAACAGCTTCTAATTTTAACTGATAACCTGTGTTTCAGCTCATACAATGTTAGGAAAATGGATCTTATGATATTCTCTTTTATCAAGGAAATTTGTTCACCAGAAAGAGAAAGCACTTCTCTCGTGAATGTTAAACGTTAATCGTATTATTTATTTTAAATGTATCATAAGTGTTACTACTGTACATCATGATCATGTGTGAAGGAGATTGTATACCTTTATGAACAAGCATCTATGCATATGTGCTGTGAGGAAAATACAATTTGGAAGAGCTGTTGTTGTATATAAAGGCATCCCTTTCAAAGTAATAGTAGTTGGTCTCTTCTGATGTAGGTTTGCTGAAGGATTCACCCCTGCATGTGGTATCTCTATGCCTTTTGTCTTTGACTATTTTGAACAGGGAAATGTAAATATTATGCTGCCTGGGGCCTAAGATGTTATCATAACTTTTATAGCTAAAATGATTTAAACAAAATGGATATGTACAGTTTATTTGTGGTAGCATAACCTTGAACAAATGTCTACAGCCTATTTTTCTACACTGGGTTTTCTTGCCAAGACTACAGCTGATTGGCTATTAGTATGTGGGGGGGGGCATCCTTAAATTAATTCCTACAGAGGCACCTTATTCGCATGATGCCATTACTCATACATATAATAGCTTTTGAATTGTACCCTTTAGCTATGAACCCTGCACCCTATTCCCTTGTGTTCAATTCATGTAATTACTAAGAGTAGTATTTGCCAATTATGTCTGTGTGGACACTCAAAGCCTAAACAGGATGCTTACTACAGTATTATATATCTTTCGTTTCCATTCCACATTAAGCAACATATTACTTGTATCCCAGTAACTAAATGATCTGGCTACTTGATTGTGTTTAGGACAGAAATTAACATTTTAAATGTGTGCTTGAAAAACAACATGATTGTTTATCAGGGTTAATTTGGTTTAATATTGAATTCTACTGCAGAACCATGCATGAAAACCTGGCAGGTAAAACATCCAACTAAGATGTACATAGCATTGATGACTACCTAAATCAGAAGAATTTCTGGAAAGAAAAGTTTTGAATTGGTCTTGCATTTACATATGGCTCCAAGTCAGTGGTGGAATTCATTTTTTTTTACTACCGGTTCTGTGGGCGTGGCTTATTTGGTGGGTGTGGCTTGGCAGCCAT
>JAOYMU010000252.1:49011016-49021027 GCA_025802295.1 Psammodynastes pulverulentus | reverse complement strand
AAAAAAAGCCGTGTATAATATAATATAGTTTAAACTATTTTAAGATAACGACTGGATTTCCACAAACACCAAGTCACAAACTGAGAATCCAGCCTATAATTTTGTAATACTAAAGTAAAAAAAATCCATATTGTACAATGTCAGTATTGGATAATGAAAATACATTTTCAAATATTTTTCTTTTCCTTCTCTAACCCTATATAGGTTAGATTCTTTTTTTTTTAATGAGCAGATTACAGAGGCAATAATAACATCCCATTTCCTAGATCTTAATCAGAAAAGAACCAATTAAAAAACCTTTGATCTATCATTTCTTGAGAATTTGTGACAGGATTTTATTTTAACTTACTTCATTGTTCCAGTAGTCAGCTTTACTTCATATTTTTCCTATTGATTATAACAATTACCGTAGGTAGATTTTCAAAACAGGCAAGTAAGTAATATCAGAAGCAAAGATACAGATAAAAAAAAATCCTCTTTGTATCATTTTGCTTCAGCTTGAGAATTTATGTATTATTTTTGAATGTTTGGTTATTTATGAAAATGCAAGCATCGGAGATGGCTCTCCCACAGCATTGGCTTTGTTTTAGTGCTATAGGTGAATCCAATCTATCATCTATATATATATAAAAGCGAAATACCACTCACACATCATCACAAAATTTTTAGAACCGTAAAGCTTACAAACTGGAAATTTGGTGCATATGTTCCTCTTGGCTTCTAGGTGCTCACTAAGAAAGGATTTTTCAAAATGACCATCCCCTTGAGTCACCTTGTGGCAACATGGGTGGTAAACAAATGTAATAAATAAAATAAAATAAATAATTTTCCTAAGTACATTAAATTTGTAGTCCTATATTCATTTACCTGGGATTAATGTGGGTGTGTGTACATACAGTACATGGACTTAGCCCATGGCTACAATATAAAAGTGTTTGCCATTCCTTCTTCAGGATTTCAACTCCCCTGTCAGTCAAAACGTTAGATATTTCAATTTCAGTTAATGTTATAATAGATTAGAGAAAGGTAGACAAGCAGGTGGGGAGATTCAAAAGACAGATGTACATTGTTGAGATCAATGCCATTATACAGGTTTTTGAAAGTTTTCTTTCTAGTCTTTCCCCTGTTCTGTAGTAGAACATTTACAGTACAAGAAGGAGTTATAATTGGTTTCTTCTGTAAAAGGTACTACAGTCCATTACTTCAGTAAAGTGAATGCCAGCAGCCCAGCAAGCTCAAGCAGAAGAAAAAAATGCATCCGTTTTCATGTTTCTGAAAATATGTTTGCATTATTCTACTAGCTGCCG
Source organism: Psammodynastes pulverulentus (assembly GCA_025802295.1). Classification (NCBI taxonomy): domain Eukaryota; kingdom Metazoa; phylum Chordata; class Lepidosauria; order Squamata; family Psammodynastidae; genus Psammodynastes; species Psammodynastes pulverulentus. Next base: position 49,019,720 of record JAOYMU010000252.1, on the reverse strand, counting down.
AATGCCATCAAGAACAAATTACATTTTGGTATTAAGGCTAAGCAACCATTATGTTTAATGGTTTTTTAAAAAATACAGTTATTCATTACCGAAGTCTTCACTTACTAACTGCTCCTTCAGCAACCATTCAAACTTACAGAGGCACTGAAAAATGAGACTTAAGACCAATCCTCAAAGTTTCAGCTGTAGCAATGTCTCTATGGTCACATGATTGTGATTCAAGCTGTTAGCAATTGGCTTACATTACAACGATGTCAACATCCTACAGTCACATGATGGCCAAGCTTTACAGTTGGTTTCTGATAAACGTCAGTGGAGATACCTTCAGGAAGTTGGAAGTCACAGTCATGCGATGTTATTCTTAATGACCTGAAGTGGTTCATTTAATGGCCACAGTGGGAACTAATATTGCAAGTTGGTGAGGTCACTTGATGTTGCATTTCATGACCATGTTTTTTAGTGACAGAATTGCTGGTCCTTATTGTAGTTGGTAAGTGAGGACTACCTCACTTACTCATGGTTACATGATTTCTCTAAGCAAGCATTTATGCAACCTATAAATAATCACACGTATAGGTATTGAACACCGACTGCTGTTACTTGTCAAGCATCTGAGAAATATTCCTCACACACACGTGTACTCTTGGATAAGGTTGATTGGGGCTGTGTAAAAGAAATTCCTATTTTTGATAACTGTTAGTATACATATCTTAACAAATTCAGCATTCAACTTTCTGAAGGACAAGAAATAAAATGGAAGCTTTAATAGGAGATATGAGCTTTTCACTTTAATAAGAGCTATAAACTTCCATTTAGCTTGGACATTTCTAAACCCAGTTAAAATTAAGATCTGTTTAAATGTGACCTTGTACATTTATCTTCCTTATACTACCTAATGTTAATAGCTTAAAATGGAGGATAATAAGTGCTAACTGAATCTAAGTAATGATTTCCCAAGTATGATTATAAATCAAGACAAGTGGAAATTGGCATGGCCTCGTTGAAAGGAGAACTTATGTTAAATAATTCATAGTGATATTAATTATTTGCTAAGAGAATCTCATGATGGGCCACGATGACACCTCTTTTATGCATACATTTTTATATATTCAGTCACTGATGTTATTCTCTCCTATGGTCTTGGCAATTCTTGTAAATCTCAAGGATTTCTGAGAAGCAAAGTCAGAACTTATCTATGAATAATTTTCCAAACCAGAATGACATTGAGTTCTTTTTTAAAAAAATAAAAAGAAAATAAGATTGATGATTTGCAAGAAAGAGGTTCCCAAACATGAAAATTCCTTCTTAGGAAATTTAATGCCCATTTTATAGCTGTTAATTATGTATCGCTGGCTCCTGCTTTCCACTCATACAGTGACTATCCTTATGCATAAATGATACAACTTAAGTATCTGATCCATGTACTTCAAAAATCATAGAATTTATCAGAGGTTAAACTTTATTATTAGATATATTTTTGCATAATTTAATCCCTGCCACTTTTCATCTGGCTAAAAGGGTGAGTTGTCTTCTTAAACCATCTGAATTACCATCTGAATTACAACATCTTAAAAAAACTTATATAAAGGTGTTCTGATGATTCTCTATATGTATCCACACAGTGCAAATTCTAACCTTTTGTAGTTATTTTCTGATGTTGCAGGAAAATAGGTAAGGAATGAAGTTTGCTTCACATTGTTATATGGCATGTTTGTTACTTGCTTCTTTCCATAGAAATGTCTGTTAACTCCCAAGAATAGATTGAATGGATAGAAGACGGAATGACTAATCTCAAATTTTTGATTTGAGACATCATGAAATTGTAATAATTTAGGCGTTGATGAATAATTTGGATTGTTGGGGGCAATATGCTGACATTATAAATTTTCAGAGAGTGTTGTAAAGCACTATGGAATGGTATATACTGTAAGTCTAAGTGCTATTGTTATAGCTATAATTTTTAATTTATTATTGTGCTTCTTGGATTTTCTCTTTCAGCTAGTAAAATAACAGTTTTAGATTAAGAATCAAGCATGCTTATGAATTTGGGAGGTGACATAGGTGAAATTATAAGAATTGTGTAACAAGGATTATGCAGACACAAACCCACCCATACACATGCGTACATACAGATTTTTGCTCTTTTTAAAGTCTTGTCCTTCCAAAAAAAGCAAATAAAGGGACAATCAGAATTAACAGGGGAAGGAAGAAGGAAGGAAGGAAGGAAGGAAGGAAGGAAGGAAGGAAGGAAGGAAGGAAGGAAGGAAGGTTTTTGCCAGCAATGCCATGTCCATTTGCATCAAAAGCTTAGGCATGGCCATGTTTCTTATTTTGGAAAGCTAGTCATAAGAGCCATAGCCTAGATCAATGTTTCTCAACTTCATCAATATTAAGATATATGGATTAGCACAGCTGGCTAGGGCAGTGATAGTGAAGCTTTTCGGCACCGAGTGCCCAAACCGGAACGCGCATGCATGCATGCACATGCATGTGTGCGTGCCCGAGCGCTGGAAAACTGAAGACCAGCTGGCCAGTGTGTGCACTGTGCATGCCTGTTTTTTGGCCATTTGGGGGACTGTTTTCAGGCTGTTTTTCAGGCCATTTTTGGTGTGAAAAACAGCCTGAAAAAGTTCTGGAAAATGGCCTGGTTTTTGGCTGGTTTGGGGGCTGTTTTCTGGCATTCCAGTGCCCACAAAAACCATCTGGCTAGAGTGCATGTATGCACCAGAAATCAGAAGAGCAGCTGGAGATGGTGCGCATGCCCACTGAGAGGACTCTGCATGCCACCTCTGGCATGCATGCCATAGGTTCGCCATCACGGGGCTAGGGGATTCTACAAGTTAAGGTCCACCAACTTGTTGCTGAGATTGAAAAGCACTGGGTTGGATTTCCATTCCTTTTGAGCACTAAACATTATCTCAAAGTCTTCTGTTTGCCCCACTATTTGCGTGGGAGTGGGGGGAATCCAAATTTCATCATACAGAATTTTCTTAAAAGATTGCATAATTCCCTCTGTTATGTTTCTTACTTTCATCTAGTTTTCTATTTTGCAGCGGAATGTTGTAACAAAACAAATCCAAAAAGCACATCACAGATAAACAGAACCATAATCAACTGAGAGCTCTTAATATCCACCCCCCTAAAGGCTATGACAGCCAGGAAAATGAATATATGAAGGAAAAGAAAGCTACAGCTGGAAGTTTAAACTACAAGTGGTAATTTCAGTTTCAATTTATTATAGGTTAGGTAACAATTGCAACTGTGTAGGTACTTTGCAAAAGCTACAAATAGGGCGCTAAGTAATTTCCTTCATCCCCCAGTTCTTGTACACAAGAGCAACCTACATTTCTGTTGTTGAAGATCTTCAGTAAGGAGACCTTGTTCATAGGATCAACTCTGATACAAACTCCTCTGAACACAAAATTAGTTCTTTGCTACAAATATACACCAAGAATACCTCGGTGTTTGCTCCTCATAAAATTCCATCGGCTAACTAAACAAACTGGAGATGTTTCTATAGAACAGGAGTATGAAACTCAAGGCCCGTGGGCTGGCTCCGGCCTGCGGGGTGCTTAAATTTGGCCCAAGGGGCCAGCCTGAAAATAGCAAATTTTTGCCTCCGCTAGCAAAAATGGGGCATGGGGGAGCACGTGCAGCCCCCCTGCAGCCTGTTTTCGGCCTGGACAGCCTCCTGTAGCACCCTGATGACCAAAAGGGGGTGAGGGAGGCTCCAGGAGGCATCCATCCCATCTCCCCCACCCAGACCAGCCTGCAGAGGAGAACTACAATGCTGATCTGGCCCTCAAAGAAATCCAGTTTGACCCCCCCTGCTATAGAACCTCAATCTGTAATTCTGGTGTATTCAGAGCCAACATTTAACCTTTGCTATTTTTATCTATTCTCAGCTTCAAAGTTGCTAGAAAACATAGCTACTATTTAGCTATTTTAAAAAAAAATAGTGTGTGCATTTCATTCACAAAAATAGCCTTTTTTAATGGAATGCAGGTAGTCTTTGACTTACAACCACAATTTGGAATTGCTGATTAATGTATAACAAATTTCAATCTGTGTTTCTGTTGTCAATTTTAGGAATAAACACTATAGTAATATTAAGAAATTACCTAGAGTTGGGGAATATGTCATTTCCTTATTATCAAGAGGAGCCATCAATTACGCAGGAGAGAAATTCTATATATTTTGGTAAAAGCACTTTTTTTCCTCTTAAAGGGTTGTCTGCAGAAAATAAGCAGTAATAGAGCATTAGTGTTGCTGTGTGTTCATTTCTTTCAGCTGCCATAAAACTCTCCTAGTGTGAGGGCTGGAGCTGGAAAGGTGGGAAAATTGAAGCCTTGGGCAGACATGACAATTCTGTAAACACAGGCCAGGGGACATTAAGAGAAATGGACAGCAAGCAATTGGCTACAATAAAATAGTAACAGAAAGAATACTAGCCAGACATCGGAACATTGGAAAAGACATAGTTCTGAAAGTTTGTAGAAGATGATATTCATCATCAGAATTAGGACTGCCAAGTATCCATAATGTTCATCTATCCAAACTTAAATGTTCTGCTCAGTTCATATGTGCCAGTGCTCTTGGAGACAGATTTAGTGCTATGCCCAAGATAGGGCTTCTGATGTCTAATCCTGGCCCACCTATAACAGAGCTAAGAAATAAGATGGTGGAGAAAAGCTCTTGAGATGCTAAAGGGTCAAAAAATTAAAAATGATAATATCCACATTAGATTTTAATATAGCAATAGCACTTAGACTTATATACCGCTTCATAGTGCTTTAGAGCACTCTGAGCAGTTTGCAACATCAACCTATTGCCGCCAACAATCTGGGTCCTTGTTTTATCGACAGAAGGATGGAGGGCAGAGTCAACCTTGACCTTGTCAGGACTGAACTCCTGACTATGGGCAGAGTTAGCCTGCAATACTGTATTCTAACACTGTGCCACCACAGATTCTCAACTTCGTGATAATATAATATCATAATAACAAACACTGTTTTGAGGCAAAAGCTTTGTAATTGAAGCAAAGATTAAATATCAAGAGCCACAATCACATTATAAAATCACATAACTGTTATTAATTCCCTTTTGTTAGCTATTTCCTTTAGCATCCATTATAATTCCTTTCTAAATTGCCTCCTTGAAAGCTCTTGTTGTATAAAGGAAAATGCACTGGAACTTTATTCAGTTCTGGGCTATTATAGGTACTGTATCTTCTTTAAAACTAGCAGAACATATTGGTAACTAGTGGGCTACAGGGCTTCCTGACCAGGCATGGATTTATAAAGTAACATGAAGGAAATTGCTGAATAACCAATGAAGTAATTGTTTGTAAAATGTTATTATAAATTAAAGTTACTGATTCATGATTTGCTGAAACAAATCAATGTGGAAAATAAAATTTCTAAAACCAAATACCATTAAGAACAATTTGATTGGACACAATTCATAATGAGAAAAAATATGTTTACTGACATTGAATTTAATTAATTGAAAGAATAGTTAAAAAATGAAAAGATTTGAAACTGGAAAAAATAAAAATGATCTATAAAAGCAGTACAAGAACACAACAACATAAACTTTGATTTGGTTATGCCAATGAATTTTTTAAACAGCCATATCAAAATAATCAAATGGAAATACAATTGTCTAAATGTTAACAATTTATAGAATTTTTTTTTAGAATGTATGAAAAACACTAAGGCAAAGGTAAACTTCTCTGAAATCCATTCAAAGGAAATACGGAAATAAAATTTTGCATGATGTATGCAATCACTTATGACTAAAACATAATACAGTCCCACAAAAACAATAATAATAGAAATAATGAACTAAAATTGAAATTGAAAACAAGCTACTAAGCAATAAATCAGATGTCAAAGCATTAAAATTAAAACTATTAGCAATCTACAAAATTCGAAATAACAAATACTGAAAAATTAGAAAATAAAAGCAACTTTGAAAAGTGATAAGATATAGATAGAAAAATAATTGCAAGTGATAGAAGGGTTAAAACGTGATAGCAACTTCTAAGAAATGTCAATGATATAATAGTAGAATCAAACAATTGCAACTAAGTAGAAGCAACCACTAGGAGAACTTCTGGGCAATCTCAATCCTTCTTCATGTTCAGAGAGAAATTACAAAGAGATGGTCAATTTCCACTTTGCATGGAACCATCTTCAGTTTGCTGTTCCTTCCTCAGAACTCCATAAGGGGGTTACATTGCTATGACACAATGCACATTTTTATGTTGTTTTCATCTCCACCCGTCAGATTCCTATTATATGTCTTTTTCTGAGTGTGATATTTACTTTGGTTACCTTACAACTTGAGTGTTTCACTGAACGAACGAACGAACGGATGGCATGGCATGGCATGGCATAGCAGTATAACATAACTATTAGTGTATATTAAAATATATTTAAAGTATGAATTACTTTTCTACATACAAACATGGATAAAACTAAACAATAAAACTCTTCCTGTCTTCTATTCCTGGGGGCGGGGGAAGACTTTTTTCTAGAATAATTGTTGTCTGGATTGAAAAGTGCTATTGGAGCCACTTTTATCCCACAGCTTTTTCAAATCAGTGAAAATAACACAAATGAATCATTTTGTAGTTTAGACATTTGTGGAGTCAATTTAATCTCTTGATTCAGTAGGATAAAACACAAACAGTCTCTAGTGTGCTATTACCTCACTCATCATCAGCTACTGAAATGATGAAAAGAGATTCATAGCATCATGGACCTAGAAGCAGCCTCAAGGGTAGTAAAATTAAGTCACCAATCCTCAGATGTGAAGTTAATGCTGTATGTTTAGCCCATGGTTAGCAACTCTAATATGGAATATATTTGAAATGGTCATAGACATGCACTTTATTGAGTACATGCAGAGTTATAGCTTGCTTGTGTAATTTGCTTTGCTAGTAATGATCCTGCACAGTGAGATCAATGCTGAACTGACCATGTATGTAATTGGCAATTCAGAAGTTCTGTGGCTAAAGATACCACCCTGTAAAACCCTATTCATGGGATTCATGATCTCAACCTCTGTTGCTAATTTATTTGATTGATTCAGCATGTAAGTTATTTATGTCCTGTCTTTTGTTTTGACATGGGGTAACCTTCCTTTAAAGGATTTCAAACAGAATTAGATATACCCCACTAAATTGGTCATTGGAATATATAGTATTACTGTTACTGTAATTGTGTCCACTTGTGATCTTCTCATAGTTATCTGGTTGGCCACTGGCCACAATACTTTGGGGTAGATCAGATATTATACTTCCAATCTTTTCAGATTAGTCTGATGGTTGCATATTTTTTCACAAAACATTAGAAAGACCTCACTGCCTAATTCAGAATAAGGGAAAAAAGAAGTCCCAAGTGATGAGTTGGAATGCATGCAGGTAATCCTCAACTAACAACAGTTCATTTAGTGACCATTCAAAGTTACGACAGCATTGAAAAAAGTGACATGACTATTTTTCACACTGACAACCATTGCAGCATCCCCATGATCATGTGATCAGAATTCAGATGCTTGGCAATTAGCTCATATCTATATGATGGTTGCAGTGTTCTGGGGTCATGTAATCCCCTTTTGCAACCTTCTGACAAAGTCAATGGCAAAGCCAGAATCACTTAACCATGTTACTAATTTAAAAACTGCAATGATTCACTTAACAACTATTGCAAACAGCAATGATTCACTTAATAACTGTTGCAAGAAAAATCGTAAAATGTGGCAAAACTCATTTAACAAATGTTTCACTTAGTAACATAAATGTTGGGCTCAATTATGATTGTAACTCGAGGACTGTATGGTCTTTTTGTCAATTCAAGACTGTGTTATCGAAGTGTTAATTTGGCTGTACTTTATAATGGATTAGAAACAAAAAAAACATGAAAATAGGACCAAATATTCTTGGACAAAATATCATCTCACAAAGTGGAAAAAAGGATTCAATTGCCCTTTTCCCTCTCACTTTTATAGAAATTAGCAGATTTGTTCCTGTCCTCCCACAAATTTGGCTCAACTTTTAAAAAAAACAAGCTACAATTGAGTGGGCAATAGAAATCAGTTTACAGAGATTAGTTTACAAATAAGGAATTGATTTCCCAGCTTTCTCTGGGGGAAGAATATCAAAAGATTTGTACTCCCAGGTCCTGTTGTAACTACTTTCAGAATATCCCACATTGCAGAAAAAAGTAAAGGGATTTAAACACATTTTGCCTGTGATGAAAAACAAAAAACTTCCAATTCAGTATGTTAAATTCTGCTCTATCTCCCACAGTAGATAGATATTCAAAACTCTTAGAAATTATAATGCATTTCTTACAGTCAGATATTTTCTGAGAAAAATATCATTCCACTTTTAACACACCAGACATTGTGATTTTATCAGGAACCAATTTATATGGCAATTGTGTTTCTAAAAATCCACCTTAACCAATAATATTATGCATATAACAGGATGCTAAAAAGCATGCTCACTTTGTTTACTGAATTTCCTGTTTGTTACAAGAAAAAGAGAGAGAAATGGATGGAAAATTTGTTTAGTATTTTACCACTTGGTATTTTAAAATTGCTCTGCAAATTTATATTGTACATATCTTTATTTTCTTGTTCCTACCCTGTGTCCTAGTCTAGTCTAGTGTAGTCTAGTTTTCATCATCTCTAC
>JAOYMU010000252.1:48993201-49004775 GCA_025802295.1 Psammodynastes pulverulentus | reverse complement strand
CCCCAGACAGCTTTGCTGTTTGGGGAATTCTGGGAGTTGAAGTCCTTCAGGCTTAAAGTTGCCAAGGTTGGAGACCTCTGCTATAGAGCACTTAAGAAAGTATTCAACCAGTGGTGAAATTCAGCCGGTTCTCGCCTACTCGCACGAGCCGGTAGCGCTGCTGAACGGCAGCTCCAGCGCTCCGCGTTTTGGGGTGCTTCTTTGCCCTGCCACCCGCCCCTGCTCTTTCACGATGTTTATCCGCTCAGCCAGATGACGCGCTGAGCAGATTCCCCTATGAGAATGCCCAGGAGGCATTTTGGCTGGGGCTTGCCTCAGCTGCACACGCACGCGCGCTGTCACGGAACCGGTGGCAGCGCTGTTCGGATTTCACCGCTGTATTCAACCACAAGTAAATAAAAAGATTTCATAAAATTATGAGTTATGGGTAAGAGTAAGACAAATGATACCTGAATACAGTCCAGAATAAAACCTAATTCCAATTAAGGACACCAGGAAATAATGAAGAAATAACAACCATTATAGCAGTGTTTCTCAACTTCATCAGTATGTAAATTCTGGGTTTGGAAGTTCACACATCTTAAAGTTGCTGATGCTGAGAAACACTGCATTGTAGTAACAAAGGTTTTAGCTTTGTTGTATTATGTGCTAAAATTAAATTTGGCCCAGAACACACTGGTGCTCCCTTTGTGAGTTTAAAGTAGCAATAATTTTTGAAACCACAGTTGCTGATCAGAACAAATGTGGCAAACAGTAAATAGGTTTTCTGGTGTAGTTCAACTATGAACAAAAAGACATATACCTCAAAACCAAAGGCAACAGGAAAGGTCATATGTTTGAACTGTCACTATAGTTCAAAGTATTGCAGGGAGCATGTATTTTTATTGCTCTGTTTTCTATCTGCAAATGAAGATGGTTTCAAACCATAATTCTTTCACATTTAATGGATTTTTTTCTGAAAAGTCATTGGTCTTTTACTGTCCTGCAGTCTCTTGTGGGAAGCACAATTCAGAGCAGCTCATTCTTTGTTTCATACCCTGGTCCTTTGGCAGGACTTATTTCACTGGCAAAAGAACAAAAATCCTTCCACTTGAAATAGGTAAGGGCCCTCCCATCCAACTGGAACAGGATAGGTCAGCTGTTAGTATCTGTTCCATGGCAAAGCAGCACAAGAGAATAGGGGAATATGCTTTTGAAAAATGCTGAGAGTACCATCCCAGGTTTTTTTTTTGGGGGGGGAGCTGATTAGAGCATAGTAGTCTAGTAGCATCTCTCCAAAATTTACAAGGGCCTCTTTCAAGAACATACATTGTAATTAAGTTCTCTCAAATTCAGAAGTTGCATACATTCCCATAAGCCATGTACCAGTTTGAACTGTGTTTGTTCCTAACCATGATGTTCAAGGGAAGACCTTGAGTTCATTATTTTGAGCCACGATAAAATAAGAAGAAATTCCCACTTGTACTTTCCATGAACTTGAAAAAGAAGGAATATTAATCTAAATAAAAACGAGGACATGAACATCATTGAGAAGTAGTTGTCAGTATATTCTTTCTATGTTGAATATATTTACTAGAGCTCAAATATTATACTTGAATATAATCCATGGAAAGTTTAAAATGGATTTTCTCTAATCAAGTCCCCACACAACTTATTAATTCAGTTTTACTACAGGTCTGTTTCTGCTTTGCCAGCAGATTGAAGATGAGCAAGCAATATAGTATTATAGATGAAATGTCAGATAAATGATGCAACTACAAGCCCTATCTATCTGCCTATCTATCTACTTATCCTCTGTAACAAAAGGGCTATGAAAGACTAATAATTTATAATTTGAGGGTTTGTTTGAAATATCTTTCTATGTGAAGTCACTTTTTTTTGCAAGTGTTGGACCAAATGTTATAACATCTGTTTCTTCCTCTTTTCTATCTCCTGCACACACAGAACTTAAAGACTGTTTAGTGGGTTAGTTGGGCCTACAGTAAATGATAAGGTAGAAAGACATTTCTTCTTATTTTTAATTGCAGAGGTTAATTGATTTACCCAAAATCATAGACAGCAACACTTCTATTGACAAATTCTCATCTGTGCAGAGTTTCCAGGAAATAAAAAATACCTATAGCATAAAATGTAGTTTTTTTATTTCACCCCATATTCTGGTCCCAATAATTAAGGTTTTGATTAAAAATAAAATATTTCTTTTAGCCACCAAAAGATAATGAAAAAAACATTGCCTGTTGGTTTTTCTGCAATCAAGAGATTCCACTTATTCCAACGCTATTAAAAATGTAGTTCTCAAAAGTTATTGTTTTTCCTGTTAGGTTCCCTGGTGAGATAAAGATCAAGTCTACCCTTAGTGTAGGACAATTTTATGCATTGTTTATATCTGTAGAATGATTCATAATATGTGTTGCCAGAAAACAAAGTCAATAACTTCTTCATTCTTTAAACAGCACATTTAAATTGCAAGCAACATCTGCTGCAGTTAAATTGTATTATTGCCTGGCCAGTGAGTTTGCAGTTGAAATAATCCATTTTCTTTCTGTGAGGTCATATATAAAAAGTATCCAGCAACAAATACTTAAGATGATAAAAGTACAAGCCTAGCTTTGTGGAAAAGGCTCAAAAACTGGAAAAGGTAGAAGGAAAGAGAGGAGGGTTACCAACAGCCAAATGGATGAACAGCTACAGTGGCAATGGATGCCCTGATGGAATACCTGAAAGACCAGTCAAAGACAGTTTATCATGGAAAAAATATATCCATCTGGTTACTAGAAGTAAAACAAAAACCCAACTCTGATGGCACATAATCAATCAATCAACCTTTACGGAAAGAAGAGGACAGCTTCATTGCAGTTTTTCCTGATGCGTGTCAAGCAAACATCCACCACCTGTGTTTTTTCACAAAAGCTCTTTCCCATGTTGAATCACTTCTTCAAGGTAGAGTAGACTAAAAAACCCAAAGATATGCATGCTAATGCTACATTATTATTATTTTTAATAAACAGAATATTGCAAGTCTGAATATGCTTTATCCCTCCATCCCTTTATCTTTGTGATATTAAAGAGGGTCAAATATGAGATGCTTTATCAAATTAAAATTTGGCTTCGAACACATATTTTTTTAATATGACCATCTGTAATGGAATGTCAGGTTTCCAAGAATGGAAAAAGAAGCAAGAGTTTAAATACATTGTATAAGAGAAAGGATGAAAACAGCTCCTCCGTAATAATTCTTAGAGTATATATATTTTATGGTGCAAATAGTCTGCCTGAGTTTGGTAAGATTTCTTTCCATAGATGAGGAATAATAAAGAAACCTGCTTAGAAGAATCATAATGTGTCTTTCTTGGTTTTTGGAGCTTGATACCATCACCTTGGTCATGGCTCTGTCTCCTGTTCTTCAAGATTATTCCTACTTCCCATTACAAAAAGTTGTACCTGAACTAATAAAATAGATATTATAAAGATCCCATTTCAGGATTAAAATCAGATTTACATTTACAATCGCCAATTCATATAGTTTTAGAAAAACCCTTTGATATTCCAGTGTCCACAGAGGTTTTTTCAAGATTATCAATGGAAAAGAAAGGGACAAAGAATTGAACTTCCTCCTGTTAAATTTCTCAATGGATTTTACATCACAAATGTATACTCAGTTTGGAAAGAAAGAAAGACTATAGGGGGCAATTCAAATGAGTTTCACATATCTGTATCTGTTGACTTTTTAAGAAGCAACAACAGAAAAGATCAAATGCAGATCACTAAGCATGCCACAATGCGCGCACACACACACAGGCTTGTCTCTATTTCATACCTAGCTTTGGCTTCTCGGCAGCACTTCCTGCTCTTAATTATTGAGGAACTGGTAAGAAAAAGCTGGCAGGACATGAAGTTTGGCACCTTTCCTACAAAGCACACACCTGCTTCCAGCCTAGATGCTTATGTAAGCCTCAGCTAGAAAAAGAGTCCAAAGGAGCAAGCATAGGGGAAACCATCTGCACACTGGGATGGATGCCAGATTACAGCTTTTATTTATGAGAACAGTTTCCATTCTGGTTATAGATGTTAAAACTGCCAGAGTTTCAGGCCTCCTGCCACAAGTTCCTTATCCTGCATAACCGTTTCATACTTTCAGTGGTTTCCTTAGCTCTGAAAGCTAAGTACAATTCCAGATTTGTACTGGAACTCTCTCTTACACACACACATGCATACACATTTACTCACTCACATACAAACTATAATATGCTGTGTGTAAAACAGGCAAATTCCTCCTTGACAAGGACATTGTTTTATTATACTGATTTATTATAATCCTGCACACATTCACTCATGCCTGGTCATCTCATCTGGATTACTGCAATGTGCCCTTACATGGGGCTACACTAAGACTATTCAGAAGTTACAGCTGGTGCAGAAGGGAATGGCACAGGCAGTTCTGGGACCTCTAGGGTGGCATGTATAACATGTTGCATGGGCTGCATTAAAACCCTTTATATGAGTCCTAAGGAGACATCTTGCCCCAATGGAACTAAAAGGACAAGTATAAAAAGTGGAAAGGGAGCACATAACTAAGGCAGAATATCAGCAAATAGCCAATATTATAATCCTGCACAACTACAGACCTATCAGCCTGACATCAATACCTAGGAAGATTCTGGAAAAGTTAATCAAGCAGCGAATCTGCAAACACCTAGAAGCAAACAAAGTCATAACTGGAAGCCAATATGGATTTACCAAGAACAGATCATGTCAGAGAAATCTTATTGCATTCTTTGACAAAGTGACAAAATTAGTGAACCAGTGAAATGTTGTGAATATATTTTATTTGGACTTCAGTAAGCAGGGCTTTTTTTCGGCGCCAAAAGGTGCCGGAATGTGCCCCCCCCATCGTGCTAAAAAACCCCGGAAGTGGTAGCGCGCGATTGGTGGGGACGGAGCACGTGATACGTGCTCCGAAAAGGTGCCGGAACGGCGTTCTGCTGAGCTCCGGCTCAAAAAAAGCCCTGGGTTTTTTTCTCTTTTTATATGCAGTCCCCCAGCTTAATTCATAGAAGGCATGACATAAGGCAAGAATCTGAAGCTAACAGTTGATTCTTTCTCTCCATTCATTTTCAGAGGCAGAGTCAAATGCATCCACATATAATTCATTTAGATAATAATTATGTATATGAATTAAATGTGCATTTATTTGAATCCCAAACTCAAGAAAAATCAAAAATTATAACCGTTCCGCTTTTTGTTCCTTGAGGCATGTACCCAAGTGTTTAAAAATTCACTATCTCATCTACATTTTAACACTAAATGTTAGTGCATTACGTGTGTGTGTGTGTGTGTGTGTGTGTGTGTGTGTGTGTATCATGATTAAGTGCACAAGCTGTTAACAAATCTGTTAGTTGTCTTCACTAACCCCTCTAAATCCCTTGGCCTGCTGATTTTATAAGATATGGTCAAAATTTGACCCTGAAGTTCTCGTTTAGTCTGTTTGAATGGGCTGCCATATAGCAGTGAGATAGAGAGAAAAGCCAAATTTAACAACCTCAAGAAAGTGAACGTATTTAAACATTTAGCCCAAAATGAGATTCAAATGAAGACACAATTTTAAAAAAAGCCCAGTTCTTTAAATACTTGTATAATAAAAGAAAGCACTCTGAAATGCAAACATTTTCCCTGATGATATTTTTTTATCTGCCATAAAGGTTAGCAAGAAGGTATCGTTGAAGCAAATGGCATAGCGGTCCATTTACTTTGAGTAATTTGGCCTTAAAGCAGCTATTAAGAGGGAAGAGCTTCTGCAAGCAGAGGCCAGAGCATCACACAATCACTCTTGCAGAATTTTCCCTGTTTCAGCTGATATGCTCTCTCTATATTGCTAGCAAGGCATTTCCTGTCATTTGTTTTATCTATTCCGGTCTCGGGCAAGAATTGCATAGCATTTACTGTGCAAGCAAGTAGATTTGAGGAAGAAATAGAACAAGGAACCAGAAGTCTTTGCTAAGGGATTTGGCAGAATGAATGTCAATATGAATCTGTATCGTCAGCTAATGAACTTGAGCGTATATAACAGGCTAGGTTTTAAATCGTACCATAGGCATATGGGAATGTCTCTGTGATGGTAAGTTTTTTTTTTCAGCACTAGAAGACTCATCGATAAAATGGAACCACCATAGATCTCCTGTTCCAGCAACAGATGGCAGCCCAAAAGTAGGGGTGCCCTTGCATAGGTTCACCTTGTACCCAGTTTGAATTATTGCAGTGTGCTCTAAATGAGGCTGCTTTTGAAGACCACTCAGAAGTTACCACTGGTCCAGAATATGGCAGCACAAACAGTTATGGGTATCTCTATACTCCTGTTGCGCTAGCTGCACTGGCTCCCAGTTTGCTTCCAGGTGCAATTCAAGGTGTTGGTTTATTACCTTTAAAGGCCTCTATGGTACTGGCCCAGGTTATCTGGGGAACCACCTCTTCCTAACTCAACTTCTATCTGCCAAGATAGAGCGGGAACCCTTCTCATCTCCTCCCTTAAATGGTGCCATTTTATGATATCTGGGATATGTGCCTTTTTCCCTTTGAAGCTTGATTGGGCCCCAAACTTTTAATCTTCCCAAAAGCACTTGAAACTGGCTTTTCCTCAAAACACTGAGATAGGGTGAAATTATTGAAATGAACTTCTGAAAAGTGAAATTCCTGGTTTGTATTGGTTTGGATTTGGTTTCAGTTTTGGTTTTAGCTCTACTTTTTATTGTAAATTGATGTTGTTTTACCAACATAAATTGTTTATTTGTGAGATGCCAAGAGTTTGACACAAGATAGGTGACTATATAAATATTTTAAATAAACAGACAAACAAACAAACTTTTTTACAGTACTGCAGAGAAAGCTATCTATGTGGTTTTAAAGAGAATAAAAGGACAAGCATTTGCTTAAAGTTACATTTATTTAGAATTACATCAAAATGGGGATTTTACCTTTTGTCTCCCAGTTTACCCAGATTTAGGCAATTTCCTGAATCAAAAGAAGAACAGTTGCTGCATATTACAATTTTGTTGTTTTGCTTATTAATTTGCAATATCTTAGCATTGCTGGGAACAGAATCTGGGGGGGTGGCGTGCAAAATTCCAGTACTAAAAGGAAGATAGCTTTATTTTATGTTAGGGAAGAATATGATCTCTAGAACCTCCTCAGATACATTTTGTGGGAAAACGTATTTGATGAGGAAAAATTCTTTCCTCTTACGTACTTGTCAGTGGGGGACTCTACATACATGAAAGTGTAAGTTCCTGTTTGTTGCCATTGTGCTGTAGGGAATAGAGTCTTACACTAAAATGGAAGGCCAAGTCCCCATTTTAACCAATTTATATTGCAGGATTTTTAAGGTTAAAATAAGGGGAACAAATCAGTTATATCTTCTTAAGCTTCTAGGTGAAGTGGTATGAAACAATGGGCATTTTGGTAATCTGCAACTTCAGATTACACAGTGTACTGTAGCTGCAATCTCCAAAGAGAGATGGTTCCATATTGTGCTATTTAACATCTCATTTCCAATGTAGCACTGAAGATATTACTTAGTTGGGTAATGAAACTTCATGTACTTTATAAAAAGCTAAAGATCCAGAAATTGAGTCATGCTTAATGTATCCTAAATATTTAAGCAATGTTTCACACTGTAGAAATGAAGGATTAGGGTTAGGACTGAAAAGCTAGCACAGGCCTTCCCCAACCTAAGCACCCCTTGTAGGTCCTTAAATTTCCAAAGTTAACTGAACAACATACCCTCTGAGAATTTTGGGAATTGGTTCAAATATATGAATGTTGGCTAGATTGAAGAATGCTGAGCGGGCATCTTGCTGTTCCTTGCTCACTATAAAATTCCTTTTTTCCCCTGTGTTTTTAAATAGTTTCTGACCAGGACAGTAATGTATTTATTGCTTCTTGAAAATCACAGATCTCCGTATCTCTTCCTGTGTCCTGATTAATCTCTCATTGTCTGTTTACTGGATATATTTTGGTCAGTTTTCCTTCTATTGTGTATTGTCAATAAAGCAACTGTGATTAACCTTCCGTCCAAATTCTTCAGGGTTTTTTTTTCTTAATGAGAATAAACTATAAGAAGGAGAAAAGGTTAACTAAAAGCAGTGAATTTTAGTACAATGAAGTCACTTACTAAATCCTTTGGCATCAGTGCCTGACACCTCGAGAGTGATTATAGGTTCATACAGATACAGTTCTTCAACACTAGCTTAGACATGAGAAGGATAAAGGTCTTACCTTCGCATCCGCGTTTTAATTACTTTCAATAGTTTGAGATTTGAAAAAGAGTGGAAGGATGAATCAGTATTTATAAGTGTACTATGACATTAGTGCAGTAGATTTGGTTGTAATTCTATTATAAATCTTTATTCAGGGATCTTTATTCAAGTTCTAACAACATTTTTCTATAAATAAGCTTATTTCTAGCATTCATATACATCTCAGTGCTGAGATTTTTTTAAAAAAATAACATTTTAAAACAATTTTGATTTATGTATATTTTTAGAATATTGAACTTCCATGAAACTATAATTTAACTAATTCTCTAGGGAGAATCTCTTGGAAGATTTTAGTGCCTTTTCATATAAGTCAAGTAACATTGATTACTTTCTCTCATTATGGTTCTTTACATTTATTGCTTTGTATTTTATTTGATATAATGTATATGCTAGTAAATAAATGTAGGAAATGAGAAAAATATTATTTGGGTAGAATATTTGTTCCTGTATACAAACCCTGTTATATTTAAATCAACTGTTTCTATGGATTCTAATCCTTCTATTCTCATTCATCATCTGTATCTGCATCTTCTGCATCTGTATGGCAAAAAATGTTCATGGCTAACTCTTCTTCCTTGCTTCCATCCCATGTGCCACCCAGACTACCCAACTCAGTCTTAAGGAGCAATATTCTATTCACAGATACCTTCTTATACACTGCAGATATATTTATTTCCTTTCTACAGAGATACACTCATATATCCTCTACCAGACACCTGAGAGGGTGCAGGATCTTAGCTGAGATGGATGGATGGATGGAGAGAGAGAGAGAGAGAGAGAGAGAGAGAGAGAGAGAGAGGAGTATGTGGCAAAAACTATAATATACTGGTGTATATACTGGTGTGGGTGTGGGTGTAGGTATTAGTCTGGCATAATTGACCGAAGAACACAAAACTGCTGAGACTGGCTGGGTAGAAAACCCTCTTCTGCTAATTTGCCCATTCCTCAGCATCTCACATGTGCAGCATTCTTAAACTGTTCTGAAGTGCAGTATGGAAGTATATCCCTTCTAGGTTCACAGTATTTTATGATGCTGTTTATGCAGGGTATCCGTCGTTGATGCTGTAACTATGGGTCTTCTTGCAATACATCATACTTAGAAAGCCAGAATCCCTTCTAACCTACACTTCGGTCTCTTTCTTTATTGCAGCCGGCTGTCCAGATTCCTTGATTAAAGAGCTGCATCATTTCAGAATTCTTGGAGAGGAGCAGGTGAGTGAGCCTCTCAAAGATGGTACCATGGTGCCCTGAATGATAGACACTAATGAGACAACTTCTTCTCTCTCCAGAGAAGCACATCTCATGACCTTCCCGGTGCTCTGATTTTGGGGAGCAGGACTCCCATATGTGACCTATCTCTCACTTCCTTCCTTTCAATTGATTTATGGTTATTCTGTGTATCTATCTTAGTACTTTATTAATTGTTATATATGCATTACCTGCCACAGCTTTTTCAACTCAGTATTCCCTGCAGAAAACAGGCAGTAAAGTTACAGGTGGACAAATAAGATGATAAAGACTGCCTAAACTATAAATAAATGTATGGTGCCTCATCCTTTCTTTTTATTCATTTGGTTAGGATCTTAAAATACTACCCCTGAACTCTTTCCAGAGTTTCAGGGTGCAACACAATAAACACTGATTTAATTATTCTTTTGTATAACATACCTACCTTTTCCTTTTTTGAATAGGAATAACAGAATAACAGAGTTGGAAGGAACCTTGGAGGTCTTCTAGTCCTAACCTCTGGTCAGGCAGGAAACTCTATACCAGGGGTGTCCAACTCAAGATCCAGCCCAAGGGATACTTAGATATGGTTGGTACAACCACCCTGGAAACAGCGAAGGACTGGCCCATAGGGCCTCTGCCAATGAAAACGGAGCTCCGTTTTCGCTGGCGGATGGTTTCAGGAGGCCGTCGCAGCCGAAAACGGAGGTTGGGAGCCTGTTTTCGCTGGCAGAGCACTCAAGCCACCACTGGTACACTCGACACAAGTGACATCGAGTTGGCCACAGCCACCCCAGACATGCTCACCCCGTCCACCCAAGGTCAAACACAACCCTGATGCGGCCCTCAATGAAATCTAGTTTGACACCCCTGACCTATATCATTTCAGACAAATGGTTGACAAAACTCTTCCAGTGTTGGAGCACCCACAATTTCTGGAGGCAAGTTGTTCTGTTGATTAACTGTTTTAACTGTCAGGAAATTTCTCTTTAGCTCTAGGTTGCTTCTCTCCTTAATTAGTGTCTATCCACTGCTTCTTCTCCTGCCTTCAAGTGCTTTGGATAATAGGTTGACCCATTTTTTTTTTGTGGCAGCCCCTTAGATATTGGAACACTGCTATCATGTTACCAATGCCAGGAAGTGTTCTTTATATGTCCCCTAATCATCTTTGTTGCTCTTCTCTTTGAAACCAAATGGACTAAGAGTTGATGGATTCACTTAATAGGATTTGCATTTCTATTATTTAATTTGCAAGTTTCTGATCTCAAGCAATTTGGAATGCAGCTGTATGTCAAAATCCACACTTTTAAAAAGTTTGTCAAGCATATCCAA
Source organism: Psammodynastes pulverulentus (assembly GCA_025802295.1). Taxonomy (NCBI): domain Eukaryota; kingdom Metazoa; phylum Chordata; class Lepidosauria; order Squamata; family Psammodynastidae; genus Psammodynastes; species Psammodynastes pulverulentus. The sequence goes on along the minus strand of JAOYMU010000252.1, from coordinate 48,993,907 downwards.
ATAGCTATACAACAAATGGAAATTGAGGAGTACGGGTACAAAATTTATTATGCTAGGGATTTTTTAAAAAAAAATACATCTTTTGAGAATTGTAACAAAAATAGTTATGTTAGTAGGAAGGTTCATGGAAAAAGATTTGTTAATGCCATCACATGTCTTGGTTAATTAGAAGGAACACTGCAATTGTTGGCATCCAATAACTCAACTTCAAAATATTTTGAAATAATTTAGAATTATGACCCTTACATATGCAGAATTATTTATTTCCTTGAAATATACCCTTTATTTGTTAGGTATGATATTTCAGGTGTATCAATCCTGCTGTTCTTTTTCTTCTTTAATGACTTTTTTAGTCGACAATGAATTTTTAAGTCCTTTTTATGACCAGTAAAGTAAGTTCCTATTCCCAAAGTTTTATGTGGAAGTACTTTTAGTATTCATAGGAGGCCATATAAATTAAAACACTGTAGAACATTTGTTCATGTGTCCTGTTAGTAGAATTGACTTATAAATGATTCTTGAAATAAAAATTTTGACAGCCCTAATTTCCTCCAATAGTTGCACGGAGGAATACACCATCTATTTTAGAGAACAGTCCTAAGGATTAGGGAGTTAAGGACAAGTGATATTTTATATTTAGTCATCAATTTTATAAGTATATATGTATGTCCATGGATGCATTGTCCCCATTGTTTACGCTGCCCTC
>JAOYMU010000252.1:48886125-48896831 GCA_025802295.1 Psammodynastes pulverulentus | reverse complement strand
CATTTTGCACTAACTGTAGCCTCCGGATGCACCCCAAGGGGAGCCCCATGTAGAGAGCGTTACAATAGTCCAACTGGAAGGTCACCAGCGCCTGAGTGACTGTACGAAGGTCCTCCCGGCCAAGCAAGGGGCGCAACTGGCGGACCAGTCTAAAAGCAAAATAACACCAGAAAATTCAGTACTAAATATGCAGCAAACCTGCAAAACCTTTGATTTATTCTCAATGTTATATTCCTATTTATAAAAAAACCCCGTACACTAATAAGTATATATATTTTTTTAAAAAAAATTGGGAAAACTATCATACACATTGATCATTTGTAAGATCTTATATAGGCACCCATGAATATTATAATCCAGGTCCGTAATTTTTCCTCTTCATACATGAATAATCAGTGAGTTCATTGTTTGAGATGTCACACTTAAAACACCAGCAAAGCCAAGTTCAATTACACAGAATCTTTGAGTTGCATATGAGAGAAAGTAACGTTGTGGTATAATTTTGCCATATTAGCATCAGCATTCATAGACCTGTACCTACTTCTTTTTTAAAGTCTGCCCAGTTTTTGCTTCCCACATTTTCACTCTACCCATGTTTTGATGGACCCAAGAAGGTCAAGTCCTATCATTTTAACTCTTTAAACCATTACTTTTAACTCCTTAGATTCTCAACTGTATTTTAAAATTCTTTTTATGTTGGCCTCATGAAAATTTTAGTTCTCACATCAGGGAAGCTTTACATGAAAGTGAGAAATGTTGGAAAAGCCTTTCCTTTGTGTTGCAGAGATCAAAGGCAGATTCCAAAAGTCAGAATGTGTAGGAGTTCAAAAGCAAGTTCAGTATTTTAGTCAAAGCTTTTTATAGAGAGTTAAATGATGTTCAGAATCATAATATTTCAAAGATGTTGGCATGATAACTGGTTCAGGAGGGCAGTCAGATGTAGTAATACAATATTGTATTGATTGAATGATTGAAACTGGGATTCATTTGGGAATATAATATTAACAACCATGGCAATGCAATTCCTTAGATTTGATTCCCTAAAAGTGCTTTGGCATACAAGTGAGGAGAAAATGCAGTACCGCTCTGTAGTTTTTCTCAGAATCATGTGGCTTTTCTCAGTAGTTTCTAAGCAATAAGGGGAAAAACACAGCTCCTTTAAGAGTTGATGGATGCTACTTTCATACTTCTTCAGATACTTTCATACTTCTTCAGATTCCAAAACAGTTTTTCAGAATCAGCTCCAAAGCCTACTCAAAATAATCTTTCTAACATTTAAGAGAGCTTGACTTGAGCCTTCAAGACTAAGAGTTTCTGACAGAGCTACTGTTCATCAATGCATTAATTTGCCTTTAGAGCCATCACTACATCTTGCAATGAATTCCTCAGGCCAATGTCATGTGAAATGTTTCCATTACAACTTTCGTAATCTGTTGTGTTTGCTTGCCTTCTAATACACACATGCACACAAACAGAGGTTGTGCTGTATCATTAGGCAACTTAACATAGACTCATACCTGAGCACAGGTTTAGAGATACAAACATAGTTCAATGACAGTCCAGGAATCAAATGCCACAGAAGGGAGTTAAACAGTCTAGATCAAAGGAGGCAAAGATGAAAGCAAGAACATAAAAAATGAGCATCTGAAATTGGCAAGTTGTTCCCAAAAGATCCAAGGATATTTGAAGTCTAAATGTAAGTATGGCTCAATTATAGGCATACATCCAAGTTTGATGCTCTTGCCTCCAATATTTCATTCTTAACTTTTATCATTTTTTCCCTAAAATGACAATTGAAGAGACTGTGTTAATCTATATTTCAATTATTAGATTATCTAAGATTTCCTAATGTTGGGCAATTATTTTACCTGCTAAAATAATTAAATGATAAGTTGCTTGTTTTTGAGATATCATCCTTTGAATAAATGCAACAACCCTAAGTCCAGACAACATTCAATTCTTTGTTTGGTAAGAACACTTATTTGGACAAAACATAAACATCAGAACCATGTAACATGGTTATTATTACTTGACCACCATAAATGAAAAAAAAACCCCGCTCTTTGAATATATTCTCTCCAACATTTACAAGAATAGTTAAGATAATTATGTGGCAATCTGACTACAGTCAAATGCCATCAATGTGTAGTCTTTCATTGAAGCTATTGAACTGAAGTTGAATGAATCCTCCTTACACTTTCACGTCTGCCATTTTGTACACTTTACCACAATCAGTATCCCAAACTTTATTTAAATCAAAATCTCCTACGTTTAATTGCAGTAGTGTCATATACATTTTTTAAAAAAGATTGTACGTTTGGTTCTTCTAGATAATTATTACATTTTCAAAATTGCTGTAAGGGCTAATTCAGGGGTGGGATCCTCCCGGTTCAGCCTGGTCCAGGCGAACAGGGAGCAAAAAGCAGCCTCCACTCCGCACACAGGAAAAGGAAGGGGAAAATGCATATTGGGTCCTCCCACCCATACTGGTTCTTAGCTGGTCTTTATCTGCTCAGCTGATTGTCACTGCAGGCTTCAGCTGGTGGCTGGAAAGCGGTGCACACACATTTTTCCTGTGCGCACGTGCAATCACTAAACCGGTAGCGGCACCGGTAGGATCCCACTGCTGGGCTAACTGCTGAAGTTCTAGTCTCCTTGGTTTCAGAATTTGTGCCAAACCTCAGATTATTGGTCAGCCATTTAATGGATTGCTGTATAAATCTTCTATCTGTAAAGATTACATCCTCTCAAAAGTTAAATTTCATTTGACACCTACAGTTCTCTGCTCAGCTTTCCAAGATACTAGGGACATCATTGGATGAGGTATGCTATAAGATTGTGGCTCTTATCACTTAAGTCTTCCCTCTCCTGCTGTTGCTGATTGCTTGTTAAGTCAGCTTCAGAGGCTTTATTTATTTATTACATTTTATGCCACCAATCTCCCCTTAATTGTTTACTGACTGCTAAGGCTAACCACCTGCTGGATCAGGACTGCCAATTCCTCCAAGTCAGAGAAGAACAAACCAATCTTCATTTGTGGGGTTTGACTGCTTAGCCAAGCCACAGTGAAGTCAGTTTCTTTTCCCTGTAGCTTTGGATGCAAGGGTTGAGGTTGGGAGAAGTAGAGTAGGCTATAGTTCGACCTCCAGTTGCAACCTCCCCTAGAACAATTTTTATTCCAAAGTCTGCCTTTTGGGAAGACTATCTTTTTCCATTAAAAAGAGACACATCAGAAAATACTTTTGAAAATAGTTAGAATTGTCATCAAACTACATTCCTGGTGATACATACACACAACCAATTTAGCAACAGTGTAAAAGTAGTTTACTATTGCTTTGTTCTTTGTTCATTTTGGAGTTCCTTATTTGAAATGGAAACTTAACCGATAACCTATTAACTTTTCTTTTTCCCAAATGTAGAATGCCCTACTCCTAAATGTAGAGAATCAGATCCATTTTCAGAGCAGTGTAGTGAGAGGTGCAATTCAAAACAATCTGAGGGCAGGAGGAAACAGTTTAGACATCTCCTTAGATTCACAGGAGTAAGAACTATTTAGAAGTGAAGCACAATCAGACTTGCAAGAGCCTGTAACTGTATCTAATACAATAAAGTAGTTTTAAATTTACTTTGGAGTTACTTTCTTGGTACTGTTTTGAAATCAAGAGAACTCTTGCTTGTGGAGAAAAGTATATGTTGAGATGTATTTTAAAATTGAAATAGCTGGCTTTCACTCAACTTGAGTTGGTAATGAGGGAAAAGCAACCAACCTTTTTTTCATGTTATTATATTTTAAAAATATAATTTTCTGATAATAACACATTAATGCTAAACACGCCACTTCAAAAAGAATAACTTCAGCACAGGGATGTTTCTTGCTGTGAAATTATTCATTTTGCCCTAGTTTTCTTGACTGAATGAATGATGGATTGACTGGGTGATCTCCAGCTCCTTCCTCTTTTCTATTTTTAGACTACAGCTCCATAGTTCTCCAACTTTGACAGCAGAAAACAAAGGCCTAACTTTAAACATTTCATTTTTACCTGAACCATATTCTGTTTAGACTCTTTAACAATACAGAAAACTTAACATTGTGCTCTCAAGCCACCACTTATATGAAAAATATCCTAGAGCAAAATTGTCACTGGCAAATGAGAGCTACTGAATGTGGAATTTTATGAAGCATTTCTGGCACAGCAACCCTGATTGAAATTGAAATTGGAAAAGCGATAATTTATGCACTGCAATTATAATATTAATATGTTGCAAAGTCATACTTAGCAATATATTTTAATTGTATTTTAAATATATCTTTTCAATGGAATGTTTGTTTTTAAAACCTGATTGTAAACACATGTATAACTCAATACTAGAAGCATAGATTTAATATAATCTCATACTTTAACTAGTTTATGCTGAAATTTTCTTTCTAGCTCAGCAAAACTTTATAACTGTATTTGAATTTGACTAAGAATAGAGAGATATGATTATGTCACAAAAAGGAACATATATTGCATAAACAATTTAAGGTTTTGTATGACTTTCAATAACTTTACTGTGATGGAGTTGCCTGGTTGTTAATCAACAATTTCCAAACTTCCAACATCATGTCTTAATTAGTTTGTCAAAGTCTCTAGTGCACTAAAGTATTTATTGTTCCTATTTAAAAAGAATATTTCAGTATTATTTAATAGCTTGAACTGTCTATTAAATAGCATTAACATTATTGTAATATTCAGATTATCCTAATTTTGTTATGCATCCAAGTTGCATCGATTTTTTTAAAAAACATTTTTTTAAAATAAAACAGTTCATCAGAGGCAGATATAAACATGTCAGAAAATTTGGATGATATTATTCCAAAAATAATATTGGAACGTCCCAACATTCATGTGTCATTCAAGAAAGAAGAAATCTTTGAGATGTTCTTATCTTTCATATTCATAAGGTTTGGAATTTCCATTTGTGAGGGGGTTTTTTATAGACAGCTGGTGAAATTTTCAATCCTTTCTTGAAGATGTTCCAAATTTGCTTGTGGAATATTTTTACTGTTAAAAAAAACCAAAGAGATTGTATGCATAGAACTATTAATGACGGTTAGTGTAGTATAATATAGTTTGGAAAGATGATCTTTGGAAGGATTCTGTTTGTAGGAATCAGGAGCTGAGTTGAGTTTTGAGTGAGCGTTGAATGCATTTTGATCATAGCCTGGAATGAGCATGTAACACAGATATTGGATTGGATAATTCATAAGTGATCCGTTGCATCAATCTTCAAACCAATGCAAGTGTCCCATGGGCAATGGTGGGATTCCATTATTTTTACTACTGGTTCTGTGGGTGTGGCTTAGTGGGCATGGCATGGCTTGGTGGGCATGGCAGGGGAAGGATACTGTAAAATCTCCATTCCCTCCCCACTCCAGGGGAAGGATACTGCAAAATCCCCATTCCCTCCCCACCCCTTTAACCTGCTTTCCAGCTCCATTCTCCTGTGCAGGGCAATAAAAGAAGACCCAGCTGATCAGCTGGGACATGGGAGGCAGAGAATAGATGGGGACAGGGCCAGTCAGAGGTGGTATTTGCTGGTTCTTTGAATCACCCAAAATTTCCACTACTGGTTCTCCAGAACTGGTCAGAACCTGCTGAATAGCACCTCTGGTCCAGGTTATTTGAGGGACCAAATCACCCTACTGGGATTGGCCCATCCTACTTATGCTGGCAAAGGAGGCATGCTCTGGGTCCTGTTAGCCTGATTATTCTGGCTGGCGGGGTCTAGGAGGAGGGCCTTCTCTGCTGTTGCTCCTGTCCTCTGGAACACTCTCCCCCAATGTGAGGTTGGCCCCAACCCTCCTTGTAAGGTCCTAAAGATGTGGCTCTGCCAATTGGCTTGGGGCCCCAGTGGAGGAACTGTGTAATGGAGGTGATTGGTTGAGCAGTAACAGATCCCATCTCCCCCCCCCCCCGACTCCACTCCTACCCACTCCATGTGTCCTTAGGTTTTAATGTCGGATTTTAATTTTTAATTGTATATATATATAAATAACTGTAAACCACCCAGAGTGACCCTATGGTAAGATGGGCAGCCAATACATTTTATAAATAAACAATCAAATAAACTGCCCGGGTCTTCTGATTTCCTTAGTGCTTGACATGAATGAAAGATAGCAGTCTGGATATGTTTATCCTGAAGGAGCCACTGATTACTCATTATAGGAATCCTGAATTCCTGGAATCTCATCTATTTCTCATCTGCCCCTATTATTAGGAAAATGCAACATTTATTGGCAGATGTTTTTGACCCATGGCTATGTTCTCCAGTGTTTCCAAAATTCTAAGATATCATAGTTATGGAAATGTTTTGGGAGAACTTTTGTATGCAGCTCAGGAACTCAAGACAAAATTTGCCCCCTGCCCCAATTTTCTAATGATGTTAATCTCAAAAACTCGCCCTAGGAAACAGACTGATGATAGATCTGACTTTTCAAATACTTCTCTCCCCCAAAAAGTGTATAAGCTGTTTTATGCTATAAACCTCAGGGCTTCCATGTGTAAAAGGAAAAGGGATTTATTTTTTTTGCAATAGCTTTTTTTGGTTGGAGAAAAGTACATAAATCAGTTGTATTAATGAGCAAGCTATGTGATCAGATGGATGATAAATAAGAAATGATGAGAATTTAATGGGTTAAGAAGAGTGGTAGATCATCTGAAAATGCTATGGCTGTCTATCTCCCCTTGATTCCTAATGTTTGTTTATATTTTTCTTTTTTCAGTTTGTGTTCTGCCGTGAATGTAAAGAAGAATACCATGAAGGGGAATGCCATAGCTTCTCGAAAAGTCCAGGAGCCACAGCTCAAATGGTACATATCTCCACATCCATAGCATCTCAGAAAATTAACTAGAGGATCATGGGGGTTGATAATCAAGAACAGAGACAATCAGGGCCTTGGTGGGAAACTTCATGTGGACAAAAAGGGAGAAGATCCTGCTGTAAACATCTGTTTCCCTTTCAGAAGTCCTAGTGTTAGTTACCGGTATTAACTCTTAACCAGAGTCTTGGTGGTTAGAATGCAGTACTGTAGGCTAATTTTGCTAACTGCCAGGAGTTTGATTCTGACTGGCTCAAGGTAGACTCAGCCTTCCAGCCTTCCAAGTTCAGTAAAATGAGACCCAGATTGTTGGGGACTCTGTAAACCGCTTAGGGCTGTAAAGTACTATGAAGCAGTATATAAGTCTTACGTGCTATTGCTATACGTATCATAGGTGGAACTCAGACGTAGTTATTAAGACTTAAGTCATGAAACTTACATGGGATTTCCAACTTATATACAGAGACATCTGCTCAGAAAATGAGGCTTTTTTATCTTTACCATAATGGTATTCAGATATTTTTTTTGAGAAAATGACTGATGGGACTTTCATAAACTTTTTCTATGGAGAAGCATGAAAGTTTATGCTTGATGTACTTTCTTCCGCGTTCTTCCTCTTTATAGCCCAGTGTTAATTCTTCATTCTACAGAACCAATGCATAAATCAGCACAGTGAGCTGCAAGCACAAATGTAATCTGCATTATGAAGATTATAAAAACTGATGGGGAGAAAGTAATTTGATTTTTATTTTAAAGTATTTAAATTTGTACTGTCTGATGGAGCTGTGCAGTGCTTCAGATTAGATTCCAAAAACATACATTGGAATATGCAGAGGCACAAATATAACACCCATTTGCTACTGTTTAAAGCGGCTATATCTATAGTCTAAATATAGTCCAATATTGGTGGTCCTCAGTGCACCCAGGTGGAGGAGCTGCTCCAGGATGACCAATAGGCTAGTCCTATGACTAGAGCTCTGGAATATGGGACCAGTCAAGCAGCTTGTGGTGGAACTGGATATCTCCGCCATAGAGGGAGGCATGTTCAACTTGCAACTTTGCAGGAGGTGCAATGTGCAAGGAGTAGCGCAGCCCTCGCCAGCCAGAATGAAGTAATGGTGCTGTTGCAGCAAGCGAGGGCGGCGCAGGCGGGCCAAAGCAACGAGCAGCACGCTGGATTCCTATTACTGGTTCGCGGGAGTTAAAATTATGCATTTGGTGGTCCCTGAGGTCTGAAAGGTTGGAAACCCCTGGTCTAAATCATTTTTGGGAATTGAATCCAAAGAGTTGCATAGCGTTATTTCAAAACAAATAAGCAAGCCAGAAAGATTTTTTTTTCATTTCTTGAAATAATGCAATGCAGTCCTTCAGTCAAACAAACAAAAATGCACACATTTGCAAAACACTGTGCACAGAATGAGATAAATTAGTTAAAAAGGAGGAGGGGGTTAAAGAAATTTTGTGGTGCAGAAAACATCTTGAACTGGCTTTGGGGTCTATTTATTACTTATACAGGGACTTTCTTTTTCCAATTTGTTGCTGTTCATCAATGTTCAATTACCTCACTGCTAGGAATATTTTAATGTTTGGAGATTTAAAAAGGGATGTTTTTAGATATAAACAAGGATTTGAACTGGTCATTATCTCTAATAGTCACAACAATTCTGAGTTCTGTTCACTCCGTAAACAGAAGTGCCAAACGGAGCAAATTTATTTTAATTTGGGTCAAGATAATGTAAGGATTATTTTAAAAGCCAACCAGCCAACCAATTTATATTTCAAGCATAAGCAAAGAGAAGTTCCTAATGTGCACTTTTATGTTTCATACTGGGAAATTTTCTTTTTATTTCTTGAAACAATCATGATGAAATGAGGAAATAATTGAGAACCCTGATCCTTATCAAGTTAATTCTTTAGCACAGGGCTGCACAGTTGCTAGATTCCTAGAGAATGCCAGGATCCAAACTAAACCACATTATTCATTAATCAAATCAGTATTAGCTGCCCTCAGTTCTGGGGGAAACAGATCAAGATCTATGGGGCATATCTGAGACACAGCTGATTTTGAGAGATGGGAAGTATAGCCGTTTTATACGATCCATAGCTCATGAGTTCCTCTTCACAAAGGAGAATGAGAATTCAGCTGGTAATTGTAGTAAGCAATCCTTTCTGTTCATATTTGGACAAGCAAACAGCGTGTTAATGCTTTTAGTATTGTATTTCCAATGTTGCCTTGTCCTTGCTATGCTAATCACCCTAAGAAGGGAAAGGCAAGGGGGACATTGATTAAATGAGCTCTGCCATCTTCCAAACCAAGTCATTCTGAAATTACTGTAGCCCCACCACACACTTTTCCCTACGTTACCAGAATGAGAGCATTATCTCACCTTGGTGGAGCTTCACCAGTGCTGGACAAAGCTCAGCAGTTGAGACCCATTCGCAATATGAGATAAGGGTACCCAGGAAGTAAATACACACAGGAGCATCTGTCCATTCTGACTGCATTAAAAATAGGGCTTGTCTAATACTAATTAGACCTGGTCGTAGAAATGTCATCTTATACAATTAAATTATGCATATTTAAATCCATTTACTCAACAGCAGGAAAAAGGTTATGAAATTGAACTTTGGTGTACAATCCAAATTTCAGAAAGCTCTTCCAGTTGGGACCCCCAACAGTAAAATTCTTGTTAAGGTTTTTTTTTAAAGAGATAAATTTGGCGGTACAATTGACAAACGCCCTTTCCATCTTGTATCTTTTTTTCTTTTTTGGTCACTGACAAGCAAAGTATCTTTTTATCATAAAAATACACCATTGTGATTTCTGTTGCCCTCTTGCTAGCTATCAGTTCCTAGCACCAAGGGAGTTAATGGGGCCCAGAGGGATTTTTTTTTAATTAAAAAGATAATAGGGGAGCCAGTGCTTGCTTATTTATTGATTTGATTCAAGAGAGACTTGTTAAAAACTAATGCCAGGCAGCCATAAAGCCTCATGGGAGGTGGAAAAGTCACCTCCCAGGTACACATTGGCAAACCCACCTGACATTAAGCAGGCACCTAGGTATATCTCCCACGAGTTGGTAGAATGGACCAATACCTAAGCTGCTCAGTACATTATAGGACTCCTATTGCTTCTTCACAGGATGAGAGGAACTGTATGGGGAAGTCACAGAGACTTCCTTAAGTATTAACTATCTGTCTGAAACTAGAGAACCTGATAAAACAATTGCAGCATAGCACATGTGCCTAAACCTCCTGAAAGTCACAATTTGAGAGGTAAAGATAAAGAGGTATATTGGGACAGTGCGGTTTTTCAAACTGTGGGTGATAGAAAAGACAATATTGATGTTTCCCAGTATATTGACAGGAAATAATCACATACATTTTTTAGCTTGAGCTGGATCATCATTTAAGTGAATCCCATTGAAATGCGACCAGAAGCTTCAGTGAGGCTTTGTTCAATATTACAATTTAGATATAAATATGGACCCCTAGCCTAGAGCACAACCCCATCTAAGTAAACTGCACAAACAGAATCCTATTTTTACAAGCACATTCTCCCAGCTCTCTTGAGGTAAAAAATAGTTTTAATATCAAGCTGGTCTCTGCATGTACTTTTTTGAGGAAGCAGATCAAGGAGCTGTGGTTTTGTTGTATAAACTAAGAGATTGGCAAAAAAAAAAAATTGCACAGGGTGATTAACCTGTTCAACCACTAACATGGTTCAAATATCCTAGCTCTTGCCTCACAATCATGAGGCTGTGAGTTCGATCCTAGATAGAGGCTAACATTTGGAACAGACTCTTCTGCTCGAGCAGGGGGTTGGACTAGATGACCTCCAAGG
>JAOYMU010000252.1:48825041-48837644 GCA_025802295.1 Psammodynastes pulverulentus | reverse complement strand
TTCAGAAATGGCGCGGCGCCCTTACGACGATAGTGCGGCTCCCCAGGGAGCCGCGGCGCACAGTTTGGGAACCACTGTTTTAGCTCATAGCTAATCAGGTTACACATAATTTTCCATCCCCATGAACTGTGCAAATCTTACACAACTCATAAAATTGTGAAGATGCGCCATCCATGCAACATTTTAAGTTGTATTGTTACTTGGAATATGTTTTGGGGAAAGAGGCTCTGATGCTGTAAATACTTTTGAAGTAATTTGAAAGCCTCCAAATTGAAACAACATTATTCTGTTTTGAATGTCAGCCTTTGCCACTTCAAACAAGTTCATTTCTCAGAAGTGTACAGGTTTTCTTTTTTTAAATCTCCAATTCTGCTTAAAATACATAAAGTACGATTGCATGTTCCCTGGTAAAGGTTTCCCCTGTCCAGTCATGTCCGAATCTAGGAAGTGATGCTCATCTCTATTTCTTAGCCGGGGGAGTCAGTGTTGTCCGAAAACGCTTCCGTAGTCATGTGGCTAACATGACTATACACCAAGGTGCCCGGAATGCTGTTACCTTCGCACAGAGATGGTACCTATTTATCTACTCACAATTGCATGCTTTCGAACTGCTAGGTGGGCATCAGTTGGGGCAAGTTACTGGAACTTGTCCCATTGTACAGTGCTTGGGTCTCGAACCAATGACAAGCTCAGCTTCTTTAATGGCTGAACCATTGCTCCCCTCCCTCATGTTCCCCATTAGCTGGGTCAAATAAGACAGTCAAACCTATTTGATAAGAAAAGGGAAAGAGCATCTGTGTTGTGGCAAGTTCAGTGAAGCAATATCAAGATGTTACACAACACTGAAGTATGTAAACAGTTCAGCACAGAATGGTTAATGAAACAAATGGTAAAATTGTGAAAGAAGAGGAAGATCCACATTGGCTGGCAGAGGTACTGCAGGCTGGTTCTTTGATATTTCCAGGCCGGCCCCATGGGCCAAATTTAAGCACCCCATGGGCCGGATCCAGCCTGTGGGCCTTGAGTTTGACACCCCTGTGCTAGAGCAGCTCAGGAGGAAAGCAGTAGTGGTTATACCTTTGATTTTTCAGTGAACACTACAGGAATGCATGGAAATTTCTCTCTTTCCCCCTTGCTTTCTATGGTTGAGAAAGAAATTGAGATGGACACTGATACTTTTTTCTCTATATTTGTCCTTCCAAGACTGAAAGAGAATATTGAGACTCGGGGAATGCAAGGAGAATTGCTATATATGTTACCCTTCAATTAAAATTATAAAGTAGTGATTCAGGCTCTTACTTTTATATCATGAATGGTATACATGCACACAAAACAGGTATTGGAGAACCTCAAGATTTGTTTACAGTATTTATATCTTGCCTTTTTTATTTTTATAAATAACTCAAGGAGGCAAACATGTCTAATACTCCAGCATCCCTGTGAGGTGGGTAGGGCTGAGAGGGAGTAATTGGCCCAAAGTCACCAGATGTCTTTCATGCCTATGACATGATGTCATCATACAAAAATGCTTAGAGAAAGAAAGCTAAAGTGGGAAGGAAGGTACAGAATGTTGACTGGCATGGGGAAAACCCTGGAAAAACAGATGGGAAGAATATGAATTGGGATATTGTGGAGGAAGATATGAATGGTTGTCTGACACCTTAAATAGAAACATTGCATGATGCAGTATTTGTTTTGCTAGTTTTGCCTTAGACAGAATGCCAAATAGATTATTAAACTCTCACTGGATGCTTAAAAACAAAACACCAAATTAGAAATATTTGTAGCACAAAGTAGTAATTTTGCTTAGAAAAATGCTGATGCTCAGGCATATTTTTGACCTTGGCTAGATGAATGTTTGCCTGCCTGCCTGCCTGTAATATAATGAATAAATTTGCAACATTGGCAACATACTTTACTCTCCTCTTTCCTCTGTTCTGAGTGGGGTCAGGTATTGGGAAGGATAAAAGCATACTTAGCCTGAGATCTAAAAGGAATCACAGAAAAATGGCCAGTAGGTCAATCCAGAATTTAAAAGCTGAGCCAGTTTGAATTCCAAAGTGGAAGAAAATGAAGTGTCAATGCTCCAGAGAGGTCTGAAAGAGTATAGAAGTTAAATGGATATGCAGGTTTAAGAGCAATAGCAACTGCTTCCGTTAGTGAGTTGCTCTTAGAGAACATATTAGAGCGGGGTTTTTCAAACTAGGCAGGGGTAAAGTTGTGTGGACTTCAAGTCACAGAATGTAGGAGAAGAGCAAACAGAGCTGGGGGAAGGTGGTAAGCTTGTCTTTAGTTTAGAATCTTTACATTCCCACAAGCGCTCTGAGTCTAACCTCTCCTGAATTCCTTTGCCCTTATCTGATGCCAATTTAGTCTTGAATTTTAGTTGACCAGATTCTTGTGTATAGGCTTGAATAAATATTCTATGCTGCAACCTTACGATTGATCCTGATTCTTTGTACCTGACACACACTTCCTCAGCCAATAATGCTAAAATAAAAATAATAAACATTAAAAAAAAACAATGCAAAACAGAACAAATGGGAATTCAGTCTTTCTATACAATACAAATCACAGACAAAGAGAGACGTGACACATCCAATAAGGAGCTGTATCCATCTCAGTCTGAAGCCTGGCAACGCATGATTTCAAAACCATTTTAAATATGCCCTTGAGCACTGGATTTTGTGCTTCAGTTGGCTTGGTGTTTTAAGGTTGTTTCGAACCTGCCTGGTCACTGTTCTTGATTTTCATAGTTGATGGCCTCAAATCTAATTATTTTGATCCTTTTTTTAGCTTAATGTGCATTTGACTGAACAAATCATGAAATCTTTATGTTTTAATTTTGCTCCTGCTGTAAGGACTGCTATGTGTTCTGATTGAACTGTTTTGTTTTGGTCTTATCCTGCACCCCAGGTCATCATTGATAAGGGAAATGAGTCTGGTGTCTCTTGCAGGATACCTTTGTTCTGTTTTCAGCTTTTCATAAACGAGCTCTGAGCAATGCATAATGAACTGATATCAAGATTTCAGCTCAAGAATTCATCCAACATATGGGAGGACTATGCAGATGTTTGACTCTAATTTCTAAAGCAGCCCAATGGTGGATATGTTACATAATAGTTAATAAGATTTTACCTTTAAACCATCTTGTCCTTTTTTACATTATTGTGCTTCTATGAGTAGGATTTAAATATATACTTGACAGAGTTGACCTGGGTGCCACCTCTTTTTCTTGACTCAGTGCGTCTGCAGATGTGTCTTGGGAGAAGGCCACCTTAATTTGGCCACCAGTTCTTATGACTTTGTATATACAGAGCTTTATTTTTCCTGGAAGATCTGAGTCACCATGCTGTGCATCCAAATGTGCTTCTGTTATATCACCAGGTTGGGGATACTGTTTTCGTGATGTAATAGTTACCTGAACAGTAGTGAACTATGAATGGTAAATTTTTCATATAACCCATACAAACTAAATAATAGGTATAAATTAAAAAATACCAGCCATTATCAATGGAGTTGACAAGAAAGGCCCTTTCCTTGTTAATTCCATTGACAGTGGCAGGTATTTTACTAAACAAATAACAGCAATTTCCACAGTTTTTTAAAAATCTATAAATATTAAAAATGTGACTTCTTTGCCTTTGCTGTTTGAGAAAAGCTTTTTGCTTGAATTCATGGACTACCAGGCATTTCCTCTTAAGCATTTAAGTTTCATTAGTAGTGTAGGGTTTCCTGCCTAAGCAGGGGGTTGGACTAGAAGACCTCCAAAGTCCCTTCCAACTCTGTTATTCTATTCTATTCTATTCTATTCTATTCTATTCTATTCTATTCTATTCTATTCTATTCGGCTTCTTCTTTTTCTTATGCTGAGGATTTACTGGCTTCTAAGCATTCTGTGCCACATGTTCCCGTGTATTGGTTTCCTATCAATAAAGATCACTCCTGATTTCATTTTAAAAAATAATTTATCTTATGCATAGAAATAACATTTTTTTCTAAGAAAAAAAATCCATGTTAGAAATAGCACAACTAAATGTCCCCATTTTGTGAACAAAAGGAAGAAGATACAAATCGAACTAGATAGTGTTTTCGTAAATGTAGGAGGAGAATTAAGACTGCAAATACTTTTATCATTTCTTTATTTTCTCAGATTTTAGTTACTCCATAAATAATTTGCAGCCATAACACGAATTTATAATTCAGCATTCTATGTCACTGGCAATGTAACCATCATATTTTGATTACATGACCATGAGGATCAGTAGCGGTTTCCTACTGGCACTGCTACTGGTTTGGTGACAATGTGCATGTGTGCGCAGCTCGGACAAACCCCAGCTAAAGCGCCTCTCAGCTGCTTTAGCACAGCAATCCACTCTGCCACACCAATTAGCTGAGCAGATAAAGCTCAGCAAAGAGCATGGAAGGGTGGGAGGGCCCACAAACCGCCCAAACACCGATCATCGGAGCTGTTGCTCGCCAGCGCTACCAGCTTGCCCGATTAGGGCCGAACCGGGAGCATACCACCACTGATGGGGATGCAGGAACAGTTGTAAGTGTGAAAAAACAGTCATCAGTCAATAGAACTAATAGAACTGGAAGGCAGCAGTACATTGGAGAAAACAATGTATAGGAAGCAAGATGAATCATAGAAAACAGAAACAGGAAACCTATGGTCCTTTTAGCTTTTACTGAAATGAAGTTCCCATAATTATTTACCTTAGAACTGCTGGGAATTGTGATTTATCAACATCTGGTGAGCCACAAATCCTCAAATTCTGCTGTAAAGGAGCATCTAATTAAGATTCTTCGTGTGTGTGTGTGTGTGTGTGTGTGTGTGTGTGTGTGTGTGCGTGCATGTGGACTGAAATCCAGACAAATACTAACATAATCCATCTGCTTCGGTACAACTTTTTATATGTCTATGTGGCAACTTACTATAATCTTTCACAAAATAGGGGGTTATTATTCTGTCCTCTGCTTTTAAAAATTCAAACATACACTTGAATCTTTCATAAATGTATAAATAAATGTATGCATTCAGAGTAAGAGTTCTATTGATATCATTTAATACTTTGTAAATTAGAGTAACCAAGCGAAAAGAGGATACAGAATGAATGTTCATCTGTTCTGTTCACCTTAATCAGAAGCAGAAATGCTTTTGAATGACTATAGAGTGATTTGTAGGGTCAATTAGATTATTGTGGGTAATGAGAATGAGTCAACTGATAGTACAGACTAGGAATTGGCAAAATAGGAGGTAGGAGCATGATGTACATTTTGAGTTGTACAAAGTAAAGGAATGGGGATGAGAATTCATAGTGATGATGATGTCACCAATATTATTTGATTCACAACGGAAAATTCTAAGGAGACTTAAAATCCGATGCTAAAAACTTACTAAACTTTTCATTTTTGTTGTGGTGGTAGCTGAGGCACACAATTGCTGTCCTCTGCCATTAGTCTCAGGGAAGAAGGAAACTGTTTCTTGATGCCGAAGATGGTTTATTGAAAAGGAAGCATGGAAGCCCAGAGATCATTCAAATATATAGTTGGCTCCAAACTATTATATCAGATTGAAGCTTTTGAATGATCAAAGTTGTCACTTTGTTTCTCTTCCTTTCTTTACCAAGGTTGTAAGCAACACTGGAAAGTTTTAAAGCATCACAAAAAAAGGTAGTAGCAAATATTGGTGCAAAAAAGATTGTGGGTCAAATTGCCAAGAATCAACCTGGACTTGAAGGAGGCTTTATCTTTTACTTTAGAAAAAAAAACAAAGCTCTTGTCCTTCCTTCCTTCCTTCCTTCCTTCCTTCCTTCCTTCCTTCCTTCCTTCCTTCCTTCCTTCCTTCCTTCCTTCCTTCCGCCTATCCATCAACTGGAAAGCTGACAGTCCAGTCTGAGTCCCAAGTGCTGTGTATAAAGCATACTATTTGCTCCTTAAGTCTCCCAATATATAAAAAAGTCCAAATTTTTCTCCTGCCCAACCTCGGGCAGCCATGAGCACAGCAGAAGGAATTTTGAAATGGCACACTTCTTGCCTCCTTGCAGTAGCAAAGCAACTGTTTATTTAAGCCCATAGGTACTATGTCTATTTAATCATTTGTTATTATTTATTCCAGAGTTGGTGCTTTTGCTGGAATGGTGGTCAGGCACTATCTGTACCCTCCATATGGAACAACAATCAAAGCGCAACATTGGGAAAGAGAATGCCATTGTCATCCTTAATCACAACTTTGAAATCGATTTTGTCTGTGGTTGGAGCTATTGTGAAAAATTTGGGGTTCTGGGGGTGAGTTTTTATTAACATATTAAAAGATTCCTTTTTTTCTCTCCAATGTGATACAACACAACTCCTTTCAGGGCCAATTTGGTATTTATTTATGTGTTTTCTTCCATTTCCATTTTTTATTCTGTTGGCTTTAAAACGCTGAAGCAATTTGGACGATAAAGAAACCCTTATAGGTTCTAGTACAGGGGTGTCAAACTCAATTTCATTGAGGGCCCCATCAAGATTGTGTTTGATCTTGGGGGTCTGGGGTGGACAAGGGCAGGGTGGGTGTGACCAGCTTGACATCACTCATGTCAGGGCGCCTGTGCTCCCGAGTTCTGTTTTCGGCTGTGACTACGTCCTGCAACCCTCTGCCAACAAAAATGGAGCTCGGGAGGGTAGCCCTCCCAAACTCCATTTTTGCTGGCAGAGGCACCACAGGCTGGTTCTTTGCTGCTTCGAGGGCAACTTCATGGGCCACATCTAAGCACCACATGGGCGGGATCTGGCCTCCGGGTTTTGAGTTTGACACCCCTAATCTAGTAGATCTGTACAGCCCGTGGTTTGTTCAATCTGTTCAACAATTAGACTTGGTCAGGCATTTAACAAAAGTCTACTTCCATTGGATGCTTTCTTAGTTAAGATTTCGATTTCTAAACTGTCTTCTGTGTAAAAATTTCAGGAGAATTATTGTAATTGCTGATTTTCTATCAAGTGATAAGAAAGGCTGCCAAGGCTTAAGTTGTGCTCTAAATCTGTGCTGAAGGTGATTATAGGTATTTTTTGACTAATAGGTATCAATTGTTTGTAGTAATAATAACAACTTCTAAATATTTAATATTGCCTGGAGTAATTTGAAGATGGGTATTTTTTGGGAAACATCTCTATGACTCTTCACCAATTAAAGTGTAAAAAGGCAAATAATAGGTAAAATATAACAACTAAGCCTACTAGTATTTTAAATTTATATAATTTGAGGAGCATTAGAATAGTACATCAGTTAGGATTTTGCTGAAGTAGACGCTGAAATAAATATATTAAATGGTCTTCTCTTATATAATTGCCATGAAGATTCTTCCTCATGTTCCAGGCTCACGTATCAGTAATTAATCAAAGAAATTATAAGATAGTGATCATGTTTCATTTTGCTATTAAGGAAAAACACCTTATTGATTTTAAAAAAAAAATATAATTTTAACTGTGCTAACAAATGTAACTGACATAATAATAATAATATAATTATTAAATAACAATATTATGTCCTTACCCCACTTTTAGTAGTAAAAAGTTAAGACTTTCGCATTCCTCTCATTCAAGGGAGAAAGATTTGGGTGTGTTTACCATGACATTTTATTTGGGATGAGTATTGAGTTGTACTGTAGTGAGATGTTGATTTAAAAAGTGAAATAAAATTAGAGAGAACACAGAGCAAAAAATTAGTCTTGCTTTGATTCTTTTTTATGCAGCCATACTGTGTAATTGCTTGATGATCACATTTGTCATGTTTACAACTGTTTTCATTACATGGTTTAAAATTGTAAGCCACCCATAGTCTTTCGATACAGGTGACCATAATAAATCTTAATAATTACTACTACTACTACTATACTACTATTACTATTTAGCACTAGCAATAGACTTATATACTGCTTATAGTGTTTACAGCCCTCTCTAAGCGGTTTAAAAAATCAACATATCACCCCCAACAATCTGCGTCTTCATTTTACCAACCTTGGAAGGATGGAAAGCTGTATCAACCTTGAGCCCATCAGAATTGAATTCCGGGTTGTAGGCAAAATTAGCCTACAGTTCTGCATTCTAACCATTGCACCACCAGGTGGTTGTAATACTACTGCTACTATTGGCTGGGGTTATCTATCTTTCCACTTCTATTATATTTCTAATTTGCTGTAAAGCAGGGGTGTCAAACTCATGGCATCATGTTGTCGTCACGTGACATATCACAACTTTCCCCCCCTTCATTAAACTGGGATGGCATGGCCAGCACTTGACGCATATGGTCTGTGGCCCACAAGTTTGACACCCCTGTTATATAGCAAGGAGATCTCATCATTTTTTAAAAGTATATGTAATTCTTACGTGTTTCAAAGGAGGAGATAATTATAATGTGTTTTCAGGATGGAAGCCAGGACATCAAAATTAAGAATGATCCTGTTTTTGTTCCTATTGCATTATGCACTTTAAGGCAGTAGATTATGAAGCAAACATGAAATTCCAGTTGTGAATTCTTTTAAGATGTGGAAAAAAAAGCTACTATAATTAAAAAATGGGTGGAACTTGAATATAAAGGAAAGGCATACTTTTGAGTAAGTTATCCATATTAAATTTATAAAATAAATCTTTCTGATCAGGTTAAGTAATAACCTAGTTTGGTTTTGACTTACTATGAAGTTTGATTTCATATCTTGTACCTTGTAAAGTGTGGTTTATATTTTGGGGTTGATTTGTGTATCATACTAAATCACAACAAAATCAATCAAATCTTCAATGTTTTAATCAATGAAAATGTGGGCAAAGGGTTATGAGATGTAGATGAAGCATTTATTACATGGTAGAGAGTGACTTGAAAGTCATATTATAGTTTATCATTTATCAGCTCATTGTATGAGTAGGATTTTGTTAAGCAGTGTATTTTCAATGGTACAGTCTATAATAAATTTTCCCTCTGTGTCAAGAATTTGTATTTGGTTAAGTTTGAGAATAGCACAAGAAAAAATAAAATTTTGCTGTCCTAAAAAGCAAAAATGAAAATTAAAGGAAGCTGTAGTTGTGATTCACAATCCTTGAGTCATTGTCTGGCTGCATGAAAATAAGATGACATGTTTTGCAGCCAATGCAAGCTTATATAGCATTCCCTTGAAGGAAAGGGTCATAATGGAGTAGGGAATTGTCACCCTTCAATGAGAAAAGACAATGATTTATTGCTTCAATTAAAGACTCTTTAGCAGTCTTGAAGTGAGAAAAACATTTGCTCAGAAGGTAATCAAACCCAGGATAGAAGCAAAAGATATCGAACATAGTCTGCAATTTAGGGGACTTTGGTGCTCTCTGAGCTTGCTTGTTTTCTTGCAGACGTTTCATTACAAACTAAGTAACATCACTAGCACTCCTTACTAGCACTGATAATGTTACCTAGTTTGGGAAATGAAACATCTGCAAGAAAACAAGCAAGTTCAGAGAGCACCAAGGACCCCTCATGTCAACCTTGAGCTTCAAATATTCTCCCTTATTAATACTCTGCATTTGCTATACCTTAGAAACAATTTTCAGGTTCTTGCAGTGAAACAGGCTCTGAGCATTTAGAGCAGTGGTGTCAAACTCAAGGCCTAGATCTGGCCCATGTGGCCACCCTGGAAACAGTGAAGGACTGGCCCGCTGTGCCTCCGCCAGTGAAGATGGAGTTCGGGAGGTCCTCGTGCGGCTCTCCCAAGCTCTGTTTTTGCTGGAAGAGGGTTGCAGGATGCCATCCCAGCTGAAAACGGTGATGGGGAGCCCATTTTCACTGGCAGAGTGCTCGGGCTGCCACAGGTGCCCCTAACACGAGTGGTGTCAAGCTTGACACGCACACACTGGCTACTCCCACCCCAGCCCCCAAGGTCAAATACAACCCTGATAGGGCCCTCAATGCAATTGAGTTTGACACCCCTGATTTAGAAGAAGATAAAAACACTACTGAACAGGAGACAGGACAGTGGATCTTTAAAAGGCAGAGATACAACTATGTTCTGCAAGATTAAAGGAAGAGCTGTGGTGGTTAGGGGCTGTTTACTATTAGGATCTTAAATGAATCTTACCAACCACTCTTTCAGCTCATTTTATGTGTACTGCCCACCAGAAGATCTGGAATATGAGAGAACAGCTTATAGAACCTATCAAAAGATTTGGTGTCTGGGACCATGAATTCTCAGTGATATAGAAGATGATCGGTTAGCATGAAATGGGTTGTCCTCACAAGGAATAGTAAGAATGTATTTGGGCCAAATATGTGCTTTTGGGCCAAAGACAGTTAAGAGCGACTTGCGCTGTAGAGGTTAGAAACAAAGATCCCGAAGGAAACACTTTGCAAAATGGAAGTGTTGCTCAAATACGGCTTCCTCAACCATGGGCTGATAATTAAAATAAGGTTCAAAAGTAAAGAAGGTGGAGTATAGAAATGTGAAGAGGAGGAGGAGGAGGCTGATTAAAGAAGTAATAATGGAATAATAGCAGAATGACTTTCTTGACTGGAATGTAGCAATTGAATACCTTCCCCCCCCCTCACAGGAACAAAATTAGCAGAACAGTACAAGGAATTTCACTGTATCTTAAAGCAGTGATAATTGTATTTTAGGATAATGAAGGAACTTGCTGATGGGCTAACTATATTGATATGCATTATCTTTGAGAAATGGTGAAGTGCCAAATGGGAGAAGAGGGCAAATGTCCCTATCTTAAAAAAACAGCAATAGGGAAGATAAACAAAGCCACAGACCATCTTGCTAAATTGAGCATATCTTTTGATTAGACAACTTTCTTAATAGATATATGTCTTGATTAATTGATGATTATAAAGTAGATTACATAACATGAGGATTAAATGGACAAATTGCTGGCTCAAAAATTAGTGCATCAGTGATTCCCGATCAAATTGGAGAAAGGTATTAAATACGTTTATCTCCTTCGCTCTCTGCTGTAGCTCTTTTTTTATTATTTTAATGGAGGTGTAGGGAATGCTTATTGAATGTGTAGATAACATAAAATTGACTATTACCATAGAAAACAGAAATAAAATTAATAAGACATAATAGTTTAGAGAAATGAGCTGAATTAACAGAAATAAAAATAAAATGCAGAATGGGAGATATACGCCTTGGCAATTGTATTTCTGAAAAATATGCTTGATTAGCAAGCAGTTGTAACTTGAGAATGAGCCAACTGTGCAGTCAAACAAGACAAACGAAACTTTAGGTTGCATCAACCAAAGTAAATTATCCAAACTATGAGAAATAATTGTTAAATGACTTTCTTCATTAGTTAAAGCCCATCTTAAGTACAGTTTCCATTTTGGGGATCACAGTTTAAATATTGAGACCAAAATGTAACAACTTCAAAGAACAACTAGGATACTTAAAAACTAAGACCTGTGGAAAGGAAACCTCTCATGAAGGGGAGTTGGGTATGTTTAGCTTACGAGCCTTGGTGGCGCAGAGGATAGAGTGCAGTAATTGCAGGCTACTTCTGCTTACAGTCAGCTGCCTGCAATTTGGCAATTTGGCAGATCGAATCTCGCCAGGCTCAAGGTTGACTCCAAGGACCCAGATTGTGGGGGCAATTTGCTGATCCTGTAAACCGCTTAGAGAGGGCTGTAAAAGCACTATAAAGCGGTATAAAAGTCTGTGCTATTGCTATTGTTCTGCACAAGCATTCCCTTAATTTTCAGCTTGGCCACCAGGCTTCACTTGGCAATTGTGTGCCAGTAACACACTTTCTAGGCAGCAGCAGGTGCTGCACCAACACAGTCCTAACAGTTCAACTCAACTCTTAGCATTCTGAATATGTTCGTTAGGCTGGGCAATACGGAACCATTTTTAAAAAAATTATTTTTATTTTTTTACTAGTTTCCTTTCTCTGTCTTAAGGCAGGCTCATGCCACATAATGAAAACCACAGAATCTTCTTCCTCTTGTTAGAAAGTTCACCCATCCTATAAAGGAAAAAAGCATGTAGCATAATTATAAGGGTTTTTAATAAGTGTTCAAAACGGTAGACTTCTCATTTTGTTATGCCCACCCACTCACACATGACTTTAAGAGACTTACCAGGAATTTTAGCAGACAAAAGATTGGGGAAGGCAATCCTCTACTTTCCTACTTTGTGTAAAATGGATTACCTGCCCAACTCTTTGCTGCATAAATTTGATTGATTTAGTAAATATTTCTTTCTTTACAAGAGTGCTCCCTTCTATCTTGTAAATCAACCATGCTATTTCCTATCTCAGGATTTAGCTGGGTTGACACATATTATTCATTTACAGATTTTGTATCAGGGTATTATTCTGCTCATGACAAAAATTGCAATGTGGATGGTATCATCTCACTAATCCAGGAAGGAGGAAGAAACATTCAACCATGAAACAGTGACTATGAGTTGAAGCATTTGAAGAAATTGATTTGGTGGGATTAAAAAAATTTACTACCAGCTCTGTGGATGTGGGTTGGTGGGCATCGCATGGCTTGGTGGGCATGGCAGGGAAAGGATACTGCAAAATCTCCATTCCCTCCCCACTCCACTAACCTGCTTTCCAGCTCCGTTCTCCTGTGCAGGGCAACAAAAG
>JAOYMU010000252.1:48800505-48815910 GCA_025802295.1 Psammodynastes pulverulentus | reverse complement strand
AGCAGGCTGCCCTTGGGAGTTTGTAGGTCCATTGCCTTTATTCCAGTTTAATGTTCCCTGAATGCGTGGATGGTCCTGGGGGGATGAAGAGATGTTGCCTGGAAAACAACCAAGCGAGCCCCAGTGTCTTAATGGTCAGAGAAGGAAACGTAGGAAGAACACACCCTACTTGCTCAGTTGCCTAGGTGGCAGCGGGAAAGATAACACCTTTAGACTTACAAGATGATGTTAATGTAGCCTTACAATAAAATAGAATTAGCTCATCTAATTGTGTTTCCTGTATGATTTACCAGGGAGGGCTGACATCAATCTTGCAAGTCTGGAGGTGCAAACTTCCCACTGCCACTTTTAACTGTTTGATCAATTCTCTGCTGAGTCACTCATGCCTTAATCATCTCTTACTGCAATGTGTTCTACATGGGGCTGCCCATGAAAAGTATCCAGAAGCTTCAGCTGGGAGAAAATGCAATGGTACAGGCAGTTATATTTACCTCTACAAGACCACATGTTAAATCTGTGTTGTGTGAGCTGCATTGCTTGCTAGGTTGCTTCTGGCTCCAATTCAAAGTTCTGATTTTGAGTTGGAAAGTCACTCATAGTATGGGGCTAGGTTGCTTGAGGGGCCTTGTCTCCAAAATTACATCCGCCTGTCCCATCATCTGGCAGAAGATGCATGCCGCGGGTCCCTTCTGTAATGAAACTACATATGGTAAATCCCAGGAGATGTTCCTTCTCTGCCATGGCTCTGGCCTTATGGAACATTCTTCCCTCAGAATTAATTAGCTCCATCCTTTTTGACATTCCTGAAGGCCCTCAACACCTGGTTATATTATGAGGCCTAGGGCTTGCAGGGAATTTGAGATATGCTCAGATGACTCCATTGTTAAGATGGCCTTTTTGTATTCTCTCTTTGCCTAGGGGGTTGTATATTTGTTTTTTATGCTATTCATTTCTTAATATAGTTTTTCTTTCACATCTGTGGGTTTTTAAAATCTTTTTTATATGATTGTTGTGCATTGTCCAGTGTTGCTTCTGATGAGATGGAAACTATACAGATTGGATTGATTGATTGATTGATTAATTAATTAATTAATTATACTTAAGAACTGATCTTGCTCAACATTCTACTTTTATTTTGTAGCCGAATTGTTATAAACTGAAATGGCATCAGCTATTGTCCAGCAAGAGTATATATTGTTTTATTATTCTCATGAAATTCTGGATGGAACATGAATAGGCAATTGGATCTTTTGATGCTTGTTTCCCATCAAGTAACACCTATGTTTCCAAGCAATGTTGAATAAGAAATGGTAGGGCTATATGAGTAGAAAAGCAGCAAGAGTCTGAGGGCAAATTTTTATTTCCAAATTATCTGGAATATGGTCTTGAAATCCTCCACTTTGTGTTTTCTCTTTATTGTCTTTCCCTCTAGATAGAGCAGTGTTTCTCAACCCTGCTATTGCGAGAATTTGGGGAATTGAGATCCAGACATCTTTAAAGTTATCAAGACTGAGAAACATTGCTTATATATAAGTTATAGGTTTCTTACAGCCTCTTCACCTAAAGTAGGAGGACTATCATTACAAAAGGCAAAATCCTTCCATAATAAGACGTATCTCTTATTTCAATACTTCTTGCTGAGCTTAATGACCAAATGTGCACTTTAGGAAACTCTACAAAGTACTTAGTTAGGAACAAATGATGGACACCCTGAAACTGCAGCAAAATAGATTGTTTGTTCTTTTATTATGTGTGGAATTCCTTGTTGATCATCAGAGCTATGTGTGAATTTTGGATAGTGCTACTAATTAAAGCAAACACGTTTATTCAGGCTCATGTCAAGGTCTGAAATAAAGAGTTGACTGCTTTAATTAGTAGGGGTTCTGTGTTTTTGTCAGGTTCCCAGCAGTTCTTCCAAATAATGCACTTATTGATTAAGGCATTTAAAAGGACTGGCACTGATGCAGAGACATTTCCATCCACTTTTGGGGGGAAAAGTGTGTTTTATGGAGCGAAAAATACAGTATATACAATTATTTGTCATCGTCCTCCCAATTGTATTGTGGGTATGTTAAATTGGATTAGCCAACTCAGTTGCTACAAGCATATACCACAACTCTTAAGGGTTGTCTACTCATCCTACTACATAACTAGGGTCATGATCCACATGGAATTTGGAGGATACTTTCATCAAAACAGGTGCACTATTAGTCAGCTTCATTCTGACTAAATGAAATGAATCAGCCTTTGTATATGGAAATAAGAGAAAGCTAGTTTTGCACCATATTTGTTCCATGACACAGAGGTGTTGTGATTATTATTGTATCTCTCCAAAGGTTTACATCCTGTCCTCCTCTTCGCCCCCTTCCATTAGGAGATGGAGCAGAAATTCTTACATTTTTGATGCAACGTTGCATCAGCAACGAAACTTTGATTGCTTCCTGAACTGTCAGAAAGAGCTTTGCTCTTTTTTAAAGAAGGAAATCATGATGTTGGTTTTGAATATTTAATGGTAAGAGGAACTTAAAATGTTATGAAATGTTTCCAACATAAACATTTAACAGCCAAGAGAATGAGCTGATCTTAAAAAAATAAAACACAGAAAATAATGAGAGATTAAAGCTGCATGACCACAATTACTGTATATAGCTAATATAATTGGAGAGACTGCACCCACCAATTTTTGTGATGGAAAGGATATTAAGAATATTATTCATTTTGTAATCAACCAGGCTAAATTTTAAGATCAATTTCCTAAAACAGAGAACCCAACCTTTAAAAGGAAAATCGTTGTGGGTTACAGTGAAACATCACAACAATTCTTACTCTGGTTGCATGCATGGCTGCATGTTTTTGCATGCAGTTTATTTGAAACCACTATAAAAATGTTGACTTTTTAAACTTTCAAGCAAGTGCAGATTTTAATCACGGAAACTTTGCACACAGCACAAATTTCACAATAAATACAAAAGCTATTTTATGTGAACCAGCCAAATCTGCTGCAAAATAAACACCGAAATGTCACAGCCGTTAACAATTACTTTAATTTCTATAGAAATTATTAGTTTGGAGAGGTGAAAATATCGAGTTACTTACTTATATCATACTATGAAGAAATATGTATGATGTTAGTAAATCTGGTTACCATAATCTAGGATTGTCAAACACATTTATTATAAGTTTCTGCTGGCTTTCCTTATTTAATTCAAAGAAGCTCTTTGAAAAATATTTTTCTCATTTTAAACACTACTCCAGGTTAATTTATTTTGAGACATTTTTAATGTTCCTAATATTCCATAATTTTTATTATGATCTGGAATGCTTAAAATACTAACATGATGGAAACAATTAAAAAAGGATAATAGAAAACATTATTTATTTATTATATTTGATTCGTCAATCACTGACAAGCTAATAAATATAAGAATAAACATAACATACAAATAAATGTAACATTTATTTATTTATTTGTCACCAGACTTCTTATCGCAAAATGGAGACATTTTTTCTAAACTAAATAAGCATAAGACAACTTTAGCTACGGCGGATAGGAATATTTTAATATAAACTATTATATTATATAATTAATAAATACTGAATACATTCCACAAATTATTAATAAACCTGTTGAATGTTATCACTGTCAGTTACTATCCAATAGAATGTCAACTAATTGGAACTAATTTGATGATAGACATAATTTTTGGAAATGAACTTTTTCACTTATATGTAGCATTATTTCAACTCTGCAACCCAAATTATTTTCTAAAAGTATTAAGATGACCACTTAGTTAAAATTGTTAGCAGCATGAAAGAAGCTATTGTAGCAATGTTTTAAACAGAGGTGCAAAATACTATATAATCTCTTGAAACAGCAATGTGTGCACACTTTAGTACATTTTTCTTCGTTCAATATAAGGAAAGCATCTTTAATATGCATGCATCCCAAAGTAGCGTTGAAGTCCAGATGTTGAATTATAGCATGGTAGATGGTTAAAGTCATATCTGAGACTTATATCTCATCCGGTTTTTCCGGAAGAGTAATTTGAATAAGCTATTTGAATTCCAGAGATTCAGTTTTGAAAAATCGCCTTGCTTTAGTAGCTAGGAGTTGAATAATGTTGGACTTGGCCTCATTATGGTCTTTAGGTATTGCTTTCTTGTGACAGCGGGATGTGCAACTTGCTGCCCTAATGAAGGGCATTTGTCATTTTGGTAAGGAGATATTTGGATTGAGCACATATTTATATATACATTTGAGGTTATATTGATCTTAAAGTCCTGCATAGATAAACGTTAACTTCTGTTTCTGCTTTTAGCTAATTTGTATGAGTCCACTTAACAGTATCTAGCAGAATAGTAACAATTTGAGAGAACTAGTGTGGTGCAGTAGTTAAAATGTTGACAAAGATCAGGACATAGAGATCTAGATTTGAGACTCCTCAGCCACAGCAATTCAACAAATCAATCTCTTGCTCTTGTATGATCCTACCTCTCTCACCGTGTAAAGAATGAGAATGCATGTCTGAAGGAAAGACAGGATATAAATCTTAACACACTTCCATGGCTTCTGTGACCGACAAGTGTTGCTATTGTGTCAGTAGATTTTCAATTTGAGCTCTTCTAGATGATGTGCTAGGTTCAAAAAGTAGGTGAGGAAGGTTAGAAAGTTGCTTTTTGTACATTAATAGAAATTATTTCTCTCTTTAGCCACAAGGGCGTCATGAGGAATTTAACCACAGGGGTGGGGTGGGTGAGTGGGTGGGTGGTGAGGAGTCCTTGCCTCCAAGTTTAAATTCTAAAAAATGTGACCAAAAAAAAAAAGACCAGAAAGGCAAAGGATGAGCTTGTAATGTTCAAAATAATAATATGTTGTAGAAAGGTACTTTGGAACACACAGGGGTGCATTCGTAGTACGTACCTGCAACTTCTTAAAAAGAAAATGTCTCTGCCTGGGGTCATGCTACAACTGTACAGGGCAACTGTGCAATCCTGATAAAGATGCTACTGTCTCATGCACTGTAAAGCGTCGTCTTGCCTTTAAACCCGGAGTGTTGCACAATTGTGGTAAACATGAGTGTTTCAAAAGAATTTACAAGAAACCATACAGCAGAGAGAGAACGTCAACAATTGGAAGAGTTGAGATAATTTATATTTATTTCTTTATGTCGGAAGCACCTTTACAGACATATAATGTTCAACATTGAGCATGTAAAATAAGTATAAAATAGGTCAAATAAAAGTATGTAAACTAAATAGGATTAAAACTAAATGACATTCACCCAATATTGGACCACATCAACAGCATTTTTTTCTTACCAGCATGAGGTTTTCCTCTGTACATGTTGAAGGACATCATATGCACCATAGCATATGTGAAATGGATTGTTCTTCTGTACATTCACACGAAGTATCCTCTACAGCAGGGGTGTCAAACTCAAGTCCCTGCTTAGATCTGGCCCGCCGGCCACCCTAGAAAAACAGTGAAGGACCAGCTCACAGTGCCTCTGCCAGTGAAAATGGAGCTTGGGGAGGCCGCATGCTGCCCACCCGGCCCTGTTTTTGGCTGCCCGGATTCCGTTCGCGGCCTTCGCCAAACTCCATTTTCACTGGCAGAAGGCTGCAGGAGGCTGTCATGGGTGAAAACGAAGCCTCGATGAGTGACATCGGGCTGGCCACGCCCATCCCAGCCACGCCCACCCCACAGCCCCTTGAGGTCAAATACAACCCTGATGCAGCCCTCAGTGAAATAGTGTTTGACACCCCTGCTCTACAGGAAAGTCCTATATATAATTGATTGAAGTCTCTGAATGATGCAGTGCTAGTGGCTGCTGTCACAATCTCAAGTATATTTGTTTCCTCTGATGTTTATTTTCCATAGTTTTCATTTTCCAGGTAACTGCCAGTCTATTAGCCTTATTAAGCTGCTGTTCAAAAATATAGAATTCTGAGGTTGGTTGTTTTCTTGCAGACATTTCAATTGCCCACACTAGGTAATATCATCAGTAGTGAATGAAACATCTGCGAAAAAAACAACAAAAAACCAAGTTCAGAGAGCAGCAAAGACCCCCCCCCTTTCAACCTGAGCACCAGATATTCTCCTTTATTAATACAGAATTCATCTAGTTCAATTTCAGCTGAACATGAAATCGGCTAATTATTAGCAGCATTATGACCACCTTGCACAGAAGTTGGTCATATATTTAACACATTTTGAGATGAGTTCTTTACCTTGCACACCTGTCTCTCACACATAGTTCTCTAAACTATTCCCTTCCTTCTTCCTTATCTGTTTGTAGCAAGAATTAAAATGGATCCTGGATTAGTAACATAATTGAATAGAAAGTACAAACAGGTCTTGCTTATTAACTGGGACTGGAAACTTGTTACTGAGTGTCCTGGTCTCTTAAGCAAAAATAATCTCGTGATTTACAGTTCACTCCCACTTCCATCATTAAGCAACCATGGACATTAAGCGAGACATCACATCTCAATGGCTTGTGATTTCACTTCTATGTTCTCCTTGTTGGAAGCCGGTGGTGAAGCTCACAAATGACAATTATGTGACAGCAGGATGCTGCGATTGTTGTAAATGGGAGAGGATCCAAATGGCGATCACCTGACTGCAGGACGTTGTCGTGACTAAATGGAAGCAGTGGTCACAAAGCAGGTTTTCCCCCAACCATTGTAACTTGAAATGGCTGTTAAACAAGGCAGTCAGTAAATGAGGACCAGTCTCGTACCTTTTAAAAAACAAGGTTGTACCTTATACTAGAGTATGGATTCTTTTCAATAATTTCTGCAACAGTCAGCTCAACGCAATGTCTTTTATATAAGTGCATGAGCATGCAGTTTCAACTGAATGGTGCATGCGTTCCTGCGCATGTGTTTCCTCTCTTCTTTCTCTCTCTTTTTCTTACTTTCTCCTCCTTTCTAGGCCTCTGCTAGGAGCCTAATGGTTAAGAACCTTGAAGAAGGCTAGACGCCAGTAAGTGAAATTGTTTGAGCTGACCCAGGACTGAGTATTTCACTCAGGTCCATTAAAATAACAGAGATGGGATGAGATATTGTGAAAACTGAACTTATAGTGCTATTCTCTCTCTCTTGGTTATTACCGAAGTTCCAGTTAAGAAGAAAACAGTAATTTCCTTGTATTACCATAGCTGTTTTTTCCACAACAAAGTTGACTTGAAATAATACAAATTGCAATGTAAAAGTGGAGGAGACCAAGTCGTTACATTTTTATGTCAACCTAAAACTGCGTGGACTACCGCTACCAGAGTACCTTTTCCATTTAGGACATGGCTTAATGGCCAGTAATAATCACAGAATGTTGCCGTCATATACAAGATCCATTTGGAAAGAAATGAAACAGCAGTCAAGTTCTGCACACAGAATGTTGACCAGCCCATATATATTAGTTTATGCAAAAGGCGTCATACTATTTGTGCTTTGAGTTCTTGTTTTTATGACCAATGTAGCTTTAACTTTGCTCATTCAAAATATTTTGATATAATGGGAATCATATTATATATCTTTTATATTGTCAGATTCTTGGATTTCCCTAGCTGGAGCTGCTGAGTGTCTTCACCAATGATGTATTTGTTGGTTATTCTGCTTTGAAAGTGTGGTTAAATGATTATTTAATAGCCTACTGTAAAACTGTTAAGCTCAGATGAATCAGTCTTTCTAATACCACAATGAATTTTCTGAACATAGTCCATACTATTCTGTAACAAGTGAATATATATTTGGAGTGGTGGAATGATGACAGCATTTATGCTCTCTGCAAATAATATTTTATTGTATTTATGTATTGCTGCTGAATTTAAATGCTGTCAAAACGCCAGGTAATAATTTATGCTGTAAGAAACATTGCTGCTACTATCACGAAGGGAGAAGAGTTTTAGAAGTTAACTTATAATATCCTTGCAACTATAGGGTGCAAAACTGACTAGGTTGTGGGTGGGTCATGCTTTTAGGAGTCATTAAATACCAAAGGTTACAGACTAGTCACATTGTCCAAAAATAAGCTCTTTGATGTTCAGGAGACTTGAACTCTGTGTATATAGCATTCTATATTTTAATGCCCCAAAACTAGGCAGTTGTAAGGAGATGACCAGGCTATGCCCAAGGCCTGGGTCAAGGGCATTGTCAGTCTGGAGTCACTACACCCCTAAAAGAGACCCAAGTGTCCGTCCCCCCCGTCCCCCCCGCAAAAGTCCATTGACTCTTATCTGGCACCAATTTGCCTTGACCGTTAATAGATCAGATTTTTGTATA
The DNA here is from genome assembly GCA_025802295.1 of Psammodynastes pulverulentus. Lineage (NCBI taxonomy): Eukaryota > Metazoa > Chordata > Lepidosauria > Squamata > Psammodynastidae > Psammodynastes > Psammodynastes pulverulentus. Next base: position 48,807,627 of record JAOYMU010000252.1, on the reverse strand, counting down.
TAGATTGCATGGAATAAACTCGCAATGCTTTCTGAACTCTGTCCTGGCTTCTGGTTTTCTGACACCACCAATCAGGTTTGAAATCGGTTTAACAAACCAAGAACTTCTTCATTGGAGAAACTGCTGTATTGATTTAACCAATTAACACACAAAAACCATTTGCAGTAAGGGATATATAAATGATATATATAAATAAATGATTTCAATTTAGTGATATAGCTTTAAGGAGATAAAATGGACAGTACTATACAGCAATCCATCTAGTACGGTAGTTGAACAAAATATCTGACAAATCATCAGTGTGTGTTTTTGTGCCTACCTTTTCTCCTGGAATATTTTTAAAACTACGGAGGAAAAGCATTTATTTCTAGCATGATAGGCTGAATAATTCTGTTTCTTTGCATAACATGGCAGACTACTAATAGTGCAATATAAAGTTTGTATACGCTTTCATGTATGAGAGTGAATTTGCTATTAGGTTTCTCCTTACTTCTCTGTGTTTAACACCAGATATCCTCTTTTTTAAACAAATTCAGTTTCAGTTGGTGTTCGATGGATGATAGGCGTAACAGAAATCAATAAAGGCTCAACTTACGGCAACCATAGTGGACACAAGGAGAAGCAAAAGTGAAATCTCCAGAGACTGCTTCCTACCCAAAAGGAACAAGCTTGTGAATTGCTGTGCACATCTGTCTTCAATCATGAAGACCAGGAATCTGTTAGAGAAAGCTCATGCCTTCACTGAAGTCACGTCTCTTCTCTATCCATCTCCTTCCCTGCTCCGGCTGGCAACAAAAGTCAAAATATTCTGCCATTTATTTCATTTTTTTTCTATACTTTTTTTAAAATTCAGATTTTCCAGAGAAACCATTCTTCTTTTTTAATTAAGGAAGAGAAAATATGCATAGTATAGGAAGCAAATGAACGAATGAATATTCTTTTTTCTGAATAAATCTTTAATGGATTAAAATATGAAATAAAGTTTACTTTCCTACAAGATGACCAATATGAGTGTTTTATATATTTAACTAAGAAATTAAGAACTATTTTACTTTGTTCTTTCTAGTCTGGTGGCCTATTTCCCAATTGTGACCAACAAGCTGCCTCTGGAAAGCCCAGAGACTTGTTATGAAGTTTGTATTCCAAATGCATTTTAATTTGTTTAGATTCACTTCTGATCTCTTTATTTTTGTGGAAGTAATTGTTTTAACCAGTGAGTGATTCTTTAGTAGTACTTTCACTGAACTACTTAGCACTATCCAAATATTTATCCTTTGGCCACCCTGATAAAAATAGGAAGACTTTCCTCCTAACTTTTGTTTTCAGTTTGCCAAGACACTTGTATTGCCATTTCGTTTTCAATTCACTTCAGAAAATGAAGTGAATGCACTTCTGTTTTTATTTTACCGTCCCATTTTTTTAAATTTGCACTTGTTTAATTCCTTTGCAGACTTGGCTCCAAGTATTCACTCTCAATCCTTTATTATATTTGAAAAGCTTTAACATTTCCAGTCATATTTACATATCCTAAAGAAATCTATTTTTTGTTCTTCTACTGTAAAAAAAGAATTTTACTTTGTTTTGTTTTTTTTGCTTCTTGTTCTTTAATCATTATGAATCTATGAGACGGCCTCTTTAATTCCAAATTTTTAGTGAAAAAAAAAAACTGTTTGACAGTCCATTTATAGAAATATCCAGCACAATGCAGTTATTCATACATCAACATTCTCAAGGAACTCAAAACATTAATGAGAGAAGTTATTTCTATAGAAACTTATTCACTAAAATTTATTTTCTATATGCACAGTATTTCCTTTAATACTACTTTCCAAATTGGACAGTAAATTACATGGCCTGTCTTTTCTAGAATCACATTTCAATTTTAAATTGACTGTATTCCTAGTATATAAATATTGATCATGAAAATTATATTTAGATATTGACTGTTTATCTCAGCTTGGATAGTACTAGGGCCCCTTTGATATATAGATCTGCACTACTGCTATAATGTCTCCCTGTGCAGTTTATCATAGTCTAATAATATATTACACTAGACTCTAATGTAGATTGATTTAGACCAAATAAACCTGAAAACTGTTGCTATTTTAATTTGTAAACAAAAGTTTATAGTTCTGTGGCTTAAGGAACAAACTAACTTTTATACTACAATGGTTTGTTTAGCATTCTAAAATACATTGTTTAAAGTACTGTTTTTAGTAGCTAGAGACCCAATGTCCTAAGCATTTTAAAATACTCAGTGAATCTTAAGCAAGGACAAAATCCAAGATAACAAAGCCATCCTCATACTTTTGAAAGAGAAAATTATCAGCAATGTAAGAATTTAGCTGGTACATTTGGCAGAATGAATCTTGTTAGCAGATACCTGGATAGTTGAAATCTTTTGTCAAAACCATTTCAATTTTTTTGAGATGTCAATCCTCCTTTTCCTCTTCTGATGATAGCTTTTGATGATTTATAGCAGACTCCAAGCAATAGATTCTTTTGGTTAGCTTGCCCTTTTATCTTAGCCCACTTGCTTTCAACATGTCCGTTACCATTAATCCAGTGGACTTGTATGCAAGTAAGTTCATTCCTGATATACAAGTAATCCTTATAACAGTTCCTTTGACTGTTTGAAGATACAGCGGCACTGAAAAAAAATGACGCATGGCTGTTTTTCACACTTACGACCATTGCAGCTTCTCTATGGTCATGGTATCAAAACATTTGGCAACAGGCTCATATTTATGATGGTTGCAGTGTCCCAGGGTCATGTGATCACCTTTTGCAAGCTTCTGAAGAGCAAAGTCAGTGAGGAAGCTAGATTCACTAAACAGCTGTATTACTAAGTTAACTCTAGTGATTCACTTAACTGGTAAGAGAGGTCGTAAAACTGACTTAACAATTGTCTCAGCAACAGAAATTTTGGGCTCACTTATAGTTGTAAGGACTACCTATAGTATGGAGACATTGAAATAATATATTAACATGCCTTCATTCAGTTTCCCTTTTCCATTATGCTAAACTAGTGATTTCCAAAACACTTCACTTTACTGCTGCATTTAATCCATTACTTACCAATCTATTTATTACTCTAATGGACTTATGATTCCCCACCTTTATATTTACCACTTTTCAAAGTTTACTTGAAGAAAGAATCTCTTGTTGAACTTTTGTTTTCAATGGATAATATTGACCAGAATATCTACTGGATCCTCCGGCCTGGTGGTGTTTTTGATGCATTTCTTGGAAACAGAAAATTTCTTCCACATACAGCAGGATTACTTTCTTTTACAAAGCTGCCTTATTCCTGCTTCATTTCTTTCAAGTTCCAGAACCAATTGAAATGCAAAACACTGACTATAATGTAAGCAAAGTTAAACATTTAGTGCTTCACTGACAAGCATTGTTCTCAGTCTAAAAAGCGAACATTAAATTTAAGCCCTTATAATGGTAGCCAAATGTGCATGAATTGAATAAATCTTCTTTGCTACACTTTTGCTTTGATAATCAAATGCAACTTAGCTATTCTTAGCTGCTAACCAATTTTCTCTATGAGATGAATTTGGTACTCGGTATTTGGTCAAAGAAATGAACCAGTGAACTATTTAAAGGAATTATTTATAGGAGCTTCATTACACTTGCAACTTTGGTTTGGGGAGAAAAAGCTACCATAGTTACTCTTAGGGAGTTGAAACCACAGTCCGATATGTCGCTGAAGGCTATAACTGCAGGCGAATGACATAACTGATTCCTACATCTGTTATATCACACTTCAATTGAGCTTTAGTGACAAGACATAAGCATAACTGAGCAAGAGTAAACATACTACTTACCTTCCCCAAAATTATTAAAAGCCTAGCCAAACTATAGCTCAAATAGCGACACTGTTGAAACACAAGTGCAACCCTCCCATAAGACTCCTGAGGATGATAAAGCCATTTTAAGTATCAGCTTCAAACAAAATAGGAAACAAAAGACTTCCTAAAATAAACCATTTATTGAGAAAAAGCTTTTAAATTTCTTCAATCAACGTCTGCATAACAAATCAAGCTGGCCAATAAAAAACAAACAAAAAAAAAACAGAAAAGTAGAAGTTCACAGTCAGTGCACTCAACAAACAGGAGATTAAAAATAAGGTTCAGACTGCCTGATATAACACTAACTTTGTTTTTGAACCTAAAAGTTCAAAAATCCTACATATTAACATTACAGTTCTCAGTCATCTGAGAAACAGAGAAAGGACAAAAATAAGTTCATGGTCCATTATACAGTAGTAATGGCACTTTCACTGAAACATGCAGCTTCTTTAAACTCATGGGGGCTGCCAGGGGAACAACAGGTGCCAAGGGAAACGAACAGCAGCAGCAGTAAAAGTGACGCCTGTCACTTGTGCAGTCTTCAGTCATGTTAGGCCTTGAGTCGTATCCTGTGTCTCAACACAGTCCAAATGTAAATATTACATATAGTAGTGATTCAAAAATACTTCACCCGAGTACAGGCAACCATTGTGCATAGCTTTCATTCTTCATCTGTGCACACCTGGGTGGTAACAAGGAGAGAGCAGATAAATAACCCTATTGGGCTTTTCTTTTAAAGGGATGCTTCCCGGATAGTGACTCCTCAGATGTGGTATCTTATACTGTAGTTCAGGTAAGATCTACTGTAACTACTATGTAGAAAAAATTATATCACTCTTTTCAAGAGAAGTGACTGATCCTCCAAAGTGTGAAAACTGCATGAATGATGCAAGGTTTCCCAACCTTGGCCATTTCTAGGTGTAAAGACTTCAACTCCCAGAATTCCACTGCCAGCATGGCCACCGATAAGAAATCTGGCAGTTGAAGTCAACAGGTATTGAAGTTGCCAAGGTTGGATACCCCTGGATTAAGCCAAATGTCGCACTTTGGAACTGTGCTGATCTGGATTTCAGCCAATGCCCTTCACCTCCAGCATCTTATGGCCGTTGAGCACATCTGGTTAGGGTTAGGATAATTTTGCTTTAAAGATGCTTAGCCCAGGAGCGAAACTCTCCAATGTGTCCCTACCTCAATTTTGTGCATTGTGCCTTGTCCCAATGCACATAAAGCCTAATCATTTGGAAGTTGCCAATAGGGGAAAACTCTGCAAATGCAAACCATGTCTTTGTCTCCCAGCTAGTTAGGGGTTCTGTACTACTGTATTATTTATGCTGTTTCAGTTCTTCTGATGACTTACAAAGAAGAGAAATGTGTAGTAATTGCTTATGAAGCCTAGAACTAAAACCCACAAGCTTTTTTAATTTAAACAGTTACTCTTGTGTAATAAGACCCCCACAGTTACTAATAAGAATAGTCAAGCTTAACTAACCTTGACAAACGAATGATCGAGGAGCTGGCTAGCTGTCCATCTCATCTTTGGATCACTCTCCAGGCAATGAGAAAGGAAACCTTTTCCTTCTGGACTTATCCTTTCAGGAATCGGAGGCTTATGACCCATCCCTACCCTGTACATGATCTGAAAGTTGTGTTCAAATTCATGCCAGGGTCTCTGTAACAAAGAAGGAATATCTAGGTTGAGAAATGAATTTTCTCACTGACTAGAGAACCTATACATTGTGGTGTGTTAGTTAGTGCATTTCTTCCTTGATAACAATAAGCTCTGATAAACATAACAAATAACACTGAATATAAAGATTCACAAATAAGCACATGGAGTGGGAGACAATTCCAATCAATGGGCAAGATTTAGCTATCTCTCTATTCCCTTAATATATTTAAGAACCAAACAATGAATCAAACAATGTTCCCAAGAAGCTCTTATACCAGTTGGACTTTATTTACAATGTTGGCTTATCTGAAATCTGGAAACTAGCTTACTTCCTATTTGGAGATAGCGGAAGTCTGTGAAGACTTCCTGAGGTCGTTTAACTATGCTCAAAAAAATAAACAAACTAAATGACGTTGCAAGGACAAGATTCAGTCATACTTCAACTTGAATAGTTGAATAGTTCTTTTTATTAAGCTGAGGAGAGTACACTCAGCTTTTCAGTCAAAATGAATTCTTCTCTTGCCAGTGACTTTTAAACAAGCAAAGTTCAAGTTATTTAATTTTCCAGAAATCCAACAATGGCATGTTTTAGATCATCCACAGGGCACCTATCAGTAACTAAACTGAATGTCATATAGGAGGCTTACCTTCCCTGTGACCATTTCAATCACAACACACCCAAGGCTCCAGATGTCTGCTGCTCGCCCGTGGCCTTCTCCTTTAGCTCTAGTAATCACTTCAGGAGCCATGTATGCTTTGAAAAAAACACAAAGGATCACATCAGTTTTATGCAACAAAAGGAACAGGAGGCTTCTCAACAAAAGGATTTGTCCGAGAAACCAAAGCAAGATCAGTTGTAATCTACCTATCTGTGCTGCCAAGTTACGAAGTACAAAGTACAACCTTCAGTTATTCTACGTGAACTTAACGAAGACATTGTTGCTTACTTTAGAACAGGGCTGTCAAACTCCTGGATGCGTCACATGCTGGCCATGCCCACGCCCGGTTAAGCGAAGGGGAAAAAAAAGTCCTGATACGTCATGTGACACCACCGTGACGACATGAGTTTGACTCCCCTGCTTTAGAAGCATTTTCACAAATCTTATTATGCCTTTCCAAGATACCTTCTCTTGGAAGCTACAACTCCAGTGCAAGAGAAATATTTTCACAGAGTTTTATGTCTCTTGTACGAAACTAGAAGTTAATATCGTAAAGCCTTAGTAGTGCACAGGTGCTTGGATCCAAATGCAGAAAAGCAGTTTTGGAGTGTGATGTGGATGTGGTTCACTATCCAAGTCCGGGCTTTCTTTGAGAATCCCTGTTTCTTTTTTTTCCGCCATGCACAACGATCATGTGGTCCCAGGAAAATGCACATTTGATCTGAACCATCAACAAGGTGCAATAAGGCCATCATACCAGAGGTGGTATTCAGCAGGTTCTGATCAGTTCTGGAGAACTGGTAACGGAAATTTTGAGTAGTTCGGAGAACCGGCAAATACCACCTCTGACTGGCCCCGCCCCCGCCCCCATCTATTGTCTTCCTCTTGAGTCCCAGTTGATCAGCTGGGTCTTCTTTTGTTGCCCTGCACAGGA